>BOPN01000296.1:160000-182500 GCA_017312705.2 Penaeus japonicus | reverse complement strand
TGAAAAGAAAAATGTATAAAACATTGTAATATTGCATTTAGTTAAACATACATAAAAACAGAAAACAAAAGATAACCACAAGATGATGATAATAATAATGATGGTTAAATACCACGCGAATAATGATCGTATAGCCTTATTTTCTCCGAGCTAGAAATCAGTTGCCCTTTTATTATTTGTTCCCTTTCTTTAATCCTTCCCCCGGCATACAATTGGGTCCATTAGCGACTCTCATCGTTCCGAGGCACCGGTTATTGACTTTTTTTCTATTCCTCTTTTCATGGGGGTGAAAAAGACAAAGTAATTCAAACGTCTTATTATATTTCTTCTTGAAATCCCGCAAGTCTGATCTAACGACAGTTATCTCAATTTAAGGAAAATTGATCTGGAGAGAGAGAGAGAGAGAGAGAGAGAGAGAGAGAGAGAGAGAGAGAGAGAGAGAGAGAGAGAGAGAGAGAGAGAGAAGAGAGAGAGAAGAGAGAAAGTAAGAGAGAGAAAGAGAGGGGGGACAAGGCAAACACAAACATACATAAAGACGGCCAAACAACAGTATCCCATAACAGATATGGCGGCCGTTAGTGCCTAAGCTCCGGCACTGTTCCGCAGTGATGGCAGTCGAGGGGAAAGGGAGGAGGGGGAAGGGGGTCAAGGCAGTGCCTGTGTCAGTGTAGGATGAATGTCCAGGCGAGGAGAGGCTTAAGAGCACTTCATTAGCATATGTTATAACTCCTTCGTTCGGTTCTGATACTCCTCTCTCCCGGTTTTTGTGAATATTCCTCCATCGCCTTCTATAAATATTCCTCTGTCAGTTTATCGGAAGGTCCGTCCACTTACTTCCAAGCGTCTCTGGCTCTGTCCCCTTATTGCTCTCTCTTCCTTCCCCATCTCCGCTTCTAACTGTATAACTGCCTTTTCTCTCTTCCACCCTCCCTCTCCCGTTCTCCCGTAATTATCTGTCCACCAATCTCTTGTAAGCATCTTCCATTTGTCATTTCGTGTCAGTTTCGGAATGGATTTGAGATAACGTGTACCGGAATGTTCCTGACGAGACATGAGTGAGCCGTACAAAGCGATATTCTCCTATTACAATAATGTCGTTATGTGCTTGATAAAAGATACAGATGAAATGAATGAATAAATAACCCATTCCATCAACAGTAGTAACAAACATGCGGAGAGATTGATGGTCGCACTCACATTTGAGTTTGTTCAAATTTCCTCGAAAAACACTTGAATACATTGTCTATTCCTTCAGCTAAATCTATTTCCTTCTCCAACAACAACCAACTAAAGCCATAAATCATAAGTCCCCGTTAATCAAATGGAAGAAGTTGATAAATGAAGACCCAAATCTTGCTACATCTTAAACTTGGTACATGATGTAAGAACCATTACTCTGGTCTTGAAGGCACAGTCTATTACTCACACAGTAAGTTGGACTCGATGCAGCGTTTATTATGCAAGTTGGCAAGATTCCGATAATCTAAATCAGTGCCATCAATTAAATTGTTTACATATCATCAGTTACCCCATTAAGTTGAGATCCGAAACCCGTTCTTTTTTATGTCTTTATTTGTCTTTTGCTTCGGATTGTTATGATGGCGACGAGGATATGAAAGAAAAGGTACAGAACAAGAAGAAGAAACAGACATGGGAAAGTGTATATGAAGTAGAAGAAAAAACAAAACAAAACAGGAGGTACAAAAGGAACAGAAAAAAGGTAAAAAATAAGACTGGAGAATGAGAAAGAAACAAAAAACGACAAGAGAGAGAGAGAGAGAGAGAGAGAGAAAGAAAAACAAAAACGAAGGTAAACACACATGGACAAACGAACGTAAATACGTGGCCAATTTACCCTCTCTTGAAATCATTACTCACAGACTTCCCAAAACTATGGACGGAAACCACGCAACAGAAAACGGAAAACAGGAGGGACACAAAAGCAATAATAAACGGGAGAACCGCCTTGGGAATATTGACCAGCGTCCATCCACCCGCGTTCTTACAAAAGCGGATTGGAGATCTAGGAGAAGAGGCACACTCCTTTCTTTATTCCTTTTCTTGTTTGTCTTTATCTATTTTCGTAAGTGTGTGTGTGTGTGTGTGTGTGTGTGTGTGTGTGTGTGTGTGTGTGTGTGTGTGTGTGTGTGTGTGTGTGTGTGTGTGTGTGTGCGTTTACTCTTTATCTTATGCCTTTGCCGTATTCAGCATCCTTCTATATATACATAGGCCTACTATATGTTGAAACTTTCATAGCAATGATACAAATCTTCCCTTGAAGATATTCATCGTTGCTATTGATTACTATCATTATCACATC
Source organism: Penaeus japonicus (assembly GCA_017312705.2). NCBI lineage: Eukaryota > Metazoa > Arthropoda > Malacostraca > Decapoda > Penaeidae > Penaeus > Penaeus japonicus. Next base: position 180,180 of record BOPN01000296.1, on the reverse strand, counting down.
TTGCTATAATGGTAACCATCATTACCATCATTGTTACTTGCATGTTTATCTTTACCTTGTCATAATATCATCATCACCACCATCATTGTTATCATTATCGTTATTGTTATAAAGATTATCATTATTATCATAATCATTTTCATTATTGTTATCATGATCATAATTATTATCATCATTATTATTGTTATGATTATCCTTACTGTTATCATGTTAATTATCATATTCATCGATATTAATGTTATTGTTATCTTTATCTGTATGATTTTAGAAATGCTATTTTTATTATCATCCGTACAGCCACTATATCATTATCACTATGGACATCATGCATCGCAATTATCATCACTATTGTATAAGTCATTATCATTTATATTGTCATTATCCTCATAATAACTGTTATCGTACCTCTCATCTATCATTTTCAGTCTCATCCTCTTCAGAGTAATCATCCTTGAGATAACCATTATCATCATCTCCATTATCACTATCATCATCACCATTAACCATCATTATCATCAATCATCTACCTGTTCACTTCTTCCTCTCTTTCCTTTTATTTTTACATTTCACCCTTTTAATCATACTTATCTTTCTCTCTTTCCTCCTCTTATTCTTCTTTTCTTACTCCTCTCATAGGAAAGTCTAGATCAAGATGCAACGTAATATTCTAGAGATCATCAAGTCAAGTCAGTGTTGCCATCAACATTGCTGGGACACGGTATTCATAACTTGTAACGCTTTTAGTAACTGCCGTTCATTGTAAGTAGCGTGTATTAAAAGGGTATTGCGTTTTTCATTGATTTCGCGTTTATTGCCATTGCACCTTTATAGTGTTGATTATGAATGGTCCTATTCAGTAAAGGTAGCAGCATCATTAACTTCATTTTTGATAATTGTGTTATCTCGGTAAATTTGTTCTGCTATTGATACTCTAGCCATTGTTATTGTATTTTGTTATGTAAGTTTACAATTGCCGTTATGGTCAACAAACTGAATTACTTCTAATAAATGACATGAGTGTTATCATCATTCGTTTTAATAACAGCATCAGTAATTAAGTTAAACGCACTTCGTTGCCAATGCCAACAGGATAATTTTGACCACACATTCCAGTAATATTTAAATCTTTGGCATTATCATTACTTAAAGCTTGTGTGATTGCGTGTGTATGTTCGTTCATCTGCGCGCGCGTGCGTGTGTATTCTAACAAGCATTGCCTTGAAATGCTTGGGCATATTTCTAGCCTTTTTTCGTATCTAGTAAGAGTGTGCATTCAGTTAGCTGCATCTTGTATCCGTATCTCTGAATATCAGTATGCAATGATGTACAATCATCTATAAAGGACTTCGGATTGACATATATATGCTGCAAAATACCATCAGTGAGCCACAAATTGATATTACTGAAATTTTGAAATTCGGATATCAAATATGTCTAATTTCCATTCTAATCCATAACTCTAGATACAAATGACAGTCTCTCTACATATCGCAGCTTTACAACACTGATTCTCAACTCACGCTAAAAATGATTGATGGCCATCCAAAAACATTTTGTCAGCGTTTAATTCAAAATGTGATCTGCCTTACTTCAGCAGGAGGCTGTGAGTTTTAATTTGTAGGCCACTGATTAACGGGTTCATCCAATTTTCCCTACAAAGGAAAACTGGCCAAATAATTTCGATCTGCTGCCCTTAATCAGGGTTGATGTCATACGATGGTTAGGTACAAGTTTGTCCAATTGGTGCACTATAACGTCAGCGTTTTATCTGTGTACCGCTACAGTTGCATGGATTTCATTACACACAAATATAAATGAATATAGTCTCGATCTACTGAAAGAAACATGAATATGTCCAAATCTATAGGCAGAATGGAAATATTAATTATCACTATTAAATATTTGTTTTGAACTCACAAGCGAAATTTAATGACATGATAACACTATAGTAATACTATATTAATAACGAGTAAGATTTACTCTTTCTGCGAGCAGCTTGGAAATGTTAAACGTCATTGTGTTCATATTACGTCCCATCCGTTGCCATAGTAACAAAAATACTTTCTATTCCTAAAGATCGACTTGCTCTATTACTCTGATTAAGTCGTTCTACTCTTCTAACATGTATCTATAAACTAATATTTAATTAGAGCATACGAGAATGACCTTCTCTTCAGTATCTTTTTAAATAGTTTTTAATAAAAGAGATGAGATGATAGATGAAACGTGATTTTTTCTAATCTAGTATCTTATTCTACCTATTGTCTTGATAAGAATAAGGCTACGCTAGTTGTTTTGTTTAATTTGGGCTCCGCATGGCTCCCATACCGATACGACATCCACCAGACAAGGAGCCAGTACAGGAGCCACAATTTCCTGAAATCCATCAGCCTTATAAATGTACACGAACACTTACCTCTAACAATGCGCAGTCGGAGTCTCCCGTGGTGGAGGAAAGCATAGGGCAGGTAGAATTCCCTCCCCTGAGTGACCACCTTGACGCCTCGACGCCCCGTCCCGACGGCGCCCTCGCCCGTGCCCCAGTACCCCGAGTCAGGGCCTCGGGCGGACGACCCGCCGCTGCACCCACTCTCCCCCGACGACCAGGTGAGGGAGGGGAGGAACTGAGGGGAGAGGGGGGAGCAGCGCGGGGGAGGGAGCGGGGGTAAATTCAGACAGAAAGTCTGACCGTCGTCGCTAAGCGAAGTAATGTTCTGGTCTAGACTGTTATCACTTCCGCCGAGACTGAGATGGAGACGCTCGCTGGCGGCGGGCTGAGGCAAGCCATTGGGGACCCGAGGGGGGGTGACCACCGGGTCCACCTGCTGCAGCGGCTGGTGCCACGTGAAGATCTGGCTGTCGTCCCTCGGCCACGACAGAACGTCCTCCGGGCTCAGGATGTGCGTGTTGCTAAGCTCAGAGTCCAGGATGCTATCGGGGGTGCGCTCCCCAGCCGCCAGGTCACCGTCCCCGGGCGAGTCGCTCTCGCCACCCCGGGGAGACACCCTGGCCATCGTCTCCATCGCCTCCACCCTCGTCAGGACCCCCGGGAGCTCCTCCGCCTCGGGCGTACGGTCGCCGTCCGCGGAATCCTTCTTCCCGCCACTTTGCTTCGACCTGTTACACTGCTCCTTCATGCACTTGGACAGAGGCTCCGCGTCGTCCTTGAAGCGCTGCTTCGCTCCGCCCAGGTTGTCGCAGTCTTCCGGCAAATCGAAGGTGACCGAATGACCCGAATCTGACCTCTTTCTCCTGAGCTGCCCTTTGTGCTTGAGGTTGGACCTGAGATTCGAGGTGGGCGTGACGGCAGCCATGGGCGCGGCGGTGGGGGTGGTGGGCGGCCGGGGATCACCGTGGAGCGAAGGGAGCACCGTGTCTCTCCTTCCCGGGGTCGATGGCGAGAACCTTCCGTCGCCAAGGCTCAGGACGGCTTCGTGGAGGTAACTCGGCGCCGCGATGCCGTTACTCGCTCTGCCCGCTCCCCCGTCTCGCGCGCCGGAGGTCACAGCCTCGCGCGCCATGGAGGTCATAGCGTCTCGCACACTTGAGGTCATCGCGCTGAGCTGTCCCGTGCTGAAGGTGAGGATGCCGTCCGTCACGTCCCGGTAGCCGCGCGGGGGGTCACTGAGAATCTCGGGGGTGTCCGTGGAGCTGCTCCCCAGCGCCGAGTCGTCCAGGTGGAGCGAGTAGTCGCTCCGGGTCTTCGTGGGCTTCTTCCTGCTCTGCCCCCGAGCTCGAGTCTCGTCATCCTCGTCCGACGTGCTCATGACGTCTGCTCTCTGCGTGGCGTTCGGCGTCCCGTTTTCTTTCGCCTTAGAGGTGTCGACGCTCGGTCGGATGACGTCATTGCTGGCCTTGGTCACCCTCCGGCGGATGGCAGAACTCCTTCGCGACGCCTGCATCGAGAACTTCCTTGGCAGCGAGAACCTGGACGAGGGGTGAGGGATCGGGCGCGGGCTCTCCTCCGTCGTTCCGGGGAGAGAGCGCCGCCGGGACCTCCCCGCGACGGGCTTCTCCTCCTCTCTTGCGCCGACGGAGCCCTTGGCGTCATCGCTCTTCTTATCCTCTCCAACACTGATATTTTTACTCTCCGGCTTCACTTCATTTCCATTATTGTTTGTCGCTGCCGACGCAGCATTTACCGATTCAGAGCGAGGTTTCGGCGGAGTTTTTGTCCGTAACTTTTCCAGCAGATTTTTGGCAGCCTCGCCGGTGTCGTACCTGTGGTCTACACAGCCCTCGGTATAGCTCACACTGCTGCGGAGCTGGGACGCCGCCAGGGCCTGGCCGCCCCCCTGGTAGATCCCCCCGCTGGCGGAGAGCGTGGGCGTGGTGGGGCGACGGGGGGTGCGGCGGCCCCCGCTCCCTGGCCTAACGACATCCTGGTGAGTGGCTGCTGGAGCAGTGGTCGTGGCGGCGGCTGCATCTCCTCCCTGGTCGGGCACCAGCCACTCCAGCAGGTTCCATAGTCGGCGGGACATGGCGCAATAGGCGGCATTATGTGCGCCCGCCCGCACTCGCACATGCAGCTCCCAATCCTTCCGCGACGGAGGCCGACGGGCTGTTTCTTGCCACTGTAGGATCACTCATCATTCCTCGGCGAAATATCGATCAACGGAAAATACACCGAATCTGCAGGATGCAATCTTCAACAACACCTAAAAATACACTGCACAAGAACACACACACACTCTCAAGCATATTCACCACCGTCTTTGAACACGAGACACTCTACACTTTGAGAGTCCATCACAACAAGTAATTTATTCCTGTCTCATCACAATTTCCCTCGAGAGGCCTTGATCGAGAGCACCCAAGGCGGTGGGACCGATGCCAAGTACTCTAAGGTCACAGCTCGTCAAAACACTCGTTTCGCAACATAATCAAAGTTCTGCCTGGAAGGTCAAAGAAAGTTTTAATAACTCTTATCAAAATATCTGCGAATGTACAGAAGGCGAATCCCGGCCTTCATAATGGTATTCAGTCCTGTAATCCTCAACCAGCCTCCTGTTTATAAGAATCTACATCTATTGTTTTCGAAGGGTTGCATGCGTCCGTCTCTCTCTCTCTCTCTCTCTCTCTCTCTCTCTCTCTCTCTCTTACTCTCTCTCTCTCTCTCTCCCTCCCCAACCACTTGTACTTCCTTCCTTCTCGTCTCTCCCATATCACACCATTTTCCGACTTTCAGTGACTGCCCCACTGCACTCCTGCATCCTGGCCTGGCTGTAGTCCAACAAGTCTGCTCTTTACTTCCGGCATGTCTGGCTCCAAGCGAGTCTGGCTGCTTCTTCCATACGTCTGACCTTGTCGGCCTTGCAAGCACGCTTAGGCCTTGGCATGCATGCGAAAGCAAAGGATCTCCATCTAACTTCCAACGTTCACAGGCGAATGAATCGAGTGGATAATCATGAAACACGAATCTAAACCTGCCCCTTTGTCTCTCCGTGCTTACATAACAAAGCTATTACAATAATCAAACTAATTTGACGTTTATTCTCTCCCCTTCGCTCGTTGCTCTTAATCCCTTCCTTCCTCCAGGCACCAAAGGCGTCGCCCGCCGGAGAACAATCGGAGAGAAAGGGTTACAAGAGCCACGCAAAGAGAAGAAAAGAGATAACGGGGAAGACGCTGGAAGTGGGATCACGAGAGAGAGAGAGAGAGAGAGAGAGAGAGAGAGAGAGAGAGAGAGAGAGAGAGAATAATGGAGTGAAGCGAGCGTCGAGGTTGAGGAAGAAGAGGAGGAAAGGGGATGAGGAAGAGATGGATGGAGAGAAGGAGTAGAGGGGAGGAGGATGAGGAAGGGAAAGAGGAGGAGGAGGAGGAGGAGGAAGAAGAGAACGAGGAAGATGAGATGGAGGGAGATAAGAAGGACAGAGGAAGAGAAAGAGGAACAGAAGAAAAATGAGGAGATGGAGGGAAAGAGGAAGTGGACGAGTGGAATCGGAGGAGAAGGAGGAAGAAGAGGAGCAGCAGGAGGAGAAAGAAGGGAAAGGGGGGAAGAAGAAAACGAGTGGGAGGAGAAAAAGGAGGAAGAAAAGGAGAAGGAAGAAGAAGAGTAAGAGGTGAAGGAGGAGGGATAATAATAATAACAATAATAAGAGGAGGAGGAGGAGGAGCAGACGATAATGAGAGAGAAGAATAACGAGGGTAAGCACTAAAAATGGCCCGAAGAACAAGTGGGAAGTGCAAGCGAAGAAGAGCTTTAAAGAGGGAGGTTCGTAGTGGGGGAAGTGAATGCTTTAAAGGGAGGAGCAGCTAACAGGGCGACGACAGAAAAGGGTGCGAAAGGAGGGAGCCGAGAAGAACTGCAAACATAAATAGAAAGAAAGAGAGAAATTAGAATGAGTAAGCCAGTGATCGTGTAGTGTAACAAGCACGATGACTCGCTCCGTATACCATGCGATTGAGACTCTTTACTCGAATGAAGACCCTTTCATGGTTATAGCAATGCAACAGTATTCGCCTAGTCTTAAGGGGCGCTAAGGACCTTCACAAACACCCTTCCCCACCCTTTCATTATCACCCCCACCCTACCCCCACTCCCACCCCCGTCTGGAGCATGGCAGCCAGCGTTCACGTGAAGCCAGTGACCCTAAACATTAGCCGATACCTCTCAAGACCACACGGTTCAAGCTGAGCAGCGATTGTGGTCCTGTCACGGAAGCTGAACCCTGAGGGAGTATAGAAGCGGCGTGAAAACAGGTTCGCCTTTTTCGGTCGTCATCGCTGTCACATGACTTCTTCCTATGTGATGTCATTTGCAATAAAAAACAAAAACATTGTAGCCATAAAACCGCTTGTTTCTTGAGTATTGATATGTTGCTATGGCATTTCTTTTTACATTTGTGAGTGTGTATTAACACATACATGCATACTATACACACATACGTTGACACTGTACATCCACAGATAAACACACACACGAATGCATATCCAAGCTATCGAAATAATATTGATAATAACAATAAAAACCCGACGGGAATGCAGCCTCAACCACAGCTGATTCGTCTATGGCATGACAGGCTGCACCCGAACCACCGCCGTGTGTGCTCTGGCGAGAATCAATCTGACATTTTCCGCCTCGATAACGCATTCCGGGAACTGACAGTCGGATATCGAAAAGTGATCCTTTAACCTGGAAGAGGAGATATTCCCTTGATCAGGTATATTGGGATGAAATTATGATTTTCTTAAGTTAATGATAAGCGCAAAATCCGGCGTTTTTTCAATGCGATTTGAAACATGCCTAGATATTTTCATAATTATCATCTGTCGTTCCTTTTTTATGATGATAGTTAATGATATCTCAATTAACATAATTGCTATAATCAATATCCTCATTATCATACATCATTATCTTTGTCCACTTCAGGTTGAAGAACTTCCAAAAAAGTCTTCAAATAACACGGATCAAATCTGCTCATTATGCCTGACATCTCATGAGAGCGACAGACGCCTGGCAGACTGACAACGACTCATCAGCGAAGAAGCCACTTATTTTCTGCCCTCTGTTGAGATCTGCCGACTGTCTGCTCCGCTGGGCCTCCCTCCGCGAGGCCGCCCTCGTAACAGCGGCGAGAATTCGAGGCCAGAACAGATGCTGAACCAACTACCATAAATCACGGGGGTTTCTCGGCCTCCTGGCTTGGTTTCACGATTGGGGCGGGGTGTAGTGGGGGGGGGGGGGAGGCTGGAAGGAGTAGGCGGAATGGACACAGATGAGGAGGGAAAGGGAAGGAGAGGAGAGGAGAAGTAAAGGGACAAGGACGAGAAAGCGAATGAGAGAGAGAGAGAGAGAGAGAGAGAGAGAGAGAGAGAGAGAGAGAGAGAGAGAGAGAGAGAGAGAGAGAGAGAGAGAAGATACAAGAGCGAGAAAGCGGAAAGCCCTCAAGCCATTACATCCGACATCTCCAAAGAGCAACAAGACTTAGACATTAAGAAATTCAAAAGTCTTGCACAAAAAGGGAATCCATCTTTTCGTCCCGAGATACCACAAGACGCAAGAGAACGAAGATGTTGCAACCCTAAAAAGAAGAAGAAGAAAAAAAGTCAAATTCTTCAGTCTTTATGCCCTCGAAGCAGCTTCTCTCGGACGGAAAGATGTCATAAAACAATCAAGATTTGAAATGAGGAGATACTTGTGAATGCAAACTTTATGTGTATTTTTAAAAAAGTAATTTATTAGTTTCCTTTGTCCCTATTTGTGTTTAATTTATTAGTTTCCTTTGTTCCTATCTGTGTTTCCTATTCGTTTTGCATGACCCTGGTTCAAATTAAGGTGTTTACTTACTTGCATAGTATACTTACATACATGATTATACCCGTGTCTATCTAAGTATCTGTATGTTTGTATGTATGTGTGTGTGTGTGTGTGTGTGTGTGTGTGTGTGTGTGTGTGTGTGTGTGTGTGTGTGTGTGTGTGTGTGTGTGTGTGTGTGTGTGTGTGTGTGTGTGTGTGTGTGTGTGTGTGTGTGTGTGCGTGCGTGTATGAGTGTGCTTTATGTGTACGTGTATGAGTGTGTTTTATGTGTATATGTATATGTATATTTTTGTATGTACGCATATTCGCAGGTGTATGTGCGCATGTGTATTTATACGTCAATATATTTTTGTGTGCATGTATAATCATTCTCTCTCTCTCTCTCTCCCCGCCTCTCATAATGCAGATCTATTGGTCTGCTTTTTTGTCTGTCTGTTTCTTCCCTCTCTCTCTCTCACTGACCCTTCCTTTCCCTCCTTACCCTTCTCTTCCTCTTTTCTACTTTCTACCCCCCCCCCTTTCCCCGCTCTGCAGCAAACGCATCTATGGGTCTCCGAACCTATAAAGGGGGATCTGCATGAATCGCGTCCCTTCCTCTTTCGCCCGGCCTCTAAAACAACCCACGAAGATCAAGGAAGGGTAATACAATCCTGGTGAATTGGATCCGCTTGTCTAGTTTCCTGAGGATGCATTCGAGGTAGCGTGAATGCTTTCTCCTTGGCTAGCAGATTTTTTTCCCCCCGCCAACACGCTTCCTTAACGGTATCGTAACTCTATTCATTTTGTTGTGTTCGTTTCGAGTAAGTACAGCTCTTGGAGTAAGTAAAACCGCTCTCTTTCTCCTCTTCAAGTTGGTATCTCTGCCTTCAGTTCCTGGTATTGCTTCCTAGTACTTTAACTCTCCTATTTCTCTTACTCTCTTTCCATCTTCACCCATCGCGGCTCTCATTTTTAAACCAATAATAACCTTAGCTATCCAATGTTCTTTTTCTTTTTCCTTTTTTTTCCTGGGCGATCGAGACCGGCTGAGACCTGCCACTTTTTCGCATCTTGCAAGTGGCTTATTGATCGTTGGCTGTTGTACAGAAAGGAGATTTAAAAGGATTGGTGCAAGGAGAGTCTGTGTGTGGGTGAGGGAGGAAGACAGCATGTGCTTCTGGATTTTTTTTTCGTTTTATTGAGAAACAAGGCTCGAAAAATGGCCCACCGACAAGACATACTGAACTGTGACAGTAGACTCATAACATGTACTTCTGTCTTTTTTTATTCTCTTTTTCATTTACATTTTTATTTTTACTAGACTAATGAGAAACAAGGTAAAAAAAAAACAAGGCCACCCGACACGCCGTACTGAGCTGTGTGACAGGGAATTATTCTTTGTTTTCCCGAAGGCTTCCCAATATGCACGGTGTAGGTCGCACATCTCTCCAGCTGTCAAACTTGGCAATGCGTCGAGGCTGTTTTTCCCGCTCTGCTGTCGACCATCACGTTAGTAATACATCAACCGGCCGCAACTTAGCGCTAACTTGCTGCGATAATGGAGAAATTTCTGCACCAGTTGTGTTGCGGCTCGGAGGGCGTGAGCTGGTGGGCGGCCACCAGATACTGACGGGAGTGTATCACACACACACACACACACATATATATACACGTATGTGTGGGCGTGTGCTTGTATTGTCATTGTGATTATAATCTATCTAATTACTAATCCACCTCATAAATGCAAATATCTGGGAACATATCAATATACCGGATAACCATTCATCCACGCATACAGTCATCTGGTAACACCATCAATAACCCCGCCATTACCGTTCTCTTTAACATAACCATATTCCCCTAGAAAGATCATAATTACGATTACACCCAAATATCAACGTGTAAATGACCACCCAGTCTCATCCAGTCTAATAACCAATCCCTCAACTTAATTACGACTTAATTACACTCTCCCTTCCTATCCCATCTCTCTCCCTCCCTCCCCCCCCCCCCCTCTCTCTCTCTCTCTCTCTCTCTCTCTCTCTCTATCTATCTATCTATCTATCTCTTTCCCTCTCTCTCTCCACCTCGGTAGCTCTTTATTCACCCACAAAAAAGTGTCATTCCAGAAACACACGGCCCACCACACACGCACCCACACACAAGGGGCGTCACCTAAAACAGCCAAATCGCAAGTCACTGCGAATTCCCTTTATGTCGCGACTCAAACAAATCGGACCCATATATTGTTCGGAACCTTCTTTTTTTTAATCGTATTTTTCGAAATCTTTTTGCTCTTCTCCCTTTTTTCCCCGGGTCGCCTGTGCGAGCCATTCATCAAGGCCGCCACCATCACAATAACAATGGAAGCAAATATGCAGGAAGGGAGAGTAGAATGGGATGGTCTTTCTATCCTCATTATCGACGAAGGGAGAAGGAAATATAGCGAGAGAGAATGAGGGAGGGATAGAAAGAGAGAGTGAGTGAGCGAGCGAGAGAGAGAGAGAGAGAGAGAGAGAGAGAGAGAGAGAGAGAGAGAGAGAGAGAGAGAGAGAGAGAGAGAGAGAGAGAAGACAGAGACAAAGTGACAGACAGTGAGAAAGATACATAGAAATAGATAAACAAATAGATAGAGAGAGAGTGAGAGAGAGACTGACACAAAGTGATAGACAATGAGAGAGAGAGAAAAAGAGAAACAGAAAGAGAGAGAGGGAGCGTGCATTAAAAAAAAGAAAGAAAGAAAGAAAAAAAAAAACAGCGTTAAACGAAAGAGTTGTCCTACAAGACCGAAGAAAACAATAGACTATCGAGAGAGTAAAATTCCAACCTCTTAGAGTTCCACGTCTTCTGGATGCCTTCCCTCCCATGTTAGTGTTGAGAATGCGTAAGGATACTCATTAAATGTTTCTGTTTGCTTGACTTGAGAACGGACCATTGGAAAATACGCGCTACATTTATTAAAATAGAATTCCTTCAACGTCGTGAATTTTTCCCGAGTTTTATATGACTGGCTTAGAAATGATAACGAATAACGATAACGATTGACATAAATTTACCACAACGCTCTTATCCAAAAGATTAAAATCATGATAAAAAGAGAAAAGGAAAAAGATTAACAAGGGTACCGAATCCCACTGATAATCACTTCTCTCGCCGGAAATACCAAGAATTAAAAAAAAAAAAAAGAAAAAAAAAAACACGTTAATGATGAATTGATACAAATACAAAGGAAAAAAAGAATCTCTCGATAGAAAACATGATTAATATCCTTTTAATGTGATCTGAAGCAAGCGCTAACGACTCGCTCCATTCACGACCTCTTCGTCCCGCTCAGGAAAACACGCTGCTGAGAAGGATCACAGTAACTATGCGCTCAGTCAACGATGAACTTCATCCGGAGTGGCTTTTCACTGGAGGCTGATTGGCTTGTCCTAGACTCTCGTTACTTCTAGGTCGAGGAGCAATGGCTCGCCCGTCTGCACACGCACGCACGTGTACACGCACGGTGACACGGACGCACGCTTAATCATAAGTGCATGAATATACGTCCTGCATGAAAAATAATAAGTATGCTCATGCGCACATGAACTGCATTCATGTGCGAAAGGTATGCAGGTGCTTGTACGCGCATACACACACACACACACACACACACACACACACACACACACACACACACACACACACACACACACACACACACACACACATACATACAAACGTTGGAAACAAAAATCAAACCCTTAACTCGAACGCGAATCGGTATTGGTCGAGTAAGCGATCGTCTTGTCGAATCAGCAATGAAGACCCCTCCCCCACCTAAAAAAAAAAGAAAAAAAAAAAGAAAAAAAAAAGGAAAAAGGCAAAAACAACAACATACAAAATAGATTCCCGAAATTCCAACGGCAAGGAATCGAGTCAGTGGACGAAAAGACTTTACCAAAACAAAGACGACACGGAGATAAAAGACAATAAGACGGATTTATCTTGAGTAGGTAAAGCGATGGATCCGACATTTTAAGTATTATACAACACGCATTTTCAAGATTACTTCCTTTGGCAGTCGGATAAATGAATCCTTCGGCAGAGGGGAAAATAAAAGCTTGAAACGAGTTGATCTGTCAATTGCTCGTTCAACAAAGATAGATACTATTGACCGACAAGTCTTAAACATACGTGAAAGTCCGTAATGACCTACTGCATGTATTTTCCCCCCTCTCTAACTACAGGGAGTAATACGGGGGGGAGGGGGGGAGAGAAATGGAAAAAAGTAATCCTCCTTACTTACTCAACCGCTTCGCTAGAGCCATCTTCCCGCTGAAGACCCATTTCAACCGCCCATATCCCGACCTTAGCTGCCTCACCTAGGCTGCAACATCTACATTTGCGAGATATAGACCTTGCACCTTGCACCATCTACCCCTAAGTTCTGTTCTCCTCTTCCTCTGCCATTCCTATGCCCTTCTCTCATCTCCCATTTCCCCGTCTCTCTCTCTCCCCTTCCTCCTCCTTTTCTGCTCTTCTTTTGCACTTCTCTTCTTCCTCTCTTCTTTAGCCCCCCCTCCTCTTCCTCTGCTGTCTTTACTTCGCCGTTTTCTCCCTCTTCCTCATCCTTTACCTTTCATTCGCACTTCTCCCCTCTTCCACTTCCTTGTCCCTCTGCTCTTCCTCCTCTGCCTTTCATTCACACTTCTCTCTTTCCCTTCCCTGTCTCCCCTCACCCTCCTTCTTAATCTAGTCCTTACACCCCCCATCCCCCTCCTCTCTTGCCCTGCCTTCCCACGACTCCTTCATCTGTCCTTGCCACTCCTCCCTCTTTCTGTTCCCTGTATCCCCTCTCATCCCCTGCCTCCCCCTTCTCCCCCTACATCCCCTGCTCCCCCCTCCCTCCTCCTCCCCTCTCCTTAGCCATGTTTCTATTATGTAAAGTGAAGGAACACGGAGAGCGAGTTATGTCCTGTAAGAGTGCACACCAGGGATCTTTAACGGGATTAATTTGGTTCAGCAACTGTAGTGGCAGTGGAGTAGTAGTGGTGGGAGTGGTAGTTGCAATACTGCTAGTAGCATTAACAGCAACTTGAGTAGTGGTAGCACTAGTCGGGGTAGTAGTTGTAGAAGTGATAGCGGCAGTAGCATTATTTTCATAATTATCCTTATTATTCGGATTACCATCGTTATAATTATCATCCTTATTAGTAGTTGTAGTGCGTAGTACTTGTAGTAGTAGTAGTAGTAGTAGTAGTAGTAGTAATAGTAGTAGTAGTCGTAGTAGTACCGATAGTTATTGCTAGTGACGCAACGACAATTACTGATGTTTCTGAGGAAGGGAACGTAGGAAGGAGCGTCTGACCTCTCTTGTCGTCAACGTGATTAATAATCATCATACTCTGATCCAATCAAGGTGAAGTACATACAATTCACTCTCCCCTTTCCCTAACCTCCCCCCTCTTCTTCTAGCATCCTTTCCCTAGCTACCCTCTCTCCCCGTCCCTTCTGATAGAGCCTCTCGCCCTTCCTTCCCTTAGTACACCTTCCCCTCCCTTCTGCTAGCACCCCCCTTCCCTCTACTAGCAACCCTCCCACTTCTCCTAGGGACTCCCACTCCCATCCTCCTCCAACCGACCCTCCCCTACCTTCCTTTAGGACTTCCTCCATTTTGTTGGCAACATTCTTGCCCCCCCCCCTCGATATACCTCAGTGTGGATAATCTGATAAAAGCCTCGGGGGTTAACCTCAGCTATGACTATGTCTATTGATCCCATTGGTTCCTGTCAATGACTAGGATTTGCAATGAGGCTTCGTCCTGTACTTTCCTGAAATCCTGAAATCCTGAAATCTGGACTGATGACAAAGGTGATTTGTCATGATAAGATGTTTGGTCGGTGAGTGACTATATATTGCCATGATGATGATGCACGTTATGGAGATGATGATGATGATGATGATAATGTTGCATGTGTGTGTGTGTCTGAATTATATGTCTATATGTATAGTTATCCATCTATATATGTATGCATGTGAATATGTGAATGTGTGTTTGCTTGTCTTTGTGTGTTGTGTGTGTGTGTGTGTGTGTGTGTGTGTGTGTGTGTGTGTGTGTGTGTGTGTGTGTGTGTGTGTGTGTGTGTGTGTGTGTGTGTGTGTTTGAGAAAGAGAGTGAAAGTGAGTGTTTGCATGCATGTGAGCATGTGTTAGTGCATACATGCGTGCGTCTATGTGCGCGACCAACAACCAGTCAGTCACCACATAGCACCGCATTATTTATCCCTCTTTATAAGTCAACAGAAGAGGATTATAGCATCGGCCACCAAAAGCGCTGCGACCGGAACCCACTCATTAAAGCCAGCTCACGCCACGTCACGGCGCGGTCCGGCACGAGAGCCCAATTACCTTTCATTTTTCAGCGGAATAATGACATAACTCTATATAGAAAAAGATGGTGAGGAAGCCAATGGAGACGACCGTCCGGGAAGCGCCATCAGCCGGCGAGTTGCGCTGGGCTTGCCAATCACAAAGGAGCGGTTGGGTGCCGGGGAGATCCTGCCAATCATGAAACATGGATTGGGTACCACTGAGATCATGCCAATTACTAAATAACGATTGGTGCCGCTGAGATCCTGCCAATCATGAAACATGGATTGGGTACCACTGAGATCATGCCAATCACTAAATAACGATTGGTGCCGCTGAGATGATGCCAATCATGAAACATGGATTGGGTACCACTGAGATCATGCCAATCACTAAATAACGATTGGTGCCGCTGAGATCATGTCAATCATTAAATAACGATTGGTGCCGCCGCTGATATCATGCTCATCACTAAATTTGCCAATCACCAATTAACGATTGGTGCCGCTGAGATCATGCCAATCACCAAATAATGATTGGCGCCGCCGCTGAGATCCTTCCAATCACTAAATAACGATTGAGTACCACTGAGATCCTGTCAATCACAAAATAAGGATTGAGTTCCGTTGAGATTCAGCTAAGTACAACTAATGATTGGGTGACAGTGAGATCCTAACGATCACAAACTAAGGATTGGGTGCTATCGAGATCCTGCACGGAATGGCCTGCATGAAGCTTAATTTGCTATCATCAATACTAATTAGATCATACATCAGTTCAGTTTCCAATTCTATTGTTACTGATAGTTATACATGTCATACTTTCGGTTACAACAAAACTCTTACTATTTAGTGAATTTCATTTTATTATAATTATTCCTGTTCGTGTGTCGCTATTGTTAATGTTCTAATAACACCAGCTCTCTTTATTGTTTTGAATAACAAGCGATCTACTTGGTAAGAGAGCGAGTAGTCCAGTCAACTTCGAGAGAGAGAGAGAGAGAAAATAAAGCAATAAAAAAAACACAATGATAAGTGAATTTATATCTTTTTTAAGCCGACAGTAATCACACTTCACTAGTACGTAACGAAAGCGAATCCAAATCTCCCCATTTAGAGAGTTATGCGTCATATATATACATATCTATCTATATAGATACAAACACAAAGCCACACTTTTACGCAAATACACACGCACGCAAACACGCACACACACATACACATACACAGACACACACACACACACACACACACACACACACACACACACACACACGCATATATATATATATATATATATATATATATATATATATATATATATATATATATATATATATATATATATATATATATATATATATGCGTGTGTGTGTGTGTGTATATATATATTATATATATATATATATATATATATATATATATATATATATATATATATATACATATACATACATACATACATACATACATTTGTGTGTGTGTGTGTGTGTATGTATGTATGCATGTGTGTGTGTGGCTCCACTCTGGCCCTGCCCCCAGAAGTGCTCCCTGGCACTCTTGCGGATCCGCTCTGTTTCGGCAGGTGGTTCATGAGCGCAGACGAGGGATCAAGGGGGGGAGGGGGGGGGGCGCTCCTGCTTCCTCCCAACTCCGTTGGTGCTGAAGCAGAGGCCGTCAATCATTCTGCTCTTTGTCACGCCCACCGGTCGTCACGGTGTCTTGCCGCCCGTCTGCTTGCTTGCTTCTTTGGCTGCTGGCTCCTCTTGACTGCTTGCCTGTTTGCCCATCTCGATCCTTGCCCCTCTGTTTGCCCCTCTGCTTGCCTTCCTGCTTTCGCGCGACGGACCTTCCACCTTGTCCTTCAGATTTCCTCTGCTTGTTAGGTGTCCATCGCTCTCCTTCTCTGTCTGCTTGCATGCATTCTAGCCCTCTGCTTGCATACCTGCTAGCCCTCTGCTTGCCTATCTCACTGCATGCTTGTTCGTCCGTACACTCCGCTCCCCTTCGACGCCTCGCATGAGTCACTTGACAGATGATGTGCTATTATTATCCGGAATTACCTGAGTGTAGAATTTATCGTGACTATTTACGTGCGTGTGTACGAGAGCGAGAATGGGAGAGAAGGGAATGGCAGATGGGGATGGTGGATGGATGGGTATACATATACATACTTACATATATGTATATATATATATATATATATACATACATAGTTTCCGTCCATCGCCCCTCTCCTATCTCGCTAATAACATGTCTTTCCCTTGACAGGTGAGAGGAGGGGGGGTGAGAGGGGGAGGGGAGGGGGAACTTCAAAGCCATTAATAATGAGTAAGAAATATGTAAATGATGGTTATTGCTAATGACAAGGGTGGAAGCAAGGGTGCGTTTGGCGTTATTAAGTTATTATCGTCAAAAAGTACCAATTTTTGCAACTATTCCTGTTATTGCTACTACTCTCTGTTAATGTCATCTGGATAATTACTTTCCCGTTCACTATCATAGGCAACCAAGAGTAATTAACTGTTATCTTCATGAACAGTGCTAACGCTCCCAGTAATTATACTGTCAATATATACATTGCATATCGATCACGGAGGGAGAACTGGTACACGAAGGAAGAACTGATTCGACAACGAAGATAATAATAGAATGGGAGGTAAAAGGGAAAAAAAATAAAAAGGAAAATCAAAATAAATAAAACGTCATTATAGAGAAGCCACAGGACAGCAGATATACAAAGAGAACACGCACTAACACAACGTGAAATGAAGTCAAGATAATGAACAATGTTTCGTACATACGTACATACACACACACACACACACGCGCACGCGCGCGCACAATGAAATAAAAGAAATCGACAGAAAAAGATAGGTTAATCGAGGTCAAACGAAATTCCACAGCAATTCATTTCCAGCTCAGCCTCTTGGGATTTCCTTGACTGATTGACTCCTGTAGCCCCGTCCAGGGAACTTACGTTAGTGTGGGGCTTGGGGAGGGGGTGTATAGAGGGAGGGGGGTCACTCACAGGAACCCTGGGTCTCTCTCTCTCTCTCTCTCTCTCTCTCTCTCTCTCTCTCTCTCTCTCTCTCTCTGTCTCTCTCCTTTCAGTCCCCATCCTCTCTCTCTCTCTCTCTCACTCCTCCACGATGGCACAACGTCAATTCATTCCCATCCATCGTTTTCCAATTTGTTCATTCCCACAACGGAAGTGGAAGGGAAGGAGGCTAAAATAAAGGTTGTTATGAAAGGGATGTCAGGGGGAGAGCGAGAGGACAGGGGCGAGAGGGAGAGAAAGAGAGAGAGAGAGAGAGAGAGAGAGAGAGAGAGAGAGAGAGAGAGAGAGAGAGAGAGAGAGAGAGAGAGAGAGAGAGAGAAGGGAAATAGAAAAAGAGAGAGAGAGCGAGAGAGAGAGAGAGAAGAGAAAGAGAGAGAAAGAGAGAGTGAGAGAGATATATATATATATATAGAGAGAGAGAGATATAAGAGAGAAAGAAAGAAAGGGAGAGAGAATGAGTGAATGAGAGAGAGAGAATGAGTGAATGAAAGAGAGAGAGAGAATGTGCGAACGAAAGAGTCTGAGAGAGAATGAGTGAATTAAAGAGAGAGAGAGAATAAGAGAGATACGGATAAAGAAAAATAAAAAGATATACAGCGATAAAAATGACACAAATGAAATACAAAAAGAGTGTGAGGGAAAGAGAAATAAAAGTACAGACAAGGCACGGGAATAAGGGGAACGAACCAAGAGAAGAATTGAGACCGGAAAGACATTCTCGAAAGGGAGAAAAGAGAATAGGGTAAAAACGAGGGATAAAGAGGAGCCTGATAATTCCAGACCCGAGGGGATAGTGTTCAGGTATCATCGAGCTCTTTGCTAATCTCTCTCTCTCTCTCTCATTCTCTCTCTTGCTCACTCAAGCAGCATCGAGCTCTTTGCTAATCTCTCTCTCTCTCATTCTCTCTTTTACTCAATCAAGCAGCATCGAGCTCTTTGCTAATCTCTCTCTCATTCTCTCTCTCGCTCACTCGAGCAGCATCGAACTCTTTGCTAATCTCTCTCTCTCTCCTTCTCTCTTTTGCTCACTCAAGCAACATCGAGCTCTTTGCTAATCTCACTCTCATTCTCTCTCTCGCTCACTCGAGCAGCATCGAGCTCTTTGCTAATCTCTCTCTCTCTCATTCTCTCTCTCGCTCACTCGAGCAGCATCGAGCTCTTTGCTAATCTCTCTCTCTCTCATTCTCTCTCTCGCTCACTCGAGCAGCATCGAGCTCTTTGCTAAGCTCTCTCTCGCTCACTCGAGCAGCATCGATCTCTTTGCTAAGCTCTCTCTCATTCTCTCTCTTGCTCACTCAAGCAGCATCGAGCTCTCTTCTCTCTCTCTCTTTCTCACTCTCACTCACTCTCTCTCTCTCTCTACCTCTCCCTCTCATTCTCTCACGATAAAATTTGAACTATGTGGAGAAAATGATCGACTGTAACGAAGTTATATCAAAATTGCATAGTTGTTAGTGCATGTACGCATACGTCAGTGTATGTGCGTCCGTGTACGTGTGTCTGTATTCGTCCGTGTGACTGACCGTCAACTTAACACCTATAAATTGCCGTTCATAATTTCGACTGCCAAAACCGAACAAAATGAAATACTTTGTTTAACGAGATTAGTAATTAAATTCCATTAACGTAATAATTGAATATTCTCTACGTAATTATGCTGCCCTTCATAATCACGACCCGACCCCCATCCCTTACCCCCCCCCCCCCAACGGCGCCATTCTAACCCCAAGGCACTTTCACTTTTCATTACCTGCTGCTTAGTGAAAAGGACTGTCCAATAATATACTTAAAGATTGAATTCTTCCTCGCTCTCTCTCTCTCTCTCTCTCTATCTATCTCTTTCTCCCTCTCTCTCCACCTACTTATCTATATCGTTGTCTACATCTATCACCAGCCAATACAAATAGACACTTCCTTATTTCGAATTTGTGTGTATATCTTCTTATTTTTTTCTCTATCTTTCACTTCATTTCTTTGGCTCATTCAATCCTTTTCATTATTTCTCTCATTTTTGTTTCTGACCTTCTCTCAGTTCCGTTTTAATTTAGAATATCAATTCATGCGTGTGAAACCATATCGTCGACGTAGAACATTTTCAAAACTATCACCTTTCAAAAAAAAAAAAAAAAAAAAAAAAAAAGTTCACAGCGCAATTTCGAATCACAATGCATTCCAAGACCACAGCACTGAATTTGATATGGCAAAAGTTGCCTCTCCCAGACGCCCGCACAGCCAGCGTCCACCGTACAGGCGGCGCGATGGCCTGGGGCGAGGGCGAGCGCCACACAACAGTTAGGTCTAGTGACCAGGCGGCGGCGACTGCTCTACAACAATAACTTTAACATGACGTCCTGGTCTGCTCTGCTCCCCCTCTCTCCCCCCCTTCCCTTCCCTCCACACTCGTCCCCTCTTCCCTCCTTTCCCCTTCCCCCCACCTCTGCCGCCGCGATTCTGCCGTCTTAGGCTCTGGTCCCTCCTCACAAGCTGGCGTGTTCTGGCCGGGGTCTTGCAATTAATATATTCCAAAGGT
>BOPN01000296.1:150000-155000 GCA_017312705.2 Penaeus japonicus | reverse complement strand
CACATATATATATATATATATATATATATATATATATATATATATATATATATATATATATATATATATATATATATATATACATATATATATATATTAATATATATATATATATATATATATATATATGTATATATAAACTTAGTGACAAAATGATACGGGTAAGACTATTTTGAGTAAAGATTATGAAAATGAAGGCAGAAAAAAAGGATAGTGTATATATATATATATATATATATATATATATATATATATATATATATATATATAGATAGATAGATAGATAGACGAAATGAATAGATAAACGAGGTTCGTTACTTTTTCTTTTACATTTTTGAACTCAAACCACTTAACTTTATCTTCGGTCACAAGATAAGTCCTAAAAACACATCCTTAATCCTTACATAAACTACAATGTCACGTAACCAGAAACTTCCTCGAATAACTTCTTTAATAAAAGAAAAAGATAAAAAGAAGAGAAAGGGGAAAAAAGAAATGGAGGAAGAAAAGCTTTCCACACAACTTCTCTAACTTCTTGCATTTTTTCCCTTTCCGTAGTTTCCTTAATTAAACTTTGTTTCCTTCCTTAGGGCCATTCTCTCTCTTATTTTCTCCATTTCTCTTTCTTTCTGTCTGCCTGTGTCTCTATCTCTGTCTCTCTATCTCTCTCAATCAATCGCTCACTCTCTCTGTCTGCCTCTCTCTCTCTCTCTCTCTCTCTCTCTCTCTCTCTCTCTCTCTCTCTCTTTCTCTCTAACTGTCTGCCTTTGTGTTAATGACAACAAAACTTCAGCAGCAATATTGATAATAATAAAAAAAAATATTGGTAATAAAACAACAGTAATAACAAAAATGATGACAACAATAGCAACAATAAAATCAGCGATGATATTCATAATACACATACAATAACATGATAAATAAATAAAATAATTAAATGAACAAAAAACTCTTACGTTTCATTCTTCAGATATCGAACCATCGCACTTCTAACAAGATCTACTAATGAAAACCTTGAATCTCTGTCAGCGTGAACCTCGACTATCTAGATTTTTTTTAGGAAATATCAAAAAAAGGGAGTCAAAGTTCACGCAAAGACCCACTAGCTCCTTGTCTCTCTCACCTTCGCTTCTGATCGATCCTATGTCTACTCCCCCTTTCTCCTTCTCCCCAACCTCTTTCCTTCTTATTTAACTCTCACCCCCCCCCCCATATTTTACAACCACCCTCCCCCTTCTCCCCACCACCACTACTTCTAGCCTCGACCAGGGAGGCTTTCTAGCAAGCACATACTTTTCCACTTCCTTCCTGCTGGGACCCAGGGAGAAAGGGTTGCCACAAGGTGATTGCAGCTGCGTCCCTAAGGCGATTGGTGATTGATACAAAAACAGTTTCCTTATGAGTTGCTTTTTGATTGAGATGAGGTGGGCTAATTAGCAACAAATGGGCTTAGGATGTATAGAATTCAAGGGATTATTAGACAATTAACGACTAATCACCGCGATAATTGCTTTGAATGTGAAAAATAATCCGTATCAAAGTGTAATTCCACTTTCTTTAAAATAAGGGAAGCAAAACACGGCACACTAAATGTTACCCAACTGAAAATGATTTCCGTGCTCGGTCAACAGACAGGTATACAGCAAAATTGCAGCAGCGGTTCAGAGAGAGGCGAATCTGCCTTCACTAAAATGCAACAAAAGCCCCATCGGCTGCATTTACGAGCTCGCCGGCCATAATCTATCGAAATTATGGTGACAAACGAGCAATTGCAATCGTATTATCTGAGGCAAAATGTTTATGATAAAGCTGACATGTTGCGCGTTAAGGGTCAGACACAGTCCGATACGGTTTCAGGCTATGGGCATGTCTATTTCGTTAGTGCGTTACGTTGCAGCTTCCCAGAGTTTATGTAAAGGGCGAAGTCAGATTGAGTGAACGTAACTGAAGTGGTATTCAACAGAGATACTGCAGAAAGTAGAAATAACATTGCAGTAGGAAAGATGATAACAATCAGTCATAGGTACCGCATTGTTTGTTTTATATTCGTAGATGCTAACAATTTGTGCAAGACCGATGTAGCTGTGGGTGTTTCATACAAAATCTAAATAAAGTGCGAATAAAACACACACACACACACACAATTCCAAAGACACATCAACCTAACGTATCACGATAGACGCACACTCTCTCACGACACACACACACACACACACACACACGAAAACGCAAACGCAAACCAAATCAAACGCCTACCAGACGGGAAATAATCCGACCGCCTTCCGCCTCGTTTCGTAGTCTTGCCTTCCCGCTCAGAGGAAGCGGCCGCTCCATCAGCTAACAGCTTGAATATGCCTAACATTACTCAGGTTGATGAGGGTCCGTGACACGTGTAGGCCGCAGAATACGCTAGGCTGTCTAATTGTGCTTTATGGCCTGGAAACGCACACCAGGAGGGAAGGTGTTTCAGTGTGCTCTCGCGCCACTCCGGTGTGAAGGAGAGGGGGAGGGGAAAGGGAAGGGGGAAGGGGAGGGAGAGAGAGAGGGAGAGGAACAGGAAGAGGAAGGGGGAGAATGAGAGTGAGAGCGCGCGCGTGCGCGTGTGTGTGCGTGAGAGAGAGAGAGAGAGAGAGAGAGAGAGAGAGAGAGAGAGAGAGAGAGAGAGAGAGAGAGAGAGAGAGAGTCATAAAAAATGAATGAATGAATTTGTGAGTGAGCGAAAGACAGAAAATGGGAGTGAGCGAGTGAATGATGAATGAATTAGCGCATAAGACCGCATGAATGAATGAGCGTGTGTGACTGAATGAATGAACTGAAGGGCGAATAAGTGAGTGAGTGAGCGAAAGACAGATAGTGAGATTGAGCGAAAGGTAAATTAATAAGTGGGTAAATGAGCGCATATGAGTAAGTGAATGATCGAGCATGCGAGTGTGAATAAATGAATGAATGGATGAGTGAAAGAAACACACACACAAAAAAAATATATAAAAAAAAAGGATTGCCGTAAACGAAGTCTCCTCTCTGGCTCACCGCGAAGAGAAAGAGACCTAGCAAAGGAGACAAAGAAGCAAAACGAGAAAGAAAAAAGGACCTCTATAAAAGAAAAAAAAAAAAAATCCAAAATGTGATGAACAGGACAGAAAGAAGGTAAAGGAAACCACATTTTACAGATTTTTTTCCTTTTAATAGTCATCAGTAATTCAAGATATTTGGATAGTAGCCACCCTTTTTTTTCTTTCTCTCTCTCTTTCAAACATAAAAAAAAACAATTTCAAAAGTATCCGCTACGTGATCTCGAGCTGTCCCCGAACGCTACAAAACAAATTGAATTTCTTTCCTCTCCGTTGTTCGAGCCCCCCCCCCTAATCCCCGTTATCTTCCTCTTGAATGAATTCGGTTGACCCGGATCTAATTATTTCATCAATCCATCTATCTCAATTTGCAGGTCCACATACTTCAGGAAATTAAAACATGATTAAATGGAGGAAATTAAGTCACAACGTGTATATATATATATATATATATATATATATATATATATATATATATATATATATATATATATATATGTGTGTGTGTATATATGTGTGTGTGTATGTACACACACACACACACACACACACACACACACACACACTCAGGGCAAATTAAATGCCAAAAAAGAAAACAAAAACATTTCACTCCAATTTCCTATTTCGGTGCTTTTAATCTTGAACTTTGAAGATGAAAATAAAGATCGAAATAAAAAGACAATTTTTTTTCGCATAATTTTTGGGTATTTCCTTTGACTGGAGATTTTTTTTTTATTTTCCTTTCATACGAAGCATCAATCTCTTTTGTGCCGATGGTCAGCTAGAAAGATTTCAAATTAGTTTCATATCGGGGCTGACGCTCTGTTTGAATCTACATGCTGCATTCACGGCGTCTCTGCTCTCTCTTTGTTTTTATGTTTACGCACATACACATACACACACACACATACACATACACACACACACACACACACACACACACACACACACACACACACACACACACACACATATATATATAGATATATATATAGATATATATATATATATATATATATATATATATATATATATATATATATATATATATATATATATATATATATATATATATATATATATATGTATATATATATATATATATATATATATATATATATATATATATATATATATATATAATACACACACGTATATAAACACACGAGCACACATGCATATTCATTTGTGTGTGTTCTTTTTTTATCTCTCTCCCCCCATCTCTTTTCCCTCTCTCTGTTTACATTTCCTTCAACTGAAACTTCATTCATTCACCAATTTGCCGCCCCCCCCCTAATATTCCCCCCTAACCCCCGCCGCGACCCAAAACGCCCATTCCAGGGGCGCGCGGCATGAATCACTCCCCGCCGATGTGCAAGTCAGCTCGCGGTCCGCAGTGACATGACACCGGCTTTCTGTCAAAGGCGGATTCGGAAGCGTGCGAGTGATTTAACTCGCCGGAGAATATCGCAATGTGTCAGCGAGATCAAGCGTCTCTGATCAGAGTGGGGGAACGAGAGCTGACGGCGCCACTTTGTGTGTGCGAGGACGAGCGATGGCAGAAGCGCCTGCCGTGAAGCGCTCGCCGAGGTTCCGTTTAGGGGATACGGCCTTGTGCAATCTGATAAAACTTTATGATTTTAAGGGAATACAGCGTCACACAATTTGGTAAAACAATATATTCTTTTTAAGGGGATTCGTTTCACATCATTAGATATAACTATATTTCATAGAACTATATCATTCTGAGGGGGTATGGCGTCAATTTGAAAAACAAACAAACAAACAATATATCTCTAAGGGAATACAGCCTCACACAATATGATAAAACTTTATATATTCAAGGGGATACAATCTGAGACAATTTGATAAAGCCATTCACTTTGGAGGGGATACAGCCTCTCACAATTTGATAAAATTATATATCTT
>BOPN01000296.1:132500-135000 GCA_017312705.2 Penaeus japonicus | reverse complement strand
GAAATGTGGCTCTATTATCATATGTGAAGGAGGAGAAAGGAAGGGAGAGGCAAGGAGGGAGGAGGAGGGAGGACAATGGGAGGGAGAGGCAAAGGGTGAGGAGGAGGGATGAAAGAGGAGGGGTGATATTGACAATGGTTAAAACGAGGGGGAGAAGATATATATATATATATATATATATATATATATATATATATATATATATATATATATAGAGAGAGAGAGAGAGAGAGAGAGAGAGAGGGAGGGAGGGAGGGAGGGAGGGAGGGAGGGAGAGGGAGGGAGGGAGGGAGAGAGAGAGAGTGTCAGAGACTATAGAATGAAAATTCCCTCAAAAGAGCAACTGTCATGCCTGAGCTGGCCATGGGTTAATGAGTGCCGTGAACTATTCGCCATGGCCAGCTGTAAGACCTGCTCCTTCGCAAGACATCGCTCTCAATTGCCCCTGCTTTCAAAACCGCCCTCTTTCTCGTCTTCAATTCATGGTATCTATTCATCTTTTTCACTGCTGTATATTGTTCTCTATCTCTGTGTTGTATCTGGTCAGTCTCTCGTGTTTTCTTTTTCTTCAGATTCTCTCTTCGTTTCTTGTTTTCGCTTTCTTGCCTCTGGTTGTCGAACTTTGTCTAGTTATCTATAAATATTTACGAAATGGTATATACTGTATATATGTATATATATATATATATATATATATATATATATATATATATATATATATATATATATATACATATGTATACATATATATATGTATAATATACATATATACATATACACACATATGGATATATAGATACATACATACATATAATTAAAACATACATGCATACAACACACACACACACACACACACACACACACACACACACACACACACACACACACACACACACACACACACACACACACACATGATACCTGTTTCTACTACATAACCACACACACGTATCCATGTGTTTGTGCGTTTGTCACTATAATCCCCCCTGACTCGCGAATATCATCTTCACACATATAGCCTTCTCGTTCCTAGTTCCTTCCCCTCTTCATGTTCCATCCTCGCACTCGTTTTTCTTTGTTCTTTCTATCTGTTATCATCATCTCTCTCTCTCCTCCTTGCTTTACCACCCCTTACATCCTCTCTCCCTCGCTTCCTTTCTCATGATTTATCGTCCGCTATTTCCACTCACTCCCTTCACTAATCGGGGCAAAATGGCTCTTGTTCCTGCCGTGTGAAACCGATCTCGTCCTTCGGAATAAATTTCTCCATTTTACCCGAGCTTAAAGGATAGTTGTCCATCACGTCCTAAATGCATCAGTGTAAGTACCAACAATGACAATAACAAGAAAATGACGCAAATACAATTACATGTTGTTGTTGTTTTTTTCATTGAATATCATTAAAGCGACTAATCCTACAAACCCCGGTCGTTGATTGGCTCTGCCCTAACGACGGGATTGGCGAATCGAATCAAATTACGCGTTTTTACCACAACGGCGTATAAATCTAATTATAGCGTGGGGGAACTGGCCTTGAATTCGCGGGGTAAAGGGGCAATTTCGCGATCCTGAATCAAATCTCTTTCCGCCGGGCGAGTATTTGGAGATGCCTATATCAGGACGAGAGAGAAAAACACTCGTTGAAGACAGACGCTGTGGAAAACAGGCTCTCTTTTCTACGCTCTCTCTCTCTCTCTCTCTTTCTTTCGTTCTTTCTCTCTCTCTCTCTCTCTCTCTCTCTCTCTCTCTCTCTCTCTCTCTCTCTCTCTATATATATATATATATATATATATATATATATATATATATATATATATATATATATATATATATATTTCACTTTCTCTCTTCTCTTTCCTTTCCTTCCCTCCCTCCCATTTTCCCTTAAGGAACACACGTTCAAGTTCTGTCGCTGCCTCAGGTTCAAAGGCCGCTACATAGTTAAAACTGACTTTTCTCTGTGACTGCGACTTCCTTTTCCCTCTGAACCATGAGGGAGGAGTTGTACCGAATAAAAGAAATCGATCCTGATCTGACCTTCGCATTAAAGCTTCCATTAGGACGCCTCGCAGCCATTATGCGCGTAAGCTCGTCCGACCTTTCTCGATAGGAACTTGGGATGACGCGTGACCTTTACTCCAACCGAGGAAGTAGTCGAGGCCTTCGGAGGGATCCCTCTCGGGGCATTTCCAAGGTAGTCTAGCTACTGTCGGGGACTCTCTTGCCGGACTGTAGTCAAGATCGTCGTCCTGCGCGGTGAGAGGGGGTCCTTGGCGCGTGGCTCTGCTTTCTGGCTCCCGAAGAACAAGCACAACTTTAAGGGGCGGGATGAGAAAGCCGAGAGAATTGCGAGTCGGGAGATAAACCCGACCTTCTTGGCCGTGACCGGAAGGTGAGGAGGGTGGGTGGGTTGGGGGGAGGGAGGGGAAGTACTAGAAGGAGGGTGGGGGATGGGGTAGGGACAGAGAGGGGATGAAGAAAGAGATATCTGGAGGAGGAG
>BOPN01000296.1:102500-107500 GCA_017312705.2 Penaeus japonicus | reverse complement strand
TGTTTTTACATACACACACATACACACACACACACACACACACACACACACACACACACACACACACACACACACACACATATATATATATATATATATATATATATATATATATATATATATATATATAGGCAAGACTAATCGAAAATTGCATATCCAGCTGGACCATTAATAGTCAACCAATCGCCTGTATATCAGAAATTCATGCAATAACAATAAAAATAACACACGCAGTGGCATACGCGTGCATTAGCAAGTGAGTTTGCAATACGCAGTCTGTTCGTCATTCCTATCATTAAATTAGCATGGCATTCAGCGTGACTTACCATCAGAAAAAATAATGGTGACCATCATCACTATCGGATGCACTATACTGTTATTTCATCAAGAGAGAGGGGGGGGATGGGAGAAAGGAGAGAGAGAGAGAGAGAGAGAGAGAGAGAGAGAGAGAGAGAGAGAGAGAGAGAGAGAGAGAGAGAGAGAGAGAGAGAGAGAGAGAGAGAGAGAGAGAGAGAGAGAGAGAGAGAGAGAGAGAGAGAGAGAGAGAGAGAGAGAGAGAGAGAGAGAGAGAGAGAGAGAGAGAGAGAGAGAGAGAGAGAGAGAGAGAGAGAGAGTGAGTGAGTGAGAGAGAAACCAAGAGAGATAGTTAGAGCCAGACAGACAGAGATAATGTGTCTGTGTGAGGGAGAGAGAGTGAACGAAGGAGAGAGAGAAAAAGAGAGACAGAGAGAGCGAGAGACAGAGACAGATACAGAGAGAGAAAGTAAGAAAAAATATATTTTTGGTGTAGGTGAGTATACGATTGAGACAGAGAGAAAGTCCGTGTACGCGCTTCTATGTGCGCATCCGCGACCGTATGTACGTGGGAGTGCGGCTTTATGAAACCGCATCGGACGCTCGACCACCGCAAAAAAATCCCGCCATTCGGCAACTGATGAAATGGTATAATACTAATTCCCGCGAGCCATGAACAGTGACCTGGGGACGCGGCCATGT
The DNA here is from genome assembly GCA_017312705.2 of Penaeus japonicus. Lineage (NCBI taxonomy): Eukaryota > Metazoa > Arthropoda > Malacostraca > Decapoda > Penaeidae > Penaeus > Penaeus japonicus. The sequence goes on along the minus strand of BOPN01000296.1, from coordinate 106,504 downwards.
TTCAGCACGGGCGGCAGGGCACGTTAGCGGACCCGCAACTCTCAAGCTAGAAAGAGAGAGAGAGAGAGAGAGAGAGAGAGAGAGAGAGAGAGAGAGAGAGAGAGAGAGAGAGAGAGAGAGAGAGAGAGAGAGAGAGAGAGAGAGAGAGAGAGAGAGTTATACATACTGAAATACAGACATATATATATACATACAGACAGATAGATAAAGAGGAAGATATATACACATATATAGAGTGAGTGAGTGAGTGAGTGAGTGAGTGAGTGAGTGAGTGAGTAAGAGAGAGAAAGATTGTGTCTATTAATGTTGTTTTGTCCATGCGATGAAATCAAGTTAGAAGTACAGTAGATAAATGATAGATTAGAATAGTAATCAATAATAAACTAATAACAGATTTTAAAGCCTTACAATTCATCACCATAATCGTTGTAAAATTCGTTCAGAACTCAACCTCACGAGAAGTAGAGTAAGATACATCCCATACAGCAAGGCCAAACTAAACCCACTCAACATCCGGACAGCGTGCAACACCTGCAACACCGCCATCAATAGCGGTACCTTCTCCCTTCCATCCCCCTGCCAGAGTAACCTCCATCATCTTGAATAGAATGTTGACCGTTTTCGAGTTTGCAATTTCCGCTTTTGACTCCCCGGAGGAAAACGCTTAAAAAGTTTACGCTCAGCCTCTTCTGCCTCCTGGCACTCGTACATGGCATTGAGGCAGTGGCACTCCGTTGCACTTGCAATAGGATTTTAAAAGACAGCATTAAAAAATAAACAGAAATGTGTGGCAAATGCTGATCAGTTTTCGGAAGATGAAGTGCAAACAGGGCGAAGACATGTGAGATTCGCTATCATGGTCCCGACCGCGTGTGGCACTGAGGCACTTCGTTCTCCACCCGCGCTCCATCTGGCACTGTGGCACTTCGTCCTCAATCCACACTTCATCTCCACAGCGCAGAAAACGTCAATGCTGAATCAATCAGAGCTGCGGTATGAATATTGCCTCCGAGCGCCGCAGTCCCCAGCTAGCACCTCACATTCCGGGAGCCAATGTATCACAGTGGCCGATAACCCACGCTGCAAGTTGCAGGGCGGGCGGGATGGGCTGCTTCTTGGGGGTGAGGGGAGGGGGGCTTTGGGTATGTGTTTGCGTGCGTTTGTGTGTGTCTGTGTGTATGTGCGTACGTGAAAGGGGGTCAGGAAGAACTACAGCACGCGGTCCCGTCTACATTTACGACTTCCCTCGGCATCTACCGCCGCTGGATTCGCCCTCTGGGACTTGCACCATCGTATCTACCCCCCCCCCCCCACACACACACACACACACCCACGTCAAGCTTTTTCTCGAACGATCCCTCGCTCCGTGGCCGTGATCGACGCGGAACTTATCTCAGGCTCCTTACACACGACATCGAGACGCGCTGCTCGACAACACAAGAGCGGAGCAATTTTACAACTAGGTGCAAGTCAGCATACCGTCAAAAGAGAACAGAGACTCCTCCTTTCCTATCTGCTCTTCCAATGTCGCCCTTTACAGCATCTTTTATTCCTGCTTCCGAGCGAGACATTGCAACGATAGATAGCAAGGGCAGATAAATGGCCCGAGTCCTTTTGCTATCTGGAAGCTCCACTGACACGACAACCTATTCATCACAACCAGTGTCTGAATCACAACTTGTCCTCAAACGCCATTTATATGTGTCGTAAGAGCGGTGGCTGCCGTTCTTACAGCGTGTTATAAACTGGGTATCTGCCTATTCAAACGGATTTCTCGAAACTCATTTGCATGTAAAAGGAATGCCAATCTTTGTTTGAAAAATTGTGAATCATATCCACTCGATATAAACTGCCCTGGCCCTCAGAGGTCCTCCTCAAAGGCCCTCGTGTTGACTCTAGCGTGATGAGCCGTCGCGAGCGCTAATTGCCACTGCACGACTCAATACTATGTGTGTGTGTCAAGTCTGTGCTAAAACGATATGCAAATGAGGAACTCTCGGCCCGCGCACAAATCACGAATGTCGAATTGCCTTTACACTTCATGGCCTTTGCAACAAGCTGTCATGTGTTAGAACAGGGCCAGTCGTGACACTTGATTGGTCGCTATAGCACCGGGTGTAATGATTTAATAATGCGGCAAAAAAAACTTTGTAGCACACAAGTACTCGTCTTGGACATAAATGCCGTTAATCAATAAAGAAATAGAAAAATATCGAGTTGTGATATTCCCATTATGTGGTTAAAAAGAAAACAACTGTAAGGTATGTAATTAATTTTGCGCAAAATTACATAAAAACGCTACTAAAATTACACTATCAAAATTATTAACATTGAGATGATATCAATATGACAGATAATCTCCAGCATTTGTGACACAGACCCACGTCTCTGCAATGTGAAAATCACTCCTGCACCACATCTGACTTCGGTCCGAACAGTGAAGTATTATGAAGCGTGATCTAACAGTGAACTATCAAGCGTGACTATATCTCCCCTTCTATCACTGGACGTTGATTGCAATCGTGAGAACGGACCAAGATCTCAAACAGCAATCCCAACCCAACATTCGACCACACAATTTTCTCAACGACCGCCCACACGCCCGCATGTCACCTCGTCCTTACCACACCTTTCCGTGCCAGTCTTCGGACCGCTTCTCAGACGCAGCCCGTCGCGGACAGTCCTTAATTCCTAAACGAGTAGAGTGACAACCAGTTCCATACGTCACTTAACGAAGCTTAAACAAACACGGCGGGGTTATCACGCCACATCGCGGGTCAGGGCAGGCCATGCGTGCCGAGAGTTTCAGGGGAGGTCGGAGCCAGAGCAGGCATTAAAGATGCACGAGGAGCCAGCTGTAGCCGCGTTCTCACGGGTACACGCATGCACGCCGACGACGACCAGCCATAGGGCGAGGGGAGGCTAATCCAAGGGGAAGCAGGTGTAGTAAATTAGACTGTCAACATAAAACAGCTGATTCGTGCCATCCTGTGTAGGGAAGGAGAGCGAGACACATGGTTTTCGTAGCCAGTTGAGTCCCAGATGAGTCGAGTCGTTTGCAAGGAGGAGCTCAGTCATCTGATCCGCCTTCTACTCGATCTGTGTTTCCCTCGACTAAAAAAGAATGATTGTTCTCTCTACAGACAGCTTATTATCTGACCCCTGTGACCCGGTTCTCGCACGATTTCAGTAATAATTAAACATTCGTCGTCTCTGCTAATTAACTTCTCTACCATATGGTGGGATCATAACATACGCCAAACAGATGTTACGGCACACTGACCCTTAGTCATAAACAAAGAAGGAACATATACAGTATTTGCAACCTTACTTTACATGTACATTTTCTTTTTCTTTCTTTCTGTCTCTCTTCTCTCTCTCTCTCTCTCTCTCTCTCTCTCTCCCTCTCTCTCTCCCTTTCTCTCTCCCTCTCTCTCATTCTCGCTCTCGTTCCCGTGTTCTCTCTCTCTCTCTCTCTCGCTCACTCTTTCTCTGCTCGTCTTCTACCTCTCCTTCTCCTTCTCTCTCTTTCTATCCTCTTTGCATTTCTACTAGCCAATCCACAGACCCTTCAACCCCTTTTCCGCCATCCCTCATGCAACATCCCCCCCCCCTCCTGAACTCAACATCCTTCACCCGCATGCCAAACGCTCCTTGCATTAAAGGAAAAGCCCGTCCTCATTACCAGGCAAGAGAGAGAGAGAGAGAGAGAGAGAGAGAGAGAGAGAGAGAGAGAGATAAGGATGGGTGAGTGACACAAAAATTAGATGCCTCTCGCTTTTTTTATGTCTCCTCTCGGAGCATGGCGAGTCATGTGCTTCATCTCTGCCATGCAGAAGGACGACGAGGGGGAAGAGGAAGAAAGGGAGGAGTAGGAGGAGGAGGAGCAGGAGAAAGAAGAAAAGAAGAGGATGAGAAAAATAAGGAGAGAAGGGGGAGAAAGAAGAGGAGCAAGAAGAAGAGGAGGAGAAGAAGGGGAGATGGAAGAGTAGGGGGAGAAGGAG
>BOPN01000296.1:80000-82500 GCA_017312705.2 Penaeus japonicus | reverse complement strand
AACCCCATCACAGCCACTACAAACGCACGCAATATGTCACCATCCCATATCTAAGGTTACCATCCCTTGTCGCTTCACAGAGTACTTATAGATCCAGCAAACACCCAGACAAATTACACTACCACCAATAACAACATTAACTAATAACCTTCATTTATCACTTAATTAATAACATGAATACCAGCGGAACGAACTAACAACAAGTACAACCCATTCAGCCGCTACTACGAAGACCCGTAATTCGTCTCGCCGCAAAGCAGCCTCTACACTTAGTCGTGATGGTCGCAATTATACGGACTCTGCCCCTCGCTCCTCAACGAAGAGTAAGTGGTTGCCAAGGATGCTGGTGTTTATGTCTTTCGGGTTGTCTGGTTGTTTGGGTGGGGTGGGGCTGGGGGGGATATGTCTTGGAGGAGGGGAGGAATGTGAGTGGGAAGGAAGGGGAGAAGAAAGGGGGAGGGCGAGTGTAACTTTGTGAGGGGGAGGTATATGTTTGGAGGTGTGTGTGTGTGTGTGTGTGTGTGTGTGTGTGTGTGTGTGTGTGTGTGTGTGTGTGTGTGTGTGTGTGTGTTTGCATGCTTGTGCGTTTACATGAATGTGTGAGTAAGCCTGTACTGAGAGTCAGCACTTGCACAGCGGGACGAGTATTGACTCAGTTATTCTTCCAGGAGTCTTTTTCGTTTCGAAACGTTGTGTCAACAAATCTTTCTGTGGACAAATGTTTTCCTCATTACAATCTTACATTCCGCTTGCCGTTAAATGAACGAACGCGTGAATAACTATGGAGAATAACCTAAAAGCGGGTGTGGGAAGAAGAAGAAGAAGAAGAAGAAGAAGAAGAAGAAGAAGAAGGAGGAGGAGTAGGGACAAGAAGGAGAATGATGATAATGATAATAATAACAAGAAGAAAAAGAATGAATGAAAAAAGAGAGAAAACATCCACAAGAAATTAAGAAAGACATATAGTAACCCGGGACGTGTGTGCGTGCAGGCGAGCGGCAGTCTTCACTGGGGTTGAGTATCTCCTTTCATCAATGGGGCTGCATATCTTGCCTCATCAATGAGAATGAGTGTCTCGGCTCACGAAAGGGACCGAGAATCATCCCTCATCAATAGGGCTGAGAATCTCGCCTCGTCAATGGGGCTAAGTATCCCTATTCATCAATGTGAGTGAGAATCTCCCTCATCAATGGGTAATGAAAGTCACCCATCATCAATGGAACTGACCCATCATCAATGGAACTGACAATCATCCTCATCAATGAGGCTACATGTCACCCCCTCATCAATGGGGCTACGTATCACCCCCTCATCAACGGGGCTACGTGTCACCCCTTCATCAATGGAGCTACGTGTCCCCCAACTTAATCAACGTGACAACAAAACCCCCCCCTAACCCCCCACCGCCTTCATCAACGAACATGACTGCGATGGCTCATGAACGGGACTGAGGCATCTATCTCCCCGTGGGTCGTCTCGCCTCACCATCAGCGATGCCAAGCGCGCTCTGCCGCCTCGACACACAGCGTAACTATCACGTATCAGCGGGAATTCGTGTGCGCGAGCCCGGTGATTTGTTTGGTGCGCCTGGCAGGGACTCTGGCTGAATGGAGGGAGTGGTTTGATAATTAATATGCGTGGTGAGAGTGCCTTTGTGTTTGGGAGGGGGGGGAAGGGAGGGAGAGAGGGAGGGAGGGAGGGAGGGAGGGGGGAGGGAAAGAGAAGAAGAGGAGGGAGAGGAGGGAGGGAGAGAGAGAGAGAGAGAGAGAGAGAGAGAGAGAGAGAGAGAGAGAGAGAGAGAGAGAGAGAGAGAGAGAGAGAGAGAGAGAGAGAGAGAGAGAGAGAGAGAAAGGGGAGAGGAAAAAGGGAAGAAGAGAGGATGGAAGAGATAGTTAGACAGATAGAGAGAGAGAGAGAGTGAGAGAGAGAGAGAGAGAGAGAGAGAGAGAGAGAGAGAAATCAGAGAAAGAAAGAGGGAAGGGAGGGGGTAGGAGGGAGGGAGGGACTGGAAAAGAGGGAGAGGAGGGAGGGAAAGAAAGAAAGACAAAGGGAGACAGAGACAGAGACAGAAAGCCCAGAAAGAGAAAACACAACACCACAACTGCCAAAGCGTAATCACCTCCGCCCACAGGATGGCAACGCTCGCTGTTGCCGCAGACGTGGAGATAACACATGGCTGACAGAGGGAAGAAGATGCAACACCCGTGTAATTAACGTTTATTCCTTGAGAAGCAGCTTCGTCTCCTGCAACTTTCTCCGCGGGATAATTGCGAGGTTGGAAAGCCCTCCTGTGTCTACAAAGAAAGTTACTCCCCCGAGTTATGTATAATTGGAAGTGGGGTCTTGTACACAGCCATTATGAGGAGGATGTTTACCTAGAAATCGCTGGGAAAAGCTGTGCCACATCTCCGTTGCGTCGATAATGACCCCCCCCCCCTGTAGAAAACGAATAAACATAAATCACGCTCTTGAAATACCATGACGAGATAACTTTAAGAAA
>BOPN01000296.1:67500-70000 GCA_017312705.2 Penaeus japonicus | reverse complement strand
AGAGAGAGAAATACATTACCAACTAGGCTGCAATATTCAGTAACTCGAATAAACAACCAGTTAATAACCAACGCAATCCCTTCCCTGTTTGGAATATATCAGAAACAAATGGCCAACTAGCAACAATGGTTATGCAAGAACTCAAACAAGAAAACAAATAAACAAAAGCATCCTCGTCCTATGAACCGAGTGGACCGAGATAAACAAACCGATCAACGCACACACATCATACATCATAATCCTCTAGAATCAACAGGCATAAATTCAAAGCAAACAGCAGCAGAGAATCCGAAAAGTCGATCCCGTAACCACAAATCTATCAGTAAATCTTGCTTATAACCACTGCTAACCGCAAGAGAAAAGCTACGTTCTTCCAGCAAGATATAAAGACGATGAAATCAGCGGCCATAAAATATATAGCTGAAATAAAACCGACAAAAAAAGAGTACAATTATTGAAAGTCTCCCAACTGCAATATTCGGCCGCCGTAACTTTCCCGAATGGAACGAGATTGCCGGCCGGCCTGTCGATAAAACAGGCCACTGGATCCACTTAACACTTTTAGTGGAGTTGTCCGGCAACTTTTCGAGTGCGGTCTCGTCGGTCTCGTACGTATTGAGCCCTGACGGAGGACGGGTCGGGCAGTGTGCGTCGTCGATCCGTCGTTCCGCTAATACGGCGAGTCGTGACCGCGGCAGTCTGGCTGCTTGAGTTAAAAAAGGGTCAATCGAGTGGTATGTCTCTAAAATAAATGCGATCCATTAAAATTAAGGCTATTTCAAACATCAAAGTGCCATTTCCCTCTCAGTGACTGCCGATGTAGGTCACTTTTTTTCAAAACTTCATCTTCATCTTATCTTGAAGACTCTCGCCTCAAAACACAAGAGAAATCTCTCGGCGTTTGCCTCATGTGCGTCACAATCGCTTCCGTCATCTGAGAACTCATTTTCCCGATCATGAGTGATAAACATAACGCCATGAATGTTGCATGTTCGTTGGAGCTTCGTTTCCACGACCTCATTATCGTGGGCGCTCGGCGATAACCCGTATTGAAAAAGCGGCCTAATCGAGGGGTTGCCGATTAAATGTCGCCGTGGAATCCGGGACATTTTGCGCTCGTATGAAAAACAAGGAAAAGGCGTGTTGGGTTTGACTCGATTTCGTACGTGAGGTAATAACACGCCCCGGAAAGAAATATCGTCTTATTTTGTTTTATGGGTGAGTGAGTGAGTGAGTGAGTATGATTGTTGATATGTGCTAGTATCTTATAGACATGCCTTTATATAAGATCTACTGTCAAGGAAGTACAAGTCCGTCCCTTGAAGCTACTATGTCACACGCAGTACTTCCTGCATGGATATCGCATGACAGTCGCATGACAAGACGCGTATATTCTGTAGAGACATTTACATTTTTATTAGGGCTTGCGCTCCGCGTATTATCAAATAAACGCATTCGTACCATGGACACAATACCCTGGCCTTCGCTATAAAGAAAAAAAAGAAAAAAAATATATATATACACTTGACAAAAAAAAAAAAAAAAAAAAAAATCTTTGTAGGATCCGCGAAGAAAGAAATTAAAAATCGTCCCCTCATTCTCCAGAAGAAACATTACCTTTCCAAAATGTCCTGCTTAAAAGAAAATGAAATCGGCCAGAAGAGACGTGGCTCGAATGGAGGGGGGGGATGGGTCGGGAGGGGGTAGCGGAATAAGGATCGGGGTGAAGACGCGGTCGGTCGGTCGAGAGAGAGAGAGAGGCCCTGGGAGGAAGACGCTAAATGTGGGAGAATAAGAAAGTCTCTTTCAGGGAAGGTTAGAAATACACACGGCGTGGAAATCACAGATAAAACACAGTACATGAGAGAGAGAGAGAGAGAGAGAGAGAGAGAGAGAGAGAGAGAGAGAGAGAGAGAGAGAGAGAGATAAATGAAATAGGTGAAATCCATAATACATGGGTTTACTACGTCGGACATAAACAGTAACACCGTGGCGATAAAGAGAGTAAATCAAGGCCTACAAAAAAGTACTTATGAACGACTTGCAATCAATGGCTGCTTGCATCCTGGCTGGCTGGTGAGTTGGCTACAAAGGCCTCAGAAGTTACGGCTTGGGAACCTCGTTTGACCGCAGAAAGACGAGCTGACCCGTTTCTCAGCCGGCCACGTTTCAGGGTCGTGGAAAATCGAACCATTTCTCGTCCTTAAAGAAGCCAGAGGGACATAGGCCTACATCATTACCGGAGGCATAGGAAAAACCTTGAGACGAAGGTAGAGAGCCGAGGAAGGAGAAGCAAGGGGAATGTGATTACCTTTTGGATTGAGGGGGATGGGGAGAGGGGGTCGGGAAGAGGGTAAAAATAGATAATTCAGTGGAAATGAAACAGGCTGAAGAAAGAGATAGAGGAAGGGAAGGGATGTGAATGCGTGTGAGAGGAAATGGTGGAGATAGATAGATAAATAGATAGTTAGCGAGAAAGAGCGAGAGCGAGAGAGAGAGA
>BOPN01000296.1:57500-62500 GCA_017312705.2 Penaeus japonicus | reverse complement strand
ATCCTATTACGAAAATAAAAAAAGGATAAACGAGACTATGTCTTCTAAAAAAAAGGGACAAAACATTCTCCATGTAATCATAATATAAATGATGTCCTTTCCATATATATCGTATCTGCATGCGTAAACAAAGAAGAAACACGAATGCACAAATACCATACCTAAACATACATATCCACCTTTACAAGCTTATCTACACATCGGTACACGCAAAGGGGGATGCACCCCGTAATCACATTAGCGCACTGGAACAAACAAACAAGTAAACAAGGGTCGTTGTAATCCCATTGTGTTGGTCGTCCGAGCGATGTGGCACTCCTTACACATTGCCGTGACGTCATTACACATGGCCGTGATGTCATTACGCGATCGTCACAGCGATGCTCGACGCCATCACAGCACTTCCGCAGAGTCGTCACAGCAAGATACACGACCTTAAACGGCATCATAGCAGCACGGCACACAGGCACCGTAGCATAGCAAGTATCGTGTAAGTGGCATTCCGCACTGCCAACACTCGGTATTCTTTGAAGGCTGCCGCCATCCACAGCTCCGTACACAACATCCAGCGTTCACATCCACGCGCAAAACTTTTCCTTCGGGATGCGTCGCTTCGCACACAACCTTCGCCATCGGAAACCCTTATCCACACCACCATTCTCTCAGCAACCCCCAGCACTCGGCCAGGCATCCCTCCACCCCTCAAAAACATTATCTCGCCACCCACAGCATCCTCTTAGCATTGGCAACCCCCGTTCTCAGCAATCTCTCAGCAACCTGACTGACCCACTTGACTAATCATGGAACGTCACTCATATTAGACAATGCGAAACATGATTAATACGGCGGGAAATTCGGGAATTCGGGCCACCCCAGTTGGGAGCCGATGCTACAGGGTGATTAAGGGCCAGCGGGACTCCACCCTAGACTGCACAAAGGTGATCACGTGACCAGAGTGTCTGAGGGAGTTGGTGAGTGAGTGAGTGGGTGGGTGGGTGGGTGGGTGGGTAAGTCGGAGGAGGGTGAATTAGTGAGTGAGTGAGTGAATAGGTGAGTAAGAGGGTGAATGACGTAATGAGTGGATGTGGGGGTGATTGAATGGGTGGGTGAGTGAGTGAATGAGAGAGAGAGAGAGAATGGGAGGGAGGGAGGGAGGGAGGGAGGGAGGGAGGGAGGGAGTGAGCGAGGAGTGAGGAGTGAGGAGTGAGGAGTGAGGAGTGAGGAGTGATGAGTGAGTGAACGAGGAGTGATGAGTGAGTGACTGAGCGAGTGAGTGAGTGAGTGACTAACTGACTGAGCGAGTAGGTGAGTAAGTGCCTGGGTGACGATGAGGTGATAGGATCAAAGACAAGGCATTGGGATGTGGGGGGTGAGGGGTGGGGGGTGAGGGGGTGAGGATAGGGGCCACGAGCAAAGGGTAATAAGGTGTGAGGGAAGGGGTAGAGGTGGATGGGGGTAGAGGGAGCTATGTTTTACAGGGATCAGAGGCAAGGGTGTGTGTGGGTGCGTGGGTGGGGTGGAGTGGGCGGGAGCGGAGAGTAGGCTCCCCGGAGTGGGCTACCGCTGTGATGATTACAGCAGGCACATGAGTCACCGATGCTCCGGGCTGGATTTATCGGGATGAATAATTGACTGTAATGCATTATCCGCACTGGTCTTGTTTCCCTGCTGTTCTAATCAGTCTTCTACGCAATCATCATCCCTTTTCATTTCGTTGCCTAACATTACTATAACTATTAGAATCATAACGAACATAATCTTATATCATAAACAATAGAACCCTTTCCTCATTATCAGTTATAATTATAACTAATATAATGTCTTTGATCGCTATAATTAACATCATTATCGTAATCATTGCATTCGAAATTGCCGATTTACTATTGTCATTGTCATTCCAACTCCCATCTTCAGTAACACTCAAAGACAATGTTTCACCCTCGAGTATCTGAGAAACCTACCTCCTTCAGGGCAAGTAGGAGGATCACACAAAAGCAAAGGAATACCTCCCTGACCGCTTCACCAGCGCGACACTCTTGTTGCGGCACCTTGGCACTCCCAGGGTCGCCGACGGACCGGAAGACCCCGCCCTCTCCCCACCCGCCTTCCCCTCTCTACTTTCACCTATCCCTTTATGTCAATGGATGATTCGCTCCCTGCTCTCTCTCTCTTCCACCTATCCCTTTATGTCAATGGATGATTCGCGCTCTCTCTCTCTATCTATCTATTTCTCTCTCTCTCTCTCTCTATTTCTCCTACCTTTCCCTTCCCCCTTCCCTTCATTCCCCAACTTCACATCTCGCTATACTAAACAGATAATGTGCGCCCATCCCCATCCCCATCCCTCTTCCCCTTTCACCCCTTCTATCCTCCGTTTCCTCAATCTTTACCCCTCCCATTACCCTCCCCCCGCCCTTTCTACCCATCTTCTCTTCCCCCTTTACCGAACGGATATTTCTCCCTACCCCCATCCCTTTCCTCCCTGGCCCCCTTGCCCCCCCCCCCTCCCCTAAAGGCACGCATGACGAGATTCCGGGAAGGAAGTTCGTTCGCATGACATGCATGGCGACCACACCGCAAGCGCAAAAGTCATCCCGTCTTGCTTTTTTTTAAGTAAATCAAATTCCGCAATACGTATTTCTTCTCTTACTTTTATAAACCCTTCTGCGCTTTCGCTCGACTGCCTGCGGTTCGCGGGGGCGTCAACCTACCCAGTAATGTGAGATCGATGTCTGATCAATCACTCGGCGGAGGGAGGAGGAATATGCTCAAAGAGCCTCCATGAATAAACATTTCTTTGCACCCTCTCCTGCCACGTGGAGCCCGATGAGCTCGTAATACAAGCCGGTTGGAAAGGTTTTCGGAGAGCCTTTTATCAACTGTCAACGTTCTCAGTGTGTGTGTGTGTGTGTGTGTGTGTGTGTGTGTGTGTGTGAGTGAGTGTGTGTGTGTGTGTGTGTGTGCGGTACGAGTTCCCTTTGCTAATTTCCAGGAGCAGTGCTCACTGTTCAAACAAGCCACGAGACTTTGAATCTTGTTTCGAAACCCGGACCCCAACTTGCCACTTTCCTGCATCAGGAATGTAAAATCCTTCACCTCTTCCTCTCTCCCTCTCGCTGTTATTACTAAAACTTCTGTTATTAGTCCAAGTTCCTTCCTCCACCTCCAAACTTTTTCATCATATCTAAAATTTTATTCTATCATCAAGCAAATTCAGGGTCACAGTTGCTATAAACAAGTTCTCCAGTTGTTATCAAAGTTTATCTACAACGACTTAATTAAGGTAGTTGTGAATCGTGCCGCAATTGAAGGTTTCCAGTACTTGTTGTAATCTCTGGAATAACCAGTGTAATCTGCACCAATCACAGATTTCTTAATCTTAATCCCAGCTGCTATCAAACATAACTGACATTTCGATACTCTTTAAAAATTTAATGATGACTTGGTTTTACTATTGCATTATATGATATCACAAATCACTTCCTATTATCATTCTAGTTCCAGCAGCCTGTCAAAATCACTGCAGATCTTTAGACTTAACATCTTAACATATTTACTTACCCAAGAAAAATGAATGTCTTGCGGTTTATGTCTTCGCCACAAAGCCTGTGTTCCGGCTCTCTCCCCTCTTCCCCCACCCCCTTTACTCTGTAATCCTATTTTTTCTCCCCTGTAATCCAATCCTTTCTCTGGCAGTTACTACCCGAAAAATCTTCTAAGATACCGCCTTGCTAGTAACACATACGCACACAGACACAAAATTGCAAGCACGTATAATCGCATGCAGGGATAAACATATCCACTCATACAAGTGTGGACGCTCAGGCACATAACCACACAGCGCTCGGTTTTAGCACAAGGTAAGAAAGCGACGAAGACGAAAAATGAAGCGTAAGACCGAAAGAAACCCTTCCCGTTATATTAACGAAAATCCTATCTCATTCTCCCTCAAACACGCCCATACGACGCGACGAGGAGAAGGCGGCATCTCCCAAAAAGCGAGCGTTCCCACCAGTCGTTCGGTCGTAAGGCTTCCGCAGCTTCCGTCTTTGGCACGGGGCGGAAGTGAGCACCTGCTACAAACTCGCTCTTACTCCCACCGCACATTTACGGGGCAGTTACGGACACATACCTCCCCGGGTATCGTCCCCCCCCCCCCCACCTCCGGCATGGTTCACATTTCATTAGTGTTTTACACACAAGTTTCACCATTGTTCAAAGGCTGCTATTGATCCGCTTTGGAAATGAGCGCGTTGCCTCCGCGTTGGTTTTATGGCAACGAACCTTTAACAACGTGACTTCCCTTTAGAAGTCTCGCTGGCGGCAATAAATCTTGCGTCTTGAAGCCTATGCATCTTCTGAGACATACTTAAACCCCCTTATACTGGCATGATGTTCTTGAAAGAGCAGCTGGGGGATCTTCTTGAAATTAGGAAAGTGCTTATGTTATGTAGCACGTGGTTCCTTAAAACGGTGTCTAATTCCTATAAGACGGACGGAAATATTCATTAAACACATCTTACAGGCGTATACAAATTCGGTAATTACGAAGTAATATTAAGCCTACGCTATTAGCATTTCAAAATGAAACGAGTGCTTTACATTGTAATCATATCTGATATATTCCACCCACGTACTCCTCCGATATTATCAGGATTATGAATGAGAAAATAATATTAGTCCTGATAATTAGTTCCTAGATAAACAAACACCGTTGCAATTTTCCAAAGGGCGAAGCAGCCATTCCTAGAGAAAAAAGCACACCACACGAACCATTCTCTCCCGTATAAATTAGGCCTATTAAGAAGCGCCGACCTTATTTTAATATCTTAATATTCAGCAACCGCTTTACGTCTTTTACGAATGAGATAACCAGAAATGTCTGCGAATTTTCCTACTTGAAGTGATCATGCTTAATCTGCAACCAGAGCCATAATGTTATCACGAGTCATAACTCTCTGGCCTCGAAAACACTCAGACCGAAGACGTGATGGGTTGCT
>BOPN01000296.1:42500-45000 GCA_017312705.2 Penaeus japonicus | reverse complement strand
GTCGTCCTTCAACCAACATCCTTATCCATCATCTCATCCTTAGGCTAGCATTCCTATCCTTCACCTCGTCTGTCGGCCAGCCTCGCTGTCCGTTATCTTGTCCCTGAATTAACATCCTTATCCATCACCTTATTCCTAGGTCAGCCTCCCTATCCTTCACTTCTCCTCTCAGCCAGCATCCCTCTCCCTCATCTTGGCTCTCCTCTAGCCTCCCTATCCTTCACCTCGCCCCTCAGCCAGCATCCCTCTCCCTCATTTCGTCCCTTCTCCAGCCTTCGATCCTTCACCTCTCCCCTCAGCCAGCATCCCTCTCCCTAATCTCGTCCCTCCTCCAGCCTCCCTATCCTTCACCTCGCCCCTCAGCCAGCATCCCTCTCCCTCATCTCGTCCCTCCTCCAGCCTCCCTATCCTTCACCTCGCCCCTCAGCCAGCATCCCTCTCCCTCATCTCGTCCCTCCTCCAGCCTCCCTATCCTTCACCTCGCCCCTCAGCCAGCATCCCCCTCCCTCTTCTCATCCCTCCTCCAGCCTCCCTATCCTTCACCTCACCCCTCAGCCAGCATCCCTCCCCCTCATCTCATCCCCCGCCGTCTGTCCCTCGGTGGCGCTCCGACGCGGCCACAGATCACAGCGGAACGTCAGCCCTGAAGCCGCCTGTCACTCAAGGGTGAGCGCGCGTGCGGTGGCGCTGTCACGAGAGAGATGAGAAGGAGAAGCGCTTCGTTAGACGGGTTAGGGGCGAGGGGGGGGGGGGGGTTCATGATCACATATCACTATTGCTGGACCTCGTTGAAATCCATGACATTTGTATATAAGAAATAATAGAGCAATTTAGAAGTCTATGCTCTCAGTCAATAGAAGAAAATGTAGGCGTTCTAATAGAACACCATAATATTAGGGTAAACTCCGGTATAATGCGAAAAATAAACAAGATATTCTATAGATTGTGATATACGTATACATTCTGAAGCAATTATGCATATTATATTTCATTGGCTTTGTCATGTTTATGGAACGTGAGAGATAACTACAAAAAATTAATTGAATAACGTAAATGATAGATGATTGAGAATATCGTTTCAAGTGAGTTGAATCTACTTTTGATATTACCTGTGCAATGCTGAAATGAAAAAGAGTAACACGAACATTCTATTTCTGTGTGATAGTGATAAATAAATTCATCATTTGAAATCCTATCAGTTCTTTCATAGAGTTTGTAAAATATATGTGTATATATATGTATATATATATATATATATATATATATATATATATATATATATATATATATACATACATATACACACCTCCCTATCCTTCACCTCGCCCCTCAGCCAGCATCCCTCTCCCTCATCTCGTCCCTCCTCCAGCCTCCCTATCCTTCACCTCGCCCCTCAGCCAGCATCCCCCTCCCTCTTCTCATCCCTCCTCCAGCCTCCCTATCCTTCACCTCGCCCCTCAGCCAGCATCCCCCTCCCTCTTCTCATCCCTCCTCCAGCCTCCCTATCCTTCACCTCACCCCTCAGCCAGCATCCCTCCCCCTCATCTCATCCCCCGCCGTCTGTCCCTCGGTGGCGCTCCGACGCGGCCACAGATCACAGCGGAACGTCAGCCCTGAAGCCGCCTGTCACTCAAGGGTGAGCGCGCGTGCGGTGGCGCTGTCACGAGAGAGATGAGAAGGAGAAGCGCTTCGTTAGACGGGTTAGGGGCGAGGGGGGGGGGGGGGGAGATTGGAGGGGGGGATGGAAGGGAAGGAGGGGGAGATAGGTTGGTGTGGGTGAGGGGAAGGAGGGGGAGGTGGGGAGGAGAGGGTGACGAAATTGAGGGAGGGGGAGATGGGTGGGAGGTGAGGAGTGGAAGGAGGGGAGTGAGGGAGAGGTGAAGGGTTGGAGGGGGTGAGGGAAGGGAGGGAAGGAGGGAGGGAGGAAAGGAGGGAGGGAGGAAAGAAGGAAGGGAGGGAGAGAGGGAGAGGTCAAAGGGGCATATTGCTTGGAGAAGGAAATATGAAGGGATGGAGAGGGAGGATGGAGTGAGGAGGGAAGAGAAGGAGGGAGGGAGGAAGGGAGTGAATAAGGAAGAGGAGGGAAAGAGAGAGGAAGGGTAGTAAGGGAGGGAGGGAGGGAAGGAAAGGATGGAGGGATGAAAGGAAGAGAGAGAAAGAGAGAGAGAGAGAGAGAGAGAGAGAGAGAGAGAGAGAGAGAGAGAGAGAGAGAGAGAGAGAGAGAGAGAGAGAGAGAGAGAGAAAAGAGAAAAAAACAAAAACAAAAACAAAACAAAGCAAAAAAGCCAGACAGAAAAAGCCAATGCGGAAGAAGGGCGGAGAAGTGAGCGTAGAGCACAGAGGCGAGAGTCCCGACGGAGGCCGAGCTTTGGCGGCGAATCCCGAGGCCTGCGTGACCGTGAAACGCCCTCGGCTCGTGCGGAATCCCTCCGAGATGACCCGCTCGTGGAAGAACGCCGCCGAATTTTCCAGAAGGGCCTCACGCAATATTTTACTCCAG
>BOPN01000296.1:12500-15000 GCA_017312705.2 Penaeus japonicus | reverse complement strand
TCCGAAACGTTTGTTGTAATTTTCGAAATGAAGTTCTTCTCAGCCGTGTTGGTTTACCTCTTCCTTCTACGAATTCGTTTCCCACGGGACTCCTCTATAACCCAGTATATATATATATATATATATATATATATATATATATATAGATAGATAGATAGATAGATAGAGAGAGAGAGAGAGAGAGAGAGAGAGAGAAAGAGAGAGATAAGTAGACATAAAAAGCTAAAGAGATTACAGAGGCGAGAACAAGCAAAAGAGAAGCGAGAGAAGATCCGGAAAGAAAGATTGAAAATCGGAAAATCAATAAAATGATCCCGTAAAGAAAAAAAAAAAAAATGTTTTCCTGTCTCCGGAAAACTTACAAATTAAAGGGAATGATAGAAGTTCGCCCTGATTTATGTTATGAGAGTTTGTCAACTGCGATTGACAGCGATATCAAATGGACTAAACTGGTATTTGGTCGAGGTCTTCAGTTCTTCCTGATGCGAAAGGAAAATGAGAATACAGATGGAATGAGTTAGAAAAAGTTGCGTTTGCGGTTATGACTTTGTGAATAATGATGATGATTATATTATGATGCGGATTATTTTAATGCAAGATGATTATCGTAATGATTGCAAATATTATCGTCGTGGCATTATTCAGGAATTTGATGGTATTGTTAAAAGCAATGATACCAGCGGCATTGTCACTATTTACAGCAACAAAGATGGTGATAATGATGAAGTGCTCTTGGGAATGAAAATTAACCCTGAATCACTCTTAAGTATACATATCTTTTATGTACAAATAAAACAAACGACCGGTGTGTAAATGTTATCCAGTTACGCATGAGTGCCCATGAAAACCGAAAAAAATCGTATTCCTTTCTCAAGTTCTAAAAAGTCTATGGTTTATCAACTTCCTTTTGAGTTTAATACTAGCATGACACTCACACATGCACTAAAACAAACACAAACACATACCCAAACACACGCACATACATATACATAAACACTTACATACACACACACACTTAAACAAACACAAACACACCCATACATAAACACACACATAAACACTCACACACACACACACACACACTTAAACAAGCACAAACACACATAAACAAACAAATACATACCTAAACACAAACAAACACACACTGTAAATAAAAAAATAATAAATTTGGCAAACATACTGAAAGTTTAATAAACACTGATCAGAGCGTGCGACTTTATAAACAGCTCTGAATGCAGATTTTGAATTGCTCATGCTTGCTCTCTCACTGCCTGGGATTTCCGGTGTGACTTTGAATACTTATTTCTTTTAACAGATTATTTCGTACAATATATATATTTCTTTTACATAATACTCTATATAATATCAATTATTTTTGTAGGTTATTTTTAATGCGTTACTTATTTCTTTATAGAGTATTTTTATAGGAAACATTTCATTTTGTTTTAAAAATGATTTTCATCCTTCTTATTTTTGAGATTTGAACTTCCTTCTGCTGGTGGAACAAAAGCAAATTGATAGATGTTTGTCCTCGTATTTCTGTGATATCAAAGGGAATATTGATTGTGAGCTTAATCCGTGGTCATGAATAAACGAATAATTCATGGTTGCTAATGTTTGGATGAAAGGATTTGTTATGTTTCCATGAATTCAATTTTGAGTTCGTATTAGTTCCGCTTTGCATTAAAGTTGCTAGACCGTCTTGGCAAGGCTGCAGTTATTTGGTTCATCATTACTGTGTATTTCATCCACGTTGTTTAAGCATATATCATGAATTAAAGTACGTATATTATTGAGTGTGGTATCATTGATATTATTCGTTATGTCATCATAGTAAAGGAACTGAATGCTAGACTCCGGATCCTGGTAGCAGCACGAAGGGTAGAGAGACTATATTTGTGAACTCCAAATGAACTTGAAATTGAAGCACAAGCACTGAGACCTAAATGGGATCATGAAACCCTCCAAATATACACCAAATATAAACCCAAAGACCCTTCAACCATTCCTTCTACACCAAACGCCTACTATCTCTATCAGTCCCGAAAAGCCAGACCCCAAAAGCCCCTCTTAAATTCCACAGCGGACGGAAACAAGGAACCTGCCTTCTACACCATTGCCGCTGTGATACGCTTCCTAACGCAGCATCCTTAAACCATTTTCCCTCACGCTATCTCCCCCCCTCGTCCCTCTCCCCATTCTTCCCGTTCGTCCTCAAGGCCTTCTGTCAGATGTCCTGCGACGCGATCTCTGTGGCACTGTCATTTCCTCTCCCGAAGGCGCTATCGGAGTTCAAAGTTTTATTGCAAGGGGGCATCGAGTTCCGTATCGCACTGTTGACTATTGTGTGGCTGAAATGCTCCCCTCTTCCTTGGCAGCCCCACTTGACAGCCGACGTGACTGACTTTGCAATGGATGCAAAGGATGTAGGGAATGTCTTCCATATTTTTGCTGTATTGCTTATATCGACTACGATGATTTCATATAAAAGGTTTTTGGA
>BOPN01000296.1:0-7500 GCA_017312705.2 Penaeus japonicus | reverse complement strand
ATTCTCTCTCTCTCTCTCTCTCTCTCTCTCTCTCTCTGTAACCCAAATCCCACCCTCTGCGCTTCTACAAAAATATAAAAGAAGGTCAGCATTGGGCAGAGAGTTAAAGAAAATAGCCGAGATGTCTTGATTGCATCATTCGCTTAACTTGCACCAGAGTGAAGTTGAAGTGAGGGCCGGTTCTCCTCTGAGGACCGAGGTGTTGTTCCTAGGTTCCCCACAGTCTCTCTGGTCCATTGTAACACTGGCCTGACGATTTTTATGAATAACGTATTTGACATGTAACAATGGAAGGTAAAGAAGGAGCCCTTGCGGAAGATAAAACACGACACAACCCTTTCTCTCTCTTTACTGTTTTTTTTCTTTTTTTTTTCTCTCTCTGTCTCTCTCTCTCTCTCTCTGTCTGTCTCTCGGTCTCTCTCCCTCTCTTTCTTTTTATGTCCCACCCTCTCTTTCTTTTTATGTCCCACTCTCTCTTTCTCCTTTCCCTACTTCCGCCCTTCACCCTTCTCTCTTACTGTATCGCTCTCTCTCTCTTTCTCTCTCTGCCCCTGTCCCTCTCTCTCTCTCTCTCTCTCTCTCTCTCTCTCTCTCTCTCTCTCTCCCTCTCTCTCTCTCTCTCTCTCTCTCTCTCTCTCTCTCTCTCTGTACCCCTGTCCCTCTCTCTCTCTCTCTCTCTCTCTCTTTCTCTCTCTCTCTGTACCCCTGTCTCTCTCTCTCTCTGTCTCCCTTCTCCCCCTCTCTCTCACTTTATATCTGCCCCTGTCTCTCTCGCTCTCTCGCTCTCTCCCTCTCCTCCTCCCTCTCTCCTCCTTCCCCCCTCTCTCTCTCTGCCCCTGTCCCTCTCTCGCTTTCTCCCTTCCCTTCTTCCTTCCTTCACCCACACCCTTCTCTTTCTTTATCTCTGCCCCTGTCCCTCTCTCTCTTTCTCCCTCCCCCTCTTTATCTCTCTATCTCACCTCTCTCTCTCTTTCTCCTCTCGCTCTCTATCCCCGTCCCTCTCCCCCTCTCCCTTTCCCTCTCTCTCCCCCTCTCCCTTTTTTGCTTCCCTTCGAGTAGAGAGATAGAATTACTTCCCAGGTCACGTGCTGCGCCACTGACCGCCTCCGTAACACCAAAAAGATCTGCAAGTCGTTGGATGTTCACCTCAGGAAAGAACGGCGGGAGAACGACCTGTTCTTGGGAGTGGAACATCCTTCTCTTAAGTCAGTTCTTTCGACAACAACGCAAATATAATAACACAAACTGTTGTATTGTTATTTTAGTGATGCTATTGTAGTATGTATCAATCTTGTTTTTGTTTTGTTTGTTTTATGCAATGATTTGTTTATTTACAGTTACTATTTGCAGAATGAAAATGCCATTTCGTATTTTTTTGTTTCTTTACCAATTAGTCTGCAGTAAGTTATTGGTTTGTTATCCCTCAACATGCTTATCATCTGCAGTTCAACAATTGTTTTTTATCGCTCGTCATCTTAATAAGTGGAAGACATGTATGTACGTATGTATGTATGTATGTATGTATGTATGTATGTATCTATGTATGTATCTATGTATCTATCTATCTATCTATCTATCTATCTATCTATCTATCTATATATATATATATATATATATATATATATNACCGACGCCATGGTTCAGAGGGTCCATGCTTACTTCATAGCGTAGAAGATCGTGTTTTTTTTTTCTCTCTCTCTCTTTCTTTCTCTCTCTCTCTCTCTCTCTCTCTCTCTCTCTCTCTCTCTCTCTCTCTCTCTCTCTCTCTCTCTCTCTCTCTCTCTCTCTCTCCCCGTTGGTTTGGAGTTTTGGTAGGGAATCTAGTCAGGTAAAGGTGTCACTGACAAGACTCAAGGTACACTTAGGCACCACCTTATAAGATCTCGAGCGTAAATTGAGATTAATCATAATTGATTTAGATGTATTTAGTTCAGAAACGTGACATGTCAAATAAGTATAATGAAAATGTAAACTTCAGTTATAAAACGAATATTCCACAAGCACAATATGTAAAAGATGTTACTATTTTTTTCTAAATATACTCTGAAAAAAATAATTATGTAAAAAAAAAAAAAAAAAATGGTAATGATAATACAGAGAACATTCTCATCAAAATGCACAACCAGGATCCTCTCATCAATACAACTTGACAGTAAATTCATGTGACTAATATTCATATACATTTACAGACCCAGCAGTATCGTTTGATAAATGATAACAAACCACTAGCTATTTTGTTGGAGGTTAAGTGAGGGAAATTTCCTTAATAGCTTTACCGTTTATCGCTATTAAGCACTAACGGAGATATTTTTAGAAGTATTTTTCTTTTCATATAATCCTACAAGCAAATTTTTTTTTCCTATAATCTGAAGAGCTCTACCCTGTGATTTATTTATTTATGTATCTTCGTAGAGGAAGGGGTTTACTCCATGGAAAAGTATGGAAAATATCCTTGCTATGGAAGTTCGAGAGAAGTGCCCAAAAAATCTTATTTTCAAGATTGTTAACTTTCAAGTATATATGCATTAATACCGTACATTCGGTTTATTAAGAGCAATATTGAAGAGATTAGCTACTAGTGTTACTAATTCTACTACAAGTGATGCTGATATTGCTGACAATAATAGTGATATTGATATAACAGTACATAGAATCTCTATAATACTATAACATGAAAGAGAATAAGGAAGAGGAATAGTGAAAAAAAAAATCCTATTTATGAACTGAAGGCTCAACAAAATTCCTTCAGAAGTGTTTACGATCTCGGGAAAGGGCATACAAGGTAACACAATGAAGAAATAATTGACAGAAGACTGGCATTAGGCATTCGCACAGTCAGTAAGAGCATAAACATTTCTCAAGCGGTCAATCAGCTGATTACCGTAATATTTTCAAAATCTTAAGGAGGTCATGTCCCCTGTCGCATCTTGGGAAATATAAGCCACTCGATAAGCCTGAAGTATTTATAAGTTTCACATAATGTATGACGATAGAAAATAAACAGATTAGCTAAATGAAGACTGGTATAGGCTTAGAAAATCCACACTAACCGAAAGCAGAGAGGTAGATGACACATACACACACACACAAACACACACACACACACAAATCACGAATATATGCATAAGAAGAGGTAACATATATAAAGTTAATATCACTGACCATTATGCAATCCCTACCCAAGGATTCATCTACGACCATTTAAGTATGGACACGAGGATTCCCATATTTCCTTAGATCGATCATGGTACCATGGCTCTTCCCTGCTCAAGCTATAGGGCTGGTCAAGAGTTCATTATAGCGTATATCAACATATACGTTATAAAAGGCAATCTGCATTAGGAGTTAAGACCTCCGTAACAATGGTTTTAATGCAATTTTGATGCAGCCCAAATATAAGGGCGAGGGAGGGAGCCGAACCTGGTTCATGGTTCTGAAGCGAAAGAGTTAAGGAAAGAAACCCGTTAAAGGTGATTACATAGCGCTTAAGATTCATAAGGTGCAGTTTGATTTGATTTTGTAGTTGGGATGCATGGTAGTGAAGGATTTTGCAGTGTGATTGCATGGTAGTGAAGGATTTTGCAGTGTGATTGCATGGTAGTGAAGGATTTTGCAGTGTGATTGCATGGTAGGGAATGATTTTGCAATGTGATTGCATGATGGGGAATGATTTTGTAGTTTGACCGCGCGTTAGTGAATGATTATGCCGTTTGAATGCATGTTATTGAATAATTTTACTATTTGTTTTATGATGCAATAATATCCGCCATAGTGTAATATTATGATTGTAAGATAGTAAGCTCTAACATCAACAACAACAATAACAAAAACAACAGAAAACGAAAATATTATAATCTAAATGCTTTTATAGAAAATAGATACTTTCAAAGGCAATAAATGCTTAACTAGATCATATCAATTTAGCCATAAACGTATATGATATTTTCCAATTTTCCAATTTGCACATACCAAATCAAGAAGCTTCAGTGTAAGTTCGAAATAAATTCATTTGCGAAAAAAAGTAAAAATATACAAAGAAAAAACTTCGGAAAATCAACTTTCTTAATTAAAACTGAAGAAAAGGACGTTCGGAATTCTTCAATCACGCTAACAATCTCCAGATGCTCGAAACTTTGAATAGAAAAGTATATTCCGTATCTTCATATAGCTCCGTTTCCCCTGAAAATCCATCAGAGTGACTCTTTGCTGTGAAATCATCATTAAGAAGCGTTCGTGGATGACTTTGCTGACACTGCAATTTGGTGAGTGCAGATGGAGACGCATAGCGAAGTTGATCATAAAACCTTGGATACGTTCGAGACATCAAGGGATAAAAGCGAGCATCTTGCTGCCTTGTCGCTGAGATGCCGCTTCAAGCAGGGTTCGCTAAGCAACAGACGGTCAATGAACGTTGCAATATTAATATATACATGTATATATGTATCTACACATACAAACGTATATATATGTATACACACACACACACACACACACACACACACACACACACACACACACACACCTATGTTAGGGAAAATTTACAAGAGAAACTGAGAAAAGTTAGGAAAAGCAACAAACAAACAAACAAAAGACTAAAAAGCAAACAAACAAAAAAAAAACAAAAAACAAGCAATTCAATCACTGAAACTGGATGCGAAGAGTACAATGGAAATTACCAGATTATGATAGCGAATAACACTGAGTGACGTAAGTCAAAGATTTGAAAACACAAATGTCGTTTTAGATTAAGATTCATTGCAACCATTATAAACTTTTGTGTTACACTCTGTTCATTTTTTAATAATTACTGTATTTTTCTTATTCTTATACATAGCTAAAGACTGAATAAGGATAAACGTTCATGAAAAACTTCATAATATATCTTTTTTAAATAATATATTCTAAGCATCACCTTCACAAAGCAGGACTTGTAATTGACATGATACATCTTCAACAGGATTACACAAGCTTAAACTTTTCTACATTAATCACACTGTGTGCTTAAGAATGTAACTGGTTGGATTGGGTAGATTGCTTTTGGACACTCGAAGGTTCTTTTGATGATCGAAATACAAACACACATACCCAGACATACACAAGCACACCCACACACACATATTTTCTCATGTATAGTCAAATCCATTTCCCCCTTGGTACGTCTGTCTGATACTTCCATTTCCCACTCGGCCTCGCTGGAAGTAGTAATGATTATACTTGCCGGTTTTCATGGTCGTATGCTTTCTGATTCGCACACAAACACACACACACACACACACACACACACACACACACACACACACACACACACACACACACACACACACACACACACACGCACTTGGTGAAATTTCCTGATTCACAAAGAGCTGATTTGTCCCAATAGCACCAGTCCACCACCATGCTCCTTACCGACCCCGCAACCATGACCCAATTCAGAGACCAATATCATTCACCCGTTTATCATTTCATTTCTCTCTCTCTCTCTATGTCTCTCTCAATCATTTAGCAATTATCCGTCTCAATCAATAATTCTCTCTCTCTCTCTCTTTCTCTCTTTCTCCCTCAATCATTTATCAATCATTCATCTCAATCAATGACTGTTTTTTTTTCTCTCTCTCTCTTTCCTTCTCTCTCTCTCTCTTCCTTTCTCTCTCTCTCTCTCTCTCTCTCTCTCTCTCTCTCTTTCAATCTCTCTCTCTCTTTCAATCTCTCTCTCTCTTTCAATCTCTCTCTCTCTCTCTCTCTCTCTCTCTCTCTCTCTCTCTCTCTCTCTCTCTCTCTCTCTCTCTCTCTCTCTCTCTCTCTCTCTCTCTCTCTCTCTCTCTCTCTCTCTCTCTCTCTCTCTCTCTCTCTCTCTCTCTCTCTCTCTCTCTCTCTCTCTCTCTCTCTCAATCTCTCTCTCTCTCTCTTTCAATCTCTCTCTCTTTCAATCTGTCTTTTTCAATATCTCTCTCTTTCAATCTGTCTTTTTCAATATCTTTCTCTTTCAATATCTCTCTCTTTCAATATCTCTCTCTCTCTTTCTTTCCCTTTCAATCTCTCTCTCTCTCTCTCTCTTTCAATCTCTCTCTCTCTCTCTCTCTCTCTCTCTCTCTCTCTCTCTCTCTCTCTCTCTCTCTCTCTCTCTCTCTCTCAATCATTTATCAATCATTCATTTTAATCATCATCATTTCATCTCCCATAATTGTGATCTCCCAGGATCACTTTCCACGCAGGCAGCGCTGGGTATTGGATCTCTTATGAATTCTTAGGAGAAACGGATTCCAAAGTGATGCCTTTTTTTGCATCCTCACGACGAGTCAAAGAATCCTATGAATCCTTGCCTGTATATTCTGGAAATGCTTCCTTTATATCAATACGAAAAAAAACTTTGATTATTTTCTATGTAAGTATTTCATTATATTAGTTATTATTGGATAATGATATTGGTATTGCCTTTGATGTCAACTCCTCCTAAAAAAATATGTCACTTGAATGTTTGTTATTATTGATTAGAATAGATTGTTGTAATTGCTACTATGATAGATAAGTGTATATCTTATAAGAGTGTATCTCTTATCTTTCCACCCTTTTCTTTTTATTTTCTGCTCTTTATTTTCTTCTCTCTCATTTGTCTCCTCCATCATGATCGCATTTCCCTTTTTCGCTCTCTCATTACTTCCTCCCCCCTCCCCCGCCTCCATCGCTTTCTCGTTACCCTCCCCCGCCCTCTCTCTCCCACCACCTCCTCCTCATGCCTTCCCCTCTCATCCTCCGCCCCTCTTTCATCCCCCCCTCATCCCCTCCCGCTTCCCCCCTTCTTCCACCACCTCACCCTCATCCCCTCCACCACTTCCCCCCTTCTTCCATCACCTCCTCCTTCACCCCTACCCCTCTACCCCCCCCTTCTTCCATCACCTCCTCCCCCCTCTTCCACCACTTCCCCCTCATCCCCCTCTTCTACCAGTTCCCCCTCATCCCACCCCCCTCCCCCTCCCCCTTCATCGGCGCACACTCGAACGGCTTAATCATCTCTCCGTAAACAGTGGGTGAGGGAGGGAGGGGGAGGGGGGGAGGGGGTGGCTCAATTACCGGCCGCCTTTGACAACTCGACCCACTGCTCTTGCTTCAGCACTTGCTTCACATCTCCTTTGTCCTGTGCTTCATACGACCCTCGGCGCCAATCTCTTGTCTGTGGTCAGTTTCCAGAGATCTATTCCGTAGGTTGACTGTTGTCTTTCTTGTTTGATTCCTGCGAGGGAGAAATGATGTGTGTGTGTGCGTGTGTCTATATATATATGTGTGTGTGTGTGTGTGTGTGTGTGTGTGTGTGTGTGTGTGTGTGTGTGTGTGTGTGTGTGTGTGTGTGTGTGTGTGTGTGTGTGTGTGTGTGTGTGTCTGTGTGTGTTTGCCTGTGTGTGTATGTGTTGTTCATTTATTAATGTTGCGATACAAGTGTTTCTGAAGATATTTCTAGAAATTTAGGCTTAACAGCACGAAAAGGTTGCAGTGCCGGCCTCT
>BOPN01000295.1:552438-557438 GCA_017312705.2 Penaeus japonicus | reverse complement strand
AACATTTCGATGATAGCGTAGACCAGCTTTAGTACCAAAACATTTTCCACAATCTGTACACTCTACCTCTTTATTCTTCCCTTCACCAATATCATGAAACTTGTACAGGTGTACTTTCAGCCGAGCTTTTGTCGTGAGGTAGCGTCCACAAATGGTGCACTCGGAACCCTTCTGGTGGGCAGCTGCATGTGCAAGAAGGGTCTGTTTGCACACAAACTTTTTCCCACATTCTTCACACGTGTGCGTTCCAACTTTGGTGAGTTTCTTGATCCTGTTACTTGACTGCTTAGTGACTTTAAGTGTAGACTCATCCATCTCCTGGTGCTTTGACAGATGGTGAACCCATAAAGCTAAACTAGAGAACACCTCTTTGCACTGAGGACAGCAGTATTTTTTTGCTGAAGCCTGTCTGCGTGAACTTTTCCTGATGCTATCCGACAACTCACCATCCTTGTCAAGCTCACTACCTTTCACAAGGTCTAGGTTTACATCCGGCACCTCACTGAGGCCATTAACGACTTCTTCAGATAAAGGGGAGGAAGCTTGTGAGAAGGAGGAAGGAACAACAGTGCTATCCTTGTGTGTCTGAAATGTAGCATTATACATATTCTTTATGTTTTGTTTCTTGTACTTCAGGTCCTCCTCTAGATGTGCAACCTCCTGCACAAGGTTGATGCATCTCAAGCAGATCTTCATGCTGATGCACATCAATTCCCGTTTCGGTTTGCTTACAATACGGGACAGACAGAGGCTGGTGCATTCTCCACCAGCCTGTGCGTCCAGTTGCAATATGCACGTCAGTCTCGAACTCTTATTATCCTTCCCACAGACAAGACACAAATCCTTCCCTAAGGCTCTCTTGCTCAGGTCTTTCTCCGAGGACAACTTTTGGTCCTCGTAGCCATCCGAGCAGTCGATGTAAGCTGACTTGTCATTACTCGGGAGGTAATCATCAAAATCAAGACCTAGACATGTTCCGGCACTGGCATGCCCCTCATTCACTCCCCACAGGTCTGCCTTCCGGTCTCTCCTCACGTTTGAGGAGGATAAGGAAGAGGACGAGGAGGAGGAGCTAGTCCTAAATGCATCTTCCTCGTCACTTATCAAGAAAGCCTGATCGCCGTTCTCGTCCCCAGGCACCGAGAACTGGACCGCCAGCACCTTTCTCGAAGGGGTACCAGCGGGCAAGTTCTGGTCAACAGCGAGTGTGGGGACAGCCCTACGTTGGAGACTCTTTTTCTTGCCCTTCTTCACGTCCTCCGGTACGAAGTGGTTCTCACACACCCCGCTCCTGCTTGATAGTGGCTCACCATCCTCCTGCAAGCAGTTGATTGAATTAACTTCTTGAGAAAGATCATTTGAAGACTATGAGTAACAATAAGATATTTAGCCGTAAAGAATATCAACTGACAAAAAGAGTCAATTGATACTTAGGCAAATAACAATTATTACCATCATCATAATAGTAATGCAAAGATATTATGACTAAACTCATCATATGAACGACAATAAATATAACAATGAAGATAATAATTATAACAATAATAATTATGATAATGATAATAATAATAATAATAATAATAATAATAATAATAATAATAATAATAATAATAATAATAATAATAATAATAATAATAATAATAATAATAATATCAATATTAACAACAGCAATAGCAACAACAACAACAACAACAACAACAACAATAATAATAATTATAATAATAACAACAATCATTATCATCATCATAAAGAAGAACAGAACCAACAAAAACACAACAAGCAGTCATAGCAACAACAAAAAATTAATCGTTATAATGAAAATAATAATAATAACAATAACATAATAACAATAATAACTTACCTGTGGAGCACAGAAAGCAGGAATCGCTTGCTGTATGGCCGTGACCCATGCAGATTTCTGATGCTGTGACTTGGGGAAGGTAAACACAGCCAGACTGCTGGTCTGAGTCACACCACAGACCACACACTTCCTTGGCATCTTATCTGCAATTCAACAAATTAATTAATATTTGTATGTAGGCTTGAACAAACTCTCACTGTACAAAAGGGCAATACCAACTCTTGTAGAAGTTTATATAAATTTACACAACGGATAATTTCTTAATTCCATTTTAATGAAAAAGGTTTTAGGCTATGATAGGTATCCTAGAATGTTAGCAACAAGGAATGGGGTCATAAACTAAGATTGGGGAAGGTGTTCTGCAATTTAGTGTTTGGCAAATCAGGTTAACAAGGATAAATCAGTTGTTTTTCCTACACTTCATCAATCTACATCAAATCAGTCACCACTACCATAGGTAAAATTCAAAATGAACCCATTATCTCTAAAAGACACATAGTTCTTGGCTGAAGAACTGCAATACATTATGCACACATGTTGTATGATCATGGGCAGAACAGAGGTCAAATAACACAAAGAGGAGGTTGGCAGAGAAGGTACTATATGTAAAATATATGTCTCCTTAACCCATTCACGACGGGGGCATTCCAGCCTTGCATGTCACAAAGCCGGGGCTCTCGAATGCATAGGCCTAAATCAGTTAAATAATCGACGCCATATAGCGTCCCCAGCAAACGGGCCTTGAATCCACGGTACAGTACTGTACCACCCGTCCAGAGAGGGTTAACTGCAAAAGCAATACGGCAAATGGAATAACGAGTTGAAGAATCCATATAAACACTGGACATCTTATAAACCTGCAAGGGAAAATATTGAGTGTTTTGGAAAGAAAAATAGGAAGAACCTGAGTTTGGAAAGCATTGACTTGACTTTGGTTGCATATGCTAAGCTCTATACAGTTGGGGGGAAGGTTAGAGTACCAAGGGTCTGTTGTAAATGAAGGTAAAACTTAGAGAAAAATACTTTTAAAAGTACAAAGCAAGGGAAAAATAGATTAAAGGTAGGAAGACAAGTGTAGATGTGAATCAGATATTCTGATGAACAGATCCACCTGATAACATATAAGGAATATTATACAGAAAACAGATAATAGTCTGTAACAAAACAGGACTCAAAAGAACACTCCGGTTGATGGAGAAATTGGAAAAAATCATTCCAAATACAACTACATAAAGGCTCTGAACCATACATATGCATATATAAATAGCATGGAAATAAAATAATAAAGTTTGAAGAGCTTTATTTCCTTTAGCTTCAATAAACCCCACCAACAGGCTGAGGAAAGAGAAGTATTTCATCTTTCACTTTTTCTATCTGTAACCTCATGTAAATGTAGCCTAATATAAATCCTTGTAAAGGGTCCTTATCTTAAATAGATCCAACCAAAGAATGAGTTAAAACTGAACCCACACCATGCTCATTCCCATGGGTATGAGAGCAGTCAGGTAATAGCCTACATTTATAATAGGAACTCAAGACCCAATCAGTGAACAATCAGAAAAGTAAAAGTTAGTATCTGACTTTAAAATGCTTACATTCAATCCAATGGCAAATCTGCACCAGGTATTTTTTAGCTGACATAGTTCAATATATTCCAAAGATTGCACTCTGGACAGGGAAACAGCTCTGTGCTTCCTAAAATGGAGGAGCTGACGAATAAAATAAATAATAATAAATAAATAATACAAAGTTAAAGTAGTTCATGATTAAAAATAATCAAGCAAACATAGCTGTAATAAACTTGCTTCATAGCAAAGATCATTCACTCTAATTTGTGTTATTCTCATGGGTATGACACATGGAGAATTAGATTCCAACCCTATCTCTCTTTGGAGATGGATTCCACAACCATTATATCTTACAGATAAGCTTTGGGCTATACAAGATAATCCAACATTATCACTCCAGAGAATGAGCTAATAAGATGAAAAATCATCGAGCAATTGTAAAACTTCATAGCATTAACATGTTTCTTTGCTATATGGATTGAGAAATACCCTTTAAATGACTTATGACTTTGTTTGTGGTTACCTGTTAATTTAAATCAGCTGCTGATTAGAGAGACTCTTAATCCTTTCACCTATATGTGATTCCTTTAACCCTCTCTGGACGGATGGTACACTACAGTACCGCGCATTCTAGGCCCGTTCACTGGGTGACGCCATTCAGCGTCGTTTATTTAACTGATTTAGGCCTATGCGTTCGAGAGCCCCGGCATTGTAACATGTGAGGCTGGAATGCCCCCGTCGTGAGTGGGTTAACTAATTAATTATTCATTCAATCTATACTATCTTCTGCACCAAAAAATACAAAAAAGCTGACATTATCAACCTTAACTTCACTGTTATTCATCCTCAAATAATTATCTACATGAACATGATTCAACATTAACAAAGAACACATGGAAAAACTTATCTTAACATTAAAGCTTCATACTTATACTTCTCCATATAAAGTAAACAAAAGAAAAACAAATATGAGACAAAGAAGAGAAACTAAGCTCAATAAGTAATTCAACAAAAAAATCTTTGCATTGCTAATACCAACTACCAGAAAAACTCTGCGGCAAACATAGGAAAAACTAACAAGATGAATTAACTCAGTAACGCCAGGGCTCCGCCTGGACTTAACGTTGTGTTATTTCGAAATGTATGGGCCTGTCACAGCAACCAACTGTGCCCATGATCACCCAGCGTCCCAGCCACACAAAAAGTCATGACATGATATAGCATCCCAGGCAGTAAGTGTTGCCTCCACATGATGTGATGTCAAATCATATGTCGTTAACAGGGTAAAATGTGCAAAAAATTTAATTTCTTGGGGCTCCACCCCCTGTAACTCTCCTAACAGAAGGATTTACTATGATTTTGTGAAACAGTAATTTGAGCAGTGAAGCATTGGATGATAGTTAGAGCCTCTATGTCTTAACCCATTGGTCGTGGTATTAGAAAAATGTTTGTGCAGTAGGATGGCTATTTTACATATCTGGCATGGTGCTATCCGCATCTGTGACTGACTCTGCCTTTGCAGCAAATCATGTCATCCGCTGCTAATGGGTTAAGTGCCCTGCCAAAGGTAA
>BOPN01000295.1:534938-537438 GCA_017312705.2 Penaeus japonicus | reverse complement strand
CAGATGTCACACAGAATCAGGTACTCTCTGAGCTGCAGTCGAGTGCAGTCACACCTGTCACCACGCAACCCTCTGTGCATGGCCAGCCCCATGGCCTGCAAACCCCCTCCCATCTGGGCATTCAGACCTCCTCTTCCAAAGTTTCCCTAACCTCAAGTGCCAAGCCGGTTGTAGTCAAGACCAACAGCCAGTCGTCGAACAAGCATGGCTCATCCCACCAGCCCAGGAAGCTCATCGGCTCTGGTCCCACGGCCATATCGGCACAGGGCGTCATCCAGAAGATCGGCAACAGACTAGTCACGGTCCTCCCTCGGCCAGAGGATCTCAAGAAGCTGCAGGATAGCAAGTCTCTGGTGTTCAGCGTCAAGGGGTCGGGTGACTTTGGCCAGGACATGCAGGGCCTCAAGAGCCCGAGGGCAAGGAGGGTTCCGGTGCCTGTCAGACCCCACCAAAGGTATGGCAGGAGGGGGCGAGGGGTAGGCCGTGGCAGGCCGTCCTCCGTGTCAAGAATCGAGGTGAAGGAGCAGGGCACTCTCACATCACCCACAAAGTCAGTGTCCTTGCTGAAGAAGGATATCCAGGGAGACTCCATCCTGCTGGCAGAATCCTCCATGGACCACCACCTGGATGGATGCATCAAGCTGGAGGACACATCTAGTGAGGGTATCGTGGTGGACATGACGCTCCCTGGGGGGTCTCCCGCATCAGCTGTTCTAGTCAAAGGTCCTCCTGAGGACGAAGAGTTTATCCTGCCAGATATAATCGTGCCCCACATACCTGTCACAGCGCGTCGGGGGAGGAGAAAAAAGAGGGGAAGGGGCAGGCCCAGAGGCACCTACGTCATCTCCTCCACAGGACGCAGACCAGGGAGACCAAGGAAGGTGAGGAAATACATGCTAGTCTTATGTAGGAGAAGATAAAAAATTTATATGCATTCCCACTTTTCCCTGTAATTATATTGCTGCACAGGCAGATGATAATTGCCATTCATATGGAGTAATATTATTTTTGTTAATGTAAAGGCTGATACATTAGATGATAGGGAAGCAAATCCCTTTAGATGTTTATGAAAGCCGTCATATCTGGTGGTTTTATTTTGACTTAAGATTAAGATAAGATTAAGATAATTTGATCATCTAATCATTATTGTAAGGGATAATTATCTTAGTATATTATACATTACAACAGTTGTTTGGTAATTTTATTTTCTTAATGTTTTATTATTTTTTGTATTAACCCTTTCCCGACGGGGCACGCGCTACGCGAAAACCCCTATGCCGGGCCATTGCAATATTGCATTGGAATTGTCACACTGGCATGACGCCCCAGCATCGGGAATTTAGCTGTGTCACACGAGTGTGACGCACCGTCGTCATAGGGTTAACCTTGCTTGCCATTAATCTTTTTTAAAACGATATTCTTGATCCCTTTTGCCAGGTGGAGACTCTTGTGGAAGGACCTCATGGAGCACGCATGATCCACACAGGGCCAGACACACGCCTCGAGGGGGAGCTGGTAGACCAAGGTGGGGAGAGATGGATTCACAAGAGAGAGAGAGAGAGAGAGAGAGAGAGAGAGAGAGTGGGAGTGAGAGTAATAGTGAGTGAGAGTGAGGGTGGGGGTGAGGGTGAGGGTGGAAGTGAGGAATAGCAAGTGAGAGTGAGGATGGGAGCGAATGAGAGTGAGAGATAGGGAGGGAGAGTGAGTGTTTGTTTTGATTTGTTTTCCATTGTTGTTGTTTTTGTTACAGAACATTTTGTTGACATCTTGATTAATTTTTATTGACATATTACCTTTGTTTAAAAGGTAAGATCAAGATTAGGATTCATATTCAGCTCTTACTATAGGAATATAAGTATATTTTTGTCACATTATTATCATTTCCACTATTATCATCATCAGTTTTATTGCTCTTATCATATCTGTAAAGTAGAAAAGATGTTGCCATCATACTACAGGTCACATAACACATATATTCTTTAAGGATGATCTGAGCAATTGAATTAACAATATAGGTTGTAAAAGTATATTATGACAAGGACGATGACAATAAAATTAAGATGATAAAATGAGTAACACCAACAATTAGGTGTAACAGACTGGATAAAAAGAATTACACTTGATAGTAATGCCAACAACAAGGCACACCAGAAATGATAAACACCATGCCCCACGTCCCACAGACACCGACCTCCAACCCGAAGTGCACAGCATCGAGCTAGCGGGAGTGGAAGGCAGCGATGGACTACAGGAGATCCGAGTGCTGGAGATGGGGAGCATGAAGGAGGAGCCGCTCGACATCGAGATCAAGAGGGAGGAGGACGTGGACCCCAACAAGAGGAAGCTGCCGCCTAGGAGGAGGGGTGCCAGGTGGGGGAATGGGATGTTCATATGTTTGTTTATTTATTTATTTATTTATTTATTTTTTAGTCTCGTTTTGACTCTCCTCATAAGTTGGTCCAGGGTTTACATTTGTAATTCTTGTTTTTGTTTAGAGGAA
>BOPN01000295.1:527438-529938 GCA_017312705.2 Penaeus japonicus | reverse complement strand
AAGAACTTCCCCAGCTATGTCGCCTTACTGACGCACAAGCTGTCACACAAGCTCTCAGCCTCGTACAAGTGCGACGTGTGTCACCGGACGTTCCGTGAGAAGAGGTACCTCCAGAAGCACAAGCTAACCCACAAGGGGGTCAAGAGCTGGAAGTGTGACATCTGCAAGAAAGCCTTTGCAACCAAGCTGACTCTCATTCGCCACTCGCATGTGCACTTACGGGAGGCCCTGCGACCTGGCCCAGAGCTGCCCTTCATCCCCGAGGAAGGGGAGGAGGGGAGTGAGGCCATGGGGGGGTGCACCCTCCCATCTGTCCTCAAGTGCGATGAGTGCGGGATTGACTTTGCCCACAAGAGCCACTTTGTCCGGCACAAACTCCTCCACTCAGGCACGCCGCTGCTCAAGTGCGGACTGTGCAACAGACTCTTCGTGCACAAGAGTGATATCATCCGCCATAAAGTCATGCATTCTTTCATGTTCACCTGTGATGTCTGTGGCCGTAACTTTCATAAGAGATCATTATTTATTATGCACAAAAAGAAACATGTCGACGACAAGCCATTCAAATGCGAGTGCGGCAAGAGCTTTTCCACCAGTGGGAACTACAACACTCACAAACGGATTCACAGCGGCGAGAAGCCTTACAAGTGTGACCAGTGTGACTACAGGTGTTCTCAGAGTGGCCGCTTGCTGAAGCACAAGAGGATGCACAGCGGGGAGAAGCCCTTCCAGTGCAATACGTGCGGAAAGTATTTTGCCAACGCCGAGTCCGTCAAGATCCACATGAGGATCCACACTGGAGAGAGACCCTTCAAGTGCGGCAACTGTGGCAAGACCTTCATCAACAACAGCAGCCTCAACCAGCACATGCGGGACCACATCCGCGAGGAGATGTTCAAGTGCGACATGTGCAACCACAAGTTCCGCCGCGAGCACCACCTGACCAAGCACAGGCAGATCCACCACCTGAGGCCCCAGTACTCCAACGCCGGAATGGGCCTAGAAGCAGACGGCAACGTGGAGGCCCATCTCTACATGTGCGAGATCTGCGGGCGAGTGTTCGACAAGAAGAAATACCTGTACACGCATCACAACGTCCACTCTCGCCAGAGGAACTTCCCTTGCAATGTGTGCGGCAAGCAGCTGGCCTCCCGCTTGGCACTCAAGAACCACAACCTCATCCATACGGGCCAGATGCCCTTCAAGTGCCCGCTGTGCGACAAGGAGTTCCGCAGCTCGTCCAACCAGAAGCGCCACACGCGGACGCACACGGCGCAGGACGTCTTGCGGTGCGATGTGTGCGACGAGACCTTCTACAGCACCGACCTGCTGAGCCAGCACAAGGCCACCCACATGCAGGGGATGATGATGATGAACCCCGGCGTGGAGGGCGTCACCAGCACTGACAACTCTCACCACCTGTATGTGTTCGAGACGGTGGGCGAGGTGGGCGAGGCAATGGACTCCACGCAGCAGCTTCTGGTGGACAACAACCAGCAGCAGTTCCTGGTGGACGGGTCGCAGCCCCTGCTGGTGTTCCCGGAGACGGCCAACACGCCTTACTCGGAGCTGGCCGAGGCCCCTGACCCCGAGCCCGAGCAGCCCGACCCGGAGCATCAGCAGCAGCCTGAGGTCATCATGGTACAGGAGAAGATGGAGGAGCACGAGGAGGAGGAGAGGATCATCGAGAAGCCCTTCCGCTGCGACGACTGCGGCAAGTCCTTCGCCAAGAAGCAGTACCTGACCAAGCACAAGTACCGCCATCGCGAGGTGAAGCCGCACGCGTGCGACGTGTGCGGCAAGCGCTTCGCCCAGAAGTTCGAGGTGGCCGTGCACAAGATCAAGCACACGGGCGAGCGGCGGTTCCAGTGCGACGTGTGCTGCAAGCCCTTCCGCAGCAAGGTCAACCTGCTCAACCACAAGATGCGGCACACGGGCGAGTACCCGTTCCTGTGCTCCGTGTGCCGCAAGGGCTTCTCCACGCAGCTGCAGCTGGAGCGCCACGTGACGCTGCACACGGGCTCGCACCCCTACAAGTGCAGCATCTGCCAGCGCGGCTACACGCAGCGCATCAACCTGGTCAAGCACCTGGCCAAGACGCACGACATCATGGACGCGTCGCAGATCGAGGCCATGAACTCCATGGAGAACGCGGAGGCGGTGGAGAACATGGAGGGCATGGAGGCCATGGAGGGCGTGGAGGAGATGGATGGCTCCATGCTGCAGGAGGCGGGCATGGAGGGCGCCGCCCACCAGGCGGGCGTGGAGGAGGCCGAGCACGTGGCCATTGCGA
Source organism: Penaeus japonicus (assembly GCA_017312705.2). Classification (NCBI taxonomy): domain Eukaryota; kingdom Metazoa; phylum Arthropoda; class Malacostraca; order Decapoda; family Penaeidae; genus Penaeus; species Penaeus japonicus. The sequence continues at coordinate 527,645 of BOPN01000295.1, read as the reverse complement.
TGGACCCCGACCTGCTGCGGGCGGACGTCCCCCAGGCGGCCTACTCGGTGGTCGAGGTGCACCCGGAGGGCCTCAAGGAGTACCTGCTGGCTGGCCCGCAGGTGGTGTCCACGCACGACATGGATCCCAAGCTGCTCCAGTCCATCCTGCAGCAGGTGCGCGCCGCCCCCGACGACAGCCACAACATCACCATCGCCGACTCGCAGG
>BOPN01000295.1:502438-517438 GCA_017312705.2 Penaeus japonicus | reverse complement strand
TCTGAGATGCTAGAATGTTTGTAGTCTTATCTGAAACATCTTTCGTGTTTATTTCCTATAAAAAGCATTTTCTATATTTTACAGAAATACATTTTTCATGCATATAATGTATGTAGGTGAAATGTTACGTCATGGATATACTGTGCAAATGTCTACTAACCTAATCTAACTTTTAATAATATTGTAATTTATTTTAAATTTTAAATAATTAATAATATTGTAATTTATGATATATATGCTATATGTATATCTGTGTGTGTGTATGTATCTGTATGTCTGTCTGTATGTATATAGCTTGTATGCGTGTGTGTGTGTGTATATATATATATATGTTTATATATAGATTCATCGTCCATTTAGATAGATTTAGAGAGATTTATCGTCCATTTAGATAGATTTAGAGAGATTTATCGTCCATTTAGATAGATTTAGAGAGATTCATCGTCCATTTAGATAGATTTAGAGAGATTTAGAGAGATTTATCGTCCATTTAGATAGATTTATCGTCCATTTAGATAGATTTAGAGAGATTTATCGTCCATTTAGATAGATTTAGAGAGATTCATCGTCCATTTAGATAGATTTAGAGAGATCTATTCATTTAGATAGATTTAGAGAGATTTAGAGGAGATTTCATCGTCCATTTAGATAGATTTAGAGAGATTCATCGTCCATTTAGATAGATTTAGAGAGATTTATCGTCCATTTAGATAGATTTAGAGAGATTTATCGTCCATTTAGATAGATTTAGAGAGATTTAGAGAGATTTATCGTCCATTTAGATAGATTTAGATAGATTTATCGTCCATTTAGATAGATTTAGAGAGATTTAGAGAGATTTATCGTCCATTTAGATAGATTTAGAGAGATTTATCGTCCATTTAGATAGATTTAGAGAGATTTAGAGAGATTTAGAGAGATTTATCGTCCATTTAGATAGATTTAGATAGATTTATCGTCCATTTAGATAGATTTAGAGAGATTTAGAGAGATTTATCGTCCATTTAGATAGATTTAGATAGATTTATCGTCCATTTAGATAGATTTAGAGAGATTTATCGTCCATTTAGATAGATTTAGAGAGATTCACTGTCCATTTAGATAGATTTAGAGAGATTTATCGTCCATGTAGATAGATTTAGAGAGATTTATCGTCCATTTAGATAGATTTAGATAGATTCATCGTCCATTTAGATAGATTTAGAGAGATTTATCGTCCATTTAGATAGATTTAGAGAGATTTAGAGAGATTTATCAACCATGTAGATAGATTTAGAGAGATTTATCGTCCATTTAGAGAGATTTAGAGAGATTTATCGTCCATTTAGATAGATTTAGAGAGATTTAGAGAGATTTATCGTCCATTTAGATAGATTTAGATAGATTCATCGTCCATTTAGATAGATTTAGAGAGATTTAGAGAGATTTATCGTCCATTTAGATAGATTTAGAGAGATTTATCGTCCATTTAGAGAGATTTAGAGAGATTCATCGTCCATTTAGATAGATTTAGATAGATTCATCGTCCATTTAGATAGATTTAGAGAGATGATCGTCCATTTAGAGAGATTTAGAGAGATTTATCGTCCATTTAGATAGATTTAGAGAGATTTAGAGAGATTTATCGTCCATTTAGATAGATTTAGAGAGATTCATCGTCCATTTAGATAGATTTAGATAGATTCATCGTCCATTTAGATAGATTTAGAGAGATTTATCGTCCATTTAGAGAGATTTAGAGAGATTTATCGTCCATTTAGATAGATTTAGAGAGATTTATCGTCCATTTAGATAGATTTAGAGAGATTTATCGTCCATTTAGATAGATTTAGAGAGATATATAGATAGATAGATAGATAGATAGATAGATAGATAGATAGATAGATAGATAGATATAGATATATATGGATACACACACACACACACACACACACACACATACACACACGATATATATATATGACATATACGAGTTTCGTTCCAGTTCCTTGGTAACATGGTCCTTCCTATTTTTGTTTCTTTAGAGTCCGGTCCTTACGTTTGCGTCTGTGTCTGTTCTGAGGAAACTCAATAAACCGGGAAGTCAATGGGTAAATCACGCACACAATTTAATTTAGTCATATATTCTGCGCATATATGATTTATTATATGTATGGATTTACATGTGTGTGTGCGTGTTTGTACGTGTGTGTGTGCGTGTGTACGAATATGTGCGTGTGTGGAAAATGCCAACGGATATATACGTCGACTTTTACTTTCAAGTCTGCATTCAAATTTCTCTTATTCCCACTGCATGTGATACCACTGTACTAGCTCCTAGAAAGTCCGCTCCGCTCCTCGCCGCGCCACTCAGCTCACACGCTCGAACCGAACCGCCATTACAGGTGCACCGAGTGAGCTGCAGCGACCCCGCGCGACCTATCTGCATCTCTTGCCGTCACGCTTGTCAGATAAACGCGTTTCTCTCTTTCTCTCTTTCTGCCAAACAACTTTCACTCGCCGGAGGCAACTAACTCACTCACTCACTCAGCCCGTCTTCGTCCTAGTACTTTCCTTGAGACTTGGTCACGGTTGGGCGCGCCGAAGAAAGGCGGGAAAGGCTGGCTGCTGCGAGTTCTATATTTCGGGGATTTAGATGGATTTATCGTCCATTTGGATAGATTTAGAGAGATTCATCGTTCATTTAGATAGATTTAGAGAGATTTATCGTCCATTTAGATAGATTTAGAGAGATTTAGAGAGATTTATCGTCCATTTAGATAGATTTAGAGAGATTTATCGTCCATTTAGATAGATTTAGAGAGATTTATCGTCCATTTAGATAGATTTAGAGAGATTTAGAGAGATTTATCGTCCATTTAGATAGATTTAGAGAGATTTATCGTCCATTTAGATAGATTTAGAGAGATTTATCGTCCATTTAGATAGATTTAGAGAGATTTATCGTCCATTTAGATAGATTTAGAGAGATTTATCGTCCATTTAGATAGATTTAGAGATATTTATCGTCCATTTAGATAGATTTAGAGAGATTTATCGTCCATTTAGATAGATTTAGAGAGATTTATCGTCCATTTAGATAGATTTAGAGAGATTTAGATAGATTCATCGTCCATTTAGATAGATTTAGAGAGATTTAGAGAGATTTATCGTCCATTTAGATAGATTTAGATAGATTCATCGTCCATTTAGATAGGTTTAGAGAGATTTATCGTCCATTTAGATAGATTTAGAGAGATTTAGAGATATTTATCGTCCATTTAGATAGATTTAGAGAGATTCATCGTCCATTTAGATAGATTTAGAGAGATTTATCGTCCATTTAGATAGATTTAGAGAGATTCATCGTCCATTTAGATAGATTTAGAGAGATTCATCGTCCATTTAGATAGATTTAGAGAGATTTATCGTCCATTTAGATAGATTTAGAGAGATTTATCGTCCATTTAGATAGATTTATCGTCCATTTAGATAGATTTAGAGAGATTCATCGTCCATTTAGATAGATTTAGAGAGATTCATCGTCCATTTAGATAGATTTAGAGAGATTCATCGTCCATTTAGATAGATTTAGAGAGATTCATCGTCCATTTAGATAGATTTAGAGAGATTCATCGTCCATTTAGATAGATTTAGAGAGATTTATCGTCCATTTAGATAGATTTAGAGATATTTATCGTCCATTTAGATAGATTTAGAGAGATTCATCGTCCATTTAGATAGATTTAGAGAGATTTATCGTCCATTTAGATAGATTTAGAGAGATTTATCGTCCATTTAGATAGATTTAGAGAGATTTATCGTCCATTTAGATAGATTTAGAGAGATTCATCGTCCATTTAGATAGATTTAGAGAGATTTATCGTCCATTTAGATAGATTTAGAGAGATTCATCGTCCATTTAGATAGATTTAGAGAGATTTAGAGAGATTTATCGTCCATTTAGATAGATTTATCGTCCATTTAGATAGATTTAGAGAGATTTATCGTCCATTTAGATAGATTTAGAGAGATTCATCGTCCATTTAGATAGATTTAGAGAGATTCATCGTCCATTTAGATAGATTTAGAGAGATTTAGAGAGATTTATCGTCCATTTAGATAGATTTAGAGAGATTCATCGTCCATTTAGATAGATTTAGAGAGATTTATCGTCCATTTAGATAGATTTAGAGAGATTTATCGTCCATTTAGATAGATTTAGAGAGATTTAGAGAGATTTATCGTCCATTTAGATAGATTTAGATAGATTTATCGTCCATTTAGATAGATTTAGAGAGATTTAGAGAGATTTATCGTCCATTTAGATAGATTTAGAGAGATTTATCGTCCATTTAGATAGATTTAGAGAGATTTAGAGAGATTTAGAGAGATTTATCGTCCATTTAGATAGATTTAGATAGATTTATCGTCCATTTAGATAGATTTAGAGAGATTTAGAGAGATTTATCGTCCATTTAGATAGATTTAGATAGATTTATCGTCCATTTAGATAGATTTAGAGAGATTTATCGTCCATTTAGATAGATTTAGAGAGATTTATCGTCCATTTAGATAGATTTAGAGAGATTCATCGTCCATTTAGATAGATTTAGAGAGATTTATCGTCCATGTAGATAGATTTAGAGAGATTTATCGTCCATTTAGATAGATTTAGATAGATTTATCGTCCATTTAGATAGATTTAGATAGATTCATCGTCCATTTAGATAGATTTAGAGAGATTTATCGTCCATTTAGATAGATTTAGAGAGATTTAGAGAGATTTATCGTCCATGTAGATAGATTTAGAGAGATTTATCGTCCATTTAGAGAGATTTAGAGAGATTTATCGTCCATTTAGATAGATTTAGAGAGATTTAGAGAGATTTATCGTCCATTTAGATAGATTTAGATAGATTCATCGTCCATTTAGATAGATTTAGAGAGATTTAGAGAGATTTATCGTCCATTTAGATAGATTTAGAGAGATTTATCGTCCATTTAGAGAGATTTAGAGAGATTCATCGTCCATTTAGATAGATTTAGATAGATTCATCGTCCATTTAGATAGATTTAGAGAGATTTATCGTCCATTTAGAGAGATTTAGAGAGATTCATCGTCCATTTAGATAGATTTAGATAGATTCATCGTCCATTTAGATAGATTTAGAGAGATTCATCGTCCATTTAGATAGATTTAGAGAGATTTATCGTCCATTTAGATAGATTTAGAGAGATTTATCGTCCATTTAGATAGATTTAGAGAGATTTATCGTCCATTTAGATAGATTTAGAGAGATTTATCGTCCATTTAGATAGATTTAGAGAGATTTAGAGAGATTTATCGTCCATTTAGATAGATTTAGAGAGATTTATCGTCCATTTAGATAGATTTAGAGAGATTTATCGTCCATTTAGATAGATTTAGAGAGATTTATCGTCCATTTAGATAGATTTAGAGAGATTTAGAGATATTTATCGTCCATTTAGATAGATTTAGAGAGATTTAGAGAGATTTATCGTCCATTTAGATAGATTTAGAGAGATTTAGAGAGATTCATCGTCCATTTAGATAGATTTAGAGAGATTTAGATAGATTCATCGTCCATTTAGATAGATTTAGAGAGATTCATCGTCCATTTAGATAGATTTAGAGAGATTTATCGTCCATTTAGATAGATTTAGAGAGATTTATCGTCCATTTAGATAGATTTAGAGAGATTTATCGTCCATTTAGATAGATTTAGAGAGATTTATCGTCCATTTAGATAGATTTAGAGAGATTTATCGTCCATTTAGATAGATTTAGAGAGATTTAGAGAGATTTATCGTCCATTTAGATAGATTTAGAGAGATTTATCGTCCATTTAGATAGATTTAGAGAGATTTATCGTCCATTTAGATAGATTTAGAGAGATTTATCGTCCATTTAGATAGATTTAGAGAGATTTATCGTCCATTTAGATAGATTTAGAGAGATTTATCGTCCATTTAGATAGATTTAGAGAGATTTATCGTCCATTTAGAGAGATTTAGAGAGATTTATCGTCCATTTAGATAGATTTAGAGATATTTATCGTCCATTTAGATAGATTTAGAGAGATTCATCGTCCATTTAGATAGATTTAGAGAGATTTATCGTCCATTTAGATAGATTTAGAGAGATTTAGATAGATTCATCGTCCATTTAGATAGATTTAGAGAGATTTAGAGAGATTTATCGTCCATTTAGATAGATTTAGATAGATTCATCGTCCATTTAGATAGATTTAGAGAGATTTAGAGAGATTTATCGTCCATTTAGATAGATTTAGAGAGATTTATCGTCCATTTAGATAGATTTAGAGAGATTTATCGTCCATTTAGATAGATTTAGAGAGATTTATCGTCCATTTAGATAGATTTAGAGAGATTTATCGTCCATTTAGAGAGATTTAGAGAGATTTAGAGAGATTTATCGTCCATTTAGATAGATTTAGAGAGATTTATCGTCCATTTAGATAGATTTAGAGAGATTTATCGTCCATTTAGATAGATTTAGAGAGATTTATCGTCCATTTAGATAGATTTAGAGAGATTTAGATAGATTCATCGTCCATTTAGATAGATTTAGAGAGATTTAGAGAGATTTATCGTCCATTTAGATAGATTTATCGTCCATTTAGATAGATTTAGAGAGATTTAGAGAGATTTATCGTCCATTTAGATAGATTTATCGTCCATTTAGATAGATTTAGAGATATTTATCGTCCATTTAGAGAGATTTAGAGAGATTTATCGTCCATTTAGATAGATTTAGAGAGATTTAGAGAGATTTATCGTCCATTTAGATAGATTTAGAGAGATTTAGAGAGATTTATCGTCCATTTAGATAGATTTATCGTCCATTTAGATAGATTTAGAGAGATTTAGAGAGATTTATCGTCCATTTAGATAGATTTATCGTCCATTTAGATAGATTTATCGTCCATTTAGATAGATTTAGAGAGATTTAGAGAGATTCATCGTCCATTTAGATAGATTTAGAGAGATTTAGAGAGATTCATCGTCCATTTAGATAGATTTAGAGAGATTTAGAGAGATTCATCGTCCATTTAGATAGATTTAGAGAGATTTATCGTCCATTTAGATAGATTTAGAGATATTTATCGTCCATTTAGATAGATTTAGAGAGATTTATCGTCCATTTAGATAGATTTAGAGATATTTAGAGAGATTTATCGTCCATTTAGATAGATTTATCGTCCATTTAGATAGATTTAGAGATATTTAGAGAGATTCATCGTTCATTTAGATAGATTTAGGTAGATTTATCGTCCATTTAGATAGATTTAGAGATATTTAGAGAGATTCATCGTTCATTTAGATAGATTTAGGTAGATTTATCGTCCATTTAGATAGATTTATCGTCCATTTAGATAGATTTAGAGAGATTTATCGTCCATTTAGATAGATTTAGAGATATTTAGAGAGATTCATCGTTCATTTAGATAGATTTAGAGAGATTTATCGTCCATTTAGATAGATTTAGAGAGATTTAGAGAGATTTATCGTCCATTTAGATAGATTTATCGTCCATTTAGATAGATTTAGATAGATTTATCGTCCATTTAGATAGATTTAGAGATATTTAGAGAGATTCATCGTTCATTTAGATAGATTTAGGTAGATTTATCGTCCATTTAGATAGATTTAGAGATATTTAGAGAGATTCATCGTTCATTTAGATAGATTTAGGTAGATTTATCGTCCATTTAGATAGATTTATCGTCCATTTAGATAGATTTAGAGAGATTTATCGTCCATTTAGATAGATTTATCGTCCATTTAGATAGATTTAGAGAGATTTAGAGAGATTCATCGTTCATTTAGATAGATTTAGAGAGATTCATCGTCCATTTAGATAGATTTAGAGAGATTCATCGTTCATTTAGATAGATTTAGAGAGATTCATCGTCCATTTAGATAGATTTAGAGAGATTTATCGTCCATTTAGATAGATTTAGAGAGATTTATCGTCCATGTAGATAGATTTAGAGAGATTCATCGTCCATTTAGATAGATTTAGAGAGATTTATCGTCCATTTAGATAGATTTAGAGAGATTCATCGTCCATTTAGATAGATTTAGATAGATTTAGATAGATTTATCGTCCATTTAGATAGATTTAGAGAGATTCATCGTCCATTTAGATAGATTTAGAGAGATTCATCGTTCATTTAGATAGATTTAGAGAGATTCATCGTCCATTTAGATAGATTTAGAGAGATTCATCGTCCATTTAGATAGATTTAGAGAGATTTAGAGAGATTTATCGTCCATTTAGATAGATTTAGAGAGATTCATCGTCCATTTAGATAGATTTAGAGAGATTCATCGTCCATTTAGATAGATTTAGAGAGATTTATCGTCCATTTAGATAGATTTATCGTCCATTTAGATAGATTTAGAGAGATTCATCGTCCATTTAGATAGATTTAGAGAGATTCATCGTCCATTTAGATAGATTTAGAGAGATTTAGAGAGATTTATCGTCCATTTAGATAGATTTATCGTCCATTTAGATAGATTTAGAGAGATTCATCGTCCATTTAGATAGATTTAGAGAGATTCATCGTCCATTTAGATAGATTTAGAGAGATTTATCGTCCATTTAGATAGATTTATCGTCCATTTAGATAGATTTAGAGAGATTCATCGTCCATTTAGATAGATTTAGAGAGATTCATCGTCCATTTAGATAGATTTAGAGAGATTCATCGTCCATTTAGATAGATTTAGAGAGATTCATCGTCCATTTAGATAGATTTAGAGAGATTCATCGTCCATTTAGATAGATTTATCGTCCATTTAGATAGATTTAGAGATATTTATCGTCCATTTAGATAGATTTAGAGAGATTCATCGTCCATTTAGATAGATTTAGAGAGATTTATCGTCCATTTAGATAGATTTAGAGATATTTATCGTCCATTTAGATAGATTTAGAGAGATTCATCGTCCATTTAGATAGATTTAGAGAGATTTATCGTCCATTTAGATAGATTTAGAGAGATTTATCGTCCATTTAGATAGATTTAGAGAGATTCATCGTCCATTTAGATAGATTTAGAGAGATTTAGAGAGATTTATCGTCCATTTAGATAGATTTATCGTCCATTTAGATAGATTTAGAGAGATTTATCGTCCATTTAGATAGATTTAGAGAGATTCATCGTCCATTTAGATAGATTTAGAGAGATCTATTCATTTAGATAGATTTAGAGAGATTTAGAGGAGATTTCATCGTCCATTTAGATAGATTTAGAGAGATTCATCGTCCATTTAGATAGATTTAGAGAGATTTATCGTCCATTTAGATAGATTTAGAGAGATTTATCGTCCATTTAGATAGATTTAGAGAGATTTAGAGAGATTTATCGTCCATTTAGATAGATTTAGATAGATTTATCGTCCATTTAGATAGATTTAGAGAGATTTAGAGAGATTTATCGTCCATTTAGATAGATTTAGAGAGATTTATCGTCCATTTAGATAGATTTAGAGAGATTTAGAGAGATTTAGAGAGATTTATCGTCCATTTAGATAGATTTAGATAGATTTATCGTCCATTTAGATAGATTTAGAGAGATTTAGAGAGATTTATCGTCCATTTAGATAGATTTAGATAGATTTATCGTCCATTTAGATAGATTTAGAGAGATTTATCGTCCATTTAGATAGATTTAGAGAGATTCACTGTCCATTTAGATAGATTTAGAGAGATTTATCGTCCATGTAGATAGATTTAGAGAGATTTATCGTCCATTTAGATAGATTTAGATAGATTCATCGTCCATTTAGATAGATTTAGAGAGATTTATCGTCCATTTAGATAGATTTAGAGAGATTTAGAGAGATTTATCAACCATGTAGATAGATTTAGAGAGATTTATCGTCCATTTAGAGAGATTTAGAGAGATTTATCGTCCATTTAGATAGATTTAGAGAGATTTAGAGAGATTTATCGTCCATTTAGATAGATTTAGATAGATTCATCGTCCATTTAGATAGATTTAGAGAGATTTAGAGAGATTTATCGTCCATTTAGATAGATTTAGAGAGATTTATCGTCCATTTAGAGAGATTTAGAGAGATTCATCGTCCATTTAGATAGATTTAGATAGATTCATCGTCCATTTAGATAGATTTAGAGAGATTTATCGTCCATTTAGAGAGATTTAGAGAGATTTATCGTCCATTTAGATAGATTTAGAGAGATTTAGAGAGATTTATCGTCCATTTAGATAGATTTAGAGAGATTCATCGTCCATTTAGATAGATTTAGATAGATTCATCGTCCATTTAGATAGATTTAGAGAGATTCATCGTCCATTTAGATAGATTTAGAGAGATTTATCGTCCATTTAGATAGATTTAGAGAGATTTATCGTCCATTTAGATAGATTTAGAGAGATTTATCGTCCATTTAGATAGATTTAGAGAGATTTATCGTCCATTTAGATAGATTTAGAGAGATTTAGAGAGATTTATCGTCCATTTAGATAGATTTAGAGAGATTTATCGTCCATTTAGATAGATTTAGAGAGATTTATCGTCCATTTAGATAGATTTAGAGAGATTTAGAGATATTTATCGTCCATTTAGATAGATTTAGAGAGATTTAGAGAGATTTATCGTCCATTTAGATAGATTTAGAGAGATTTAGAGAGATTCATCGTCCATTTAGATAGATTTAGAGAGATTTAGATAGATTCATCGTCCATTTAGATAGATTTAGAGAGATTCATCGTCCATTTAGATAGATTTAGAGAGATTTATCGTCCATTTAGATAGATTTAGAGAGATTTATCGTCCATTTAGATAGATTTAGAGAGATTTATCGTCCATTTAGATAGATTTAGAGAGATTTATCGTCCATTTAGATAGATTTAGAGAGATTTATCGTCCATTTAGATAGATTTAGAGAGATTTAGAGAGATTTATCGTCCATTTAGATAGATTTAGAGAGATTTATCGTCCATTTAGATAGATTTAGAGAGATTTATCGTCCATTTAGATAGATTTAGAGAGATTTATCGTCCATTTAGATAGATTTAGAGAGATTTATCGTCCATTTAGATAGATTTAGAGAGATTTATCGTCCATTTAGAGAGATTTAGAGAGATTTAGAGAGATTTATCGTCCATTTAGATAGATTTAGAGAGATTTATCGTCCATTTAGAGAGATTTAGAGAGATTTAGAGAGATTTATCGTCCATTTAGATAGATTTAGAGAGATTTATCGTCCATTTAGATAGATTTAGAGAGATTTATCGTCCATTTAGATAGATTTAGAGAGATTTAGATAGATTCATCGTCCATTTAGATAGATTTAGAGAGATTTAGAGAGATTTATCGTCCATTTAGATAGATTTAGATAGATTCATCGTCCATTTAGATAGATTTAGAGAGATTTAGAGAGATTTATCGTCCATTTAGATAGATTTAGAGAGATTTAGAGATATTTATCGTCCATTTAGATAGATTTAGAGAGATTTAGAGAGATTTATCGTCCATTTAGAGAGATTTAGAGAGATTTAGAGAGATTTATCGTCCATTTAGATAGATTTAGAGATATTTATCGTCCATTTAGATAGATTTAGAGAGATTCATCGTCCATTTAGATAGATTTAGAGAGATTTATCGTCCATTTAGATAGATTTAGAGAGATTTAGATAGATTCATCGTCCATTTAGATAGATTTAGAGAGATTTAGAGAGATTTATCGTCCATTTAGATAGATTTAGATAGATTCATCGTCCATTTAGATAGATTTAGAGAGATTTAGAGAGATTTATCGTCCATTTAGATAGATTTAGATAGATTCATCGTCCATTTAGATAGGTTTAGAGAGATTTATCGTCCATTTAGATAGATTTAGAGAGATTTAGAGATATTTATCGTCCATTTAGATAGATTTAGAGAGATTCATCGTCCATTTAGATAGATTTAGAGATATTTATCGTCCATTTAGATAGATTTAGAGAGATTCATCGTCCATTTAGATAGATTTAGAGAGATTTATCGTCCATTTAGATAGATTTAGAGAGATTTATCGTCCATTTAGATAGATTTAGAGAGATTTATCGTCCATTTAGATAGATTTATCGTCCATTTAGATAGGTTTAGAGAGATTTATCGTCCATTTAGATAGATTTAGAGAGATTTAGAGATATTTATCGTCCATTTAGATAGATTTAGAGAGATTCATCGTCCATTTAGATAGATTTAGAGATATTTATCGTCCATTTAGATAGATTTAGAGAGATTCATCGTCCATTTAGATAGATTTAGAGAGATTCATCGTCCATTTAGATAGATTTAGAGAGATTTATCGTCCATTTAGATAGATTTAGAGAGATTTAGATAGATTCATCGTCCATTTAGATAGATTTAGAGAGATTTAGAGAGATTTATCGTCCATTTAGATAGATTTAGATAGATTCATCGTCCATTTAGATAGATTTAGAGAGATTTATCGTCCATTTAGATAGATTTAGAGAGATTTATCGTCCATTTAGAGAGATTTAGAGAGATTTATCGTCCATTTAGATAGATTTAGATAGATTCATCGTCCATTTAGATAGATTTAGAGAGATTTAGAGATATTTATCGTCCATTTAGATAGATTTAGAGAGATTCATCGTCCATTTAGATAGATTTAGAGAGATTCATCGTCCATTTAGATAGATTTAGAGAGATTTATCGTCCATTTAGATAGATTTAGAGAGATTTATCGTCCATTTAGATAGATTTAGAGAGATTTAGAGAGATTTATCGTCCATTTAGATAGATTTAGAGATTTATCGTCCATTTAGATAGATTTAGAGATATTCATCGTCCATTTAGATAGATTTAGAGAGATTCATCGTCCATTTAGATAGATTTAGAGAGATTTAGAGAGATTTATCGTCCATTTAGATAGATTTAGAGAGATTTAGAGAGATTTATCGTCCATTTAGATAGATTTAGATAGATTCATCGTCCATTTAGATAGATTTAGAGAGATTTAGAGATATTTATCGTCCATTTAGATAGATTTAGAGAGATTCATCGTCCATTTAGATAGATTTAGAGAGATTTAGAGAGATTTATCGTCCATTTAGATAGATTTAGAGAGATTTATCGTCCATTTAGATAGATTTAGAGAGATTTAGAGAGATTTATCGTCCATTTAGATAGATTTAGAGAGATTTAGAGAGATTTATCGTCCATTTAGATAGATTTAGATAGATTTAGAGAGATTTATCGTCCATTTAGATAGATTTAGAGAGATTTATCGTCCATTTAGATAGATTTAGAGAGATTTAGAGAGATTTATCGTCCATTTAGATAGATTTAGAGAGATTTAGAGAGATTCATCGTCCATTTAGATAGATTTAGAGAGATTTATCGTCCATTTAGATAGATTTAGAGAGATTTATCGTCCATTTAGATAGATTTAGAGAGATTTATCGTCCATTTAGATAGATTTAGAGAGATTTAGAGAGATTTATCGTCCATTTAGATAGATTTAGAGAGATTTAGAGAGATTTATCGTCCATTTAGATAGATTTAGAGAGATTTAGAGAGATTTATCGTCCATTTAGATAGATTTAGAGAGATTTATCGTCCATTTAGATAGATTTAGAGAGATTTAGAGAGATTTATCGTCCATTTAGATAGATTTAGAGATATTTATCGTCCATTTAGATAGATTTAGAGATATTCATCGTCCATTTAGATAGATTTAGAGAGATTCATCGTCCATTTAGATAGATTTAGAGAGATTCATCGTCCATTTAGATAGATTTAGAGAGATTTATCGTCCATTTAGATAGATTTAGAGAGATTCATCGTCCATTTAGATAGATTTAGAGAGATTTATCGTCCATTTAGATAGATTTAGAGATATTTATCGTCCATTTAGATAGATTTAGAGATATTTATCGTCCATTTAGATAGATTTAGAGAGATTTAGATAGATTCATCGTCCATTTAGATAGATTTAGAGAGATTTATCGTCCATTTAGATAGATTTAGAGATATTTATCGTCCATTTAGATAGATTTAGAGATATTTATCGTCCATTTAGATAGATTTAGAGATATTTATCGTCCATTTAGATAGATTTAGAGAGATTTATCGTCCATTTAGATAGATTTAGAGAGATTTATCGTCCATTTAGATAGATTTAGAGAGATTCATCGTCCATTTAGATAGATTTAGAGAGATTTAGAGAGATTTATCGTCCATTTAGATAGATTTAGAGAGATTTATCGTCCATTTAGATAGATTTAGAGAGATTTATCGTCCATTTAGATAGATTTAGAGAGATTTAGAGAGATTTATCGTCCATTTAGATAGATTTAGAGAGATTTATCGTCCATTTAGATAGATTTAGAGAGATTTAGAGAGATTTATCGTCCATTTAGATAGATTTATCGTCCATTTAGATAGATTTAGAGAGATTTAGAGAGATTTATCGTCCATTTAGATAGATTTATCGTCCATTTAGATAGATTTAGAGAGATTCATCGTCCATTTAGATAGATTTATCGTCCATTTAGATAGATTTAGAGAGATTCATCGTCCATTTAGATAGATTTATCGTCCATTTAGATAGATTTATCGTCCATTTAGATAGATTTAGAGAGATTTATCGTCCATTTAGATAGATTTATCGTCCATTTAGATAGATTTAGAGAGATTTAGAGAGATTTAGAGATTTATCGTCCATTTGGATAGATTTAGATAGATTTATCGTCCATTTAGATAGATTTAGGTAGATTTATCGTCCATTTAGATAGATTTAGGTAGATTTATCGTCCATTTAGATAGATTTATCGTCCATTTAGATAGATTTATCGTCCATTTAGATAGATTTATCGTCCATTTAGATAGATTTATCGTCCATTTAGATAGATTTGTCGTCCATTTAGATAGATTTAGATAGATATATCGTGGTTTGTGAAAAGATTTCTAGGTGTTTCGACG
>BOPN01000295.1:500552-502338 GCA_017312705.2 Penaeus japonicus | reverse complement strand
AGAGAGAGAGAGAGAGAGAGAGAGAGAGAGAGAGAGAGAGAGAGAGAAAGGGAGATGGGAAAAGAGGACGGAGGAAAGAGGGAAAGAGTAAAAGAAGAGGAAAGGACAGAAAGGGAAAAATGTGGTAGAAGATGAAAAGAAGGGCGGTTATACATATATACAGATACACATCTACGACATCATATCTTTCTATCTATCGTTCTATATATAGAATTTAACAACATTGAAGCCGCTTCACAACATTAACCTTCTGCAACTACTCATGTTCCTGGATCCCACATCTTCATTCCAAACATTCCATTTTCCAACAAAACTTCCCCGTTCTAACTTTAGATCTGTAAACATTATATATATCTCTTCCATCGATCTTCCCTATTCAGAAGAAACAAACGGAATTATGTATTTATCCTTTCTTTTCAATGCGTGAGTATGCGACGGTAATTTCTATCAACCTTATGACATTCACTATGTATGAGAAATTAGTCCTTCTTAACATTATGTTCAACAGGATATTGGGAGGTAGTCCATCAGGGGAAACAAAATATGCCCCACTCACGAGTCATAGAAAGTTAAGCTCATCACCACAGCAACATCAATAACACGATCTCCTCGACAACATATGCAACCGCCACCTTTATTTCAAATATTCTTTACGAGTGCAGAATTTGCTGTGGCCGCTCATACGAAGCCAGTTATCATCCTTCATTCTTTTAAAATTCAGATTCTGAAGGTAACAATTAAAGCAATCTCCACTGTTGAAATGTTGTTGACATCACTATACATCTAATCTAAAAACGTCAAACGTATTCTCTCTCTCACTACGACCATGGGTTTGCGTCCAATTCAAACTTGCAAAAACACTAAGTACGCATATACATCTTACCACAGACACACGGTCATTCCTATTAGTGAACGTGTTTTCCACTTCTCAGCAATAATCAAGTTGTTATTAAGTTTCGAAATGCAGGCTGCTGAACCGTTCAATTCCGGACCATTTTTCGCAAAATCCCTCATGCCGAAATTATATAGGGTTAATTGCATTATATTGGCCGGCGGAAGTTTGTTGACGCTCTCATATTCAGCTGTTTATCAGTTCACCAGTGAAGCAAGGAATCCCAAGTTAATAATATTCTCAAAAATATTGGCTGTATTTGGTATGGGCTGGATGATGGGAGGGAGCCCGAGTGAATACGGAAGTGAGGGAGAAAGATAAAAAGGAATTGCTAAACAAAGCACAGATCCCTATTCCTTTGCAGCCCTGGCGGGACACGATGGTGTCCAATCACTGCAGTGTCCTCTCAGCCCGCAGTGTAGAATCTTGGGCCCAAGGGGCTTGTTCATTCTCCATTACTAATGAACAGCACACGAATGTGACTATGTTTGTCCTCACAGACCATTGAATATGACGTCACGTGTTTACGAACAATCCCAGAGAGCCTTGACTGTTAAGCGAGAGTAACAGAGGGAAAGCTTCAATGTTTGTTTTTATATGTATTGTAAACAGATGGAGGTAATAGTGTGCTTTGCATTTCCTGCAACGAGTTTCTCTGTTTAGGAAATGGACTATCGTTTTTTTTAATGTGTTGGTGTGCGTTGCATACAACCAGACTGATTGCCGAGACCTACATCCGCTACCTTCTCTCCCAGTATATACCCAAGGTGGATGCATATTTAACTAACACAAGTAAACCATTGTCCTGGAAATAATAATCAACGCAAATTGAAAGCATACGAAACAAAATCAATTGGGGAATGATAGGAATCATAAGAATATAGAAAATGGGAT
>BOPN01000295.1:483052-488052 GCA_017312705.2 Penaeus japonicus | reverse complement strand
AGGGTAGGGAGGGGAGATGAGACTGAAGAGGGTAGGGAAAAGAGAGGAGAGTGGGTTGGCTAAAGAGGAATAGGTGGGTCAATTAAACGCAAGGCGTACACAAATGAACCAACCGCAGATCGAAGAGTGGAGATTGTTCACCAAAACCGACTGCGACGTGTTAACGATACCTGTCACTTTCCCGACAAGATTACTTGCTCTTTCAACCACTTTGTCTTTCAGCTTTTACTCCCCGAGTCAATCAGTCATCCGGTCGTTCAGGTTATCCTTCTTTAAACTTGCCCATCAGAGAACCTTCGACTACGTCATGCAATCAGAAGTTGGCCATCAGCTGATCTAGCTCATCAGTCTCCAAGGCTACAATCGACCTCCACTAATGCACTAGTCAACCACAGAGGTAATTAGTCAGTTAACCAAACTGTCTATGAACGAGAAAGTTAACTATCATCATGACAAGTTACCGAAATTGCTAATCATTTATCCGGCGAACCAAATAACTGCTTAGTAAACCGTGGCGCTGAAAGGCTCTTCTTTGAATGTCTGTATGTTTACCTGTCTACCTACACGTCCTTGTTCGCAAACATACCCCTTCGGAACTCTGCCACTCGTTTCATGGATAGATCTAAATATATTCTAATAACATGGGTGGACGAAGTGGAAACAAAGCCTTTTCACAAATCTGTTCAGAATTATTGAACGCTATCGCCCATTGAGAAAGAATTGATTCATTAAAAACATCTATGTTACCGAAAAAAGTAAAATGGATGGGCCACTGAAAACTTTAATAGAAAAGTATAAATGCATAATGAGTTTTGCTTGAACGGGCGAGCGAGCGAGCTAGATGGAGGGAGGGAGGGAGGAAGAGGCAAGAGAGGAGGGAGAGGGAGGAATGGAGACGCTGCAGAGGAAGGGAAGCGGAGGGGAGGAGAGGGGAGAGTTCAGGAGAGAAAGAGATGGGAAGAGGGAGAGGAAGGAGAGGAAAAGACAGATTTCCGTATGCAAATAGCCGCCAGATTCAATGCATATCTTCATCTCTATAAATCAAAATATGAATGGGAGTAAAAATACATACCAGGAGTTCATCATCCAGAAAAATAACGAGCGATCAAGGAAAAATTATACAGACCATACTTTCAAAAAGAAACTGAATCGAAAAATTGTGATAAGCATCTTGCGAATAAGTTAGATATTTGCAGGGTTAGTTTGTTTATACCCGGCAGTTTTTTTTTCTTTCTCTCTCTCTTTTTTACTATATAATGGCACAAAAAATCCTTAATTACATCGCCCACAACTTCCAAAATATGTTCACATTCCACATCTACACATATTCCAGAAGATATCCCCCCTTTCGAAATACATGATCAAACGGCTTCCTCTTGCACACAAAGGAAGCAATGAAAGAGAAAAGGTGAGCCTTCGACGCGGTCCGCAAACCGTCCTGGGAACATAACAAGGCCATTATGACCCGCTGACGGGACATTGAGTCCATCTGAAGCTCATAAGCAAACTTCACAATAGGCGCCACAGTCGGCTCACAACACGAGTCGGAAGCTAAACATGCATGGCATTCATCATTAACCCCTTCCTGACAACGGTGTTATTCGCCACTGTGTTGCCAATTCGCCTTTGGGATATTACAAGGCGAAGAACACCCAATGCTGGACAGAGTAATTCAATGACAATTTTCCTGAACGCTGTCAAAAGATCTATACAAATCGTAGACCCCCAAAGAGCTTTACATATTCATGTATATACTGGAAGCATATTGTTTGTTTTAGCGAATACATGCAACTCTACGTAACAAACCAAGAGCTATATGAAAACCACTTGACCACACACGGCCTGCGTAAAGGGTTGTTTCCCTGGGTTCAATACTACCTTTAGAGATAGTATACATCTACTTATATTTGAAATGAAAGTGCAGATTTATAGATAGTCGGGTGAGATGGCCTTATATGCAAATTTAATGCCAAGACACTAACGTTTCTATATGAGATGGAATAATGGAGTGACGTACTGATAAAGATGTGTAGCTATCCCACTGTCAAAGTTTCGAACAAACTCTACGTAACAACCACTATTCACCGATATATCTCTATCTCTATCTCTCTATCTGTGTGTGTGTGCGTGTACAAGCACACACATCTATCTATCAGTTTGTATATACAGACAATACTACGTGGTCGACATTAGCCATCTTGACCTTCGCGCCAATCGGCACTCCGGAAAAGACCAATAAACTCTACGGCAAGACAGAGCTTGTTGACCTCCATCGCGATTTATTGTCAAATAAGGAACCAGACTAATGACTATCTTCCCAGAATCTGCGCCTTCGACACTCAGACAAAGGCAAAAAAAAAAAAAAAAAAAAAAAAAAAAAAAAAAAAAAAAAAAAAAAAAAAAAAAAAAAAAAAAAAAAAAAAAAAAAAAAACAGCAACAAAAGCGGATCGTGTTCTTATTTATGAAAGCCATAGTTGTCATATAGTTAATATCAACCATTTCATCACTAATCATTATCACCGAAGATCACACCCTTCAAACCATCACCCTTGATAAAATCTCCCTCATCACCCGGCCCTTATAATCACCCCGTGTGACAACCCTCGTTACCCCCGCCCCACGCGAAGCCAATAACAAAGAACTTACTTCTCTCATTAGGTGGCATGGCGGCGCCCAGGGAACCTTAATTGCTCCCTGGTAAAAACCTCGACCGTTCAGTCCTCACTGATAATGCTAGGGAAGAAGGACGCCTTTTTATACTGTCCGAGGGCCAAACAAATGTTCTTTTTTATCCCTTAGTTGTTCTTGCACTCGACCGCGAGTAACCCAACACTGCTGACACCCATACTCGGTAGCTTGTGAGGTCGCTTAGTCTCTGGCTTGAACTACGACTAATTCCAGACTGTCGACCAGCCAAAACGGCACTTCCAGCATCATCCTTTCAAACGACAATTTCAGAGCTGTCCCTAAATGTCTATCTCACGGCATCACAAAAGACTCATTTGATTTCTGAAATATTTTTCTCTCTCTCCGTCTCTCCATCACACACTTTGCCGTTTCTCCCATCTTCTGCCTTGTTCCCGGCGAGCTAACAGGCGTTCTGAAGCAGGCAGGTCCGCACACACGAAGTGTTTACATCCTTCGTCAAGCTACCACGGTTGTCAACAACAGCACAGCCGTTCTTGAAGCATTCCCGCTTTTTCGAAACTGATTCAAATATTTCGGACTGACAAGTTTTTTTATTTCGATCATTATCAATACGCATTTCTAGTTTTTTTTTTTCCTCTTATATCTTTTCGTTGATCTAAACTTGTTAATAATTGGTAAAACAATCTCCTAGGATATTATACGACTCTTAACAAAGAAAGAAAAAATATTCTGTTACTACGACGCCTTACATGGGCAATAACGCTAATCAAGTAAATATCATCACCGGAAATATATCGTTTACATATTCTATTTTCTGCAAAAGAGTGAGTGGAGAATTTTCTCGGCATATAAAATGGAGTAACGCCAAAGGTTCTCAGGGTCGTGCGGCCCTTCCTCCTCTTCCCTCTCGCGTTTGGCAAAGAAAAACGAGGACGAAGAAAAAGAAAAATAACAATAATAATAATAGCAGGAGGAGGAGGAGGAGAAGTAGAAGAATAAGACGATGAAGAGGTAGAAGCAAAGGAAGAAAAATAAAAAGAAGAAAAGGAATATGAAAAAGAAGAAAAGGAATATGAAAAAGAAGAGGGGAGAAATACCTAACTGAGAAATAAAAGGTCAACAAAGAAATACAAAATATGCTAAAATAAAATTAAGAAGAAATCCGATGAAATGAAAAAGGAGAAATGTGAGAACTCAAACCAAGATGAAAAAAAAGAAAAAAAAACGCAACACATGAAGCTAAGTAAGAAGTAAATGAAGAATGAGATGTAAAAGGAAAGACAAGAAAATGAAAGTCGAAAAGACGTTGAGGACAAAAGGACACAAAGGTCACGTCACGTTCAGCAACTTCAGATGCGCTTCTGCTAGTTATAAAGCCACTAATTAGCCGGGAGTAAATTCACCTACGTATCAGTATGATTTTCCTGATAAATATTAATACGAAACAAAAGTATGACTGACATTGACGTAGAAAATAACAATAGTGATAGTAGAGTAAAACACATAACTGAAGAATCATGAAAATGATATCATAGCAGATATAATCAAGAGACCAACGCACACAAACATACACCAGAGCAATGATAAACAGCCACAAAGTTCCCCCAAACCAATAAAAACGGCGAAACACAGTGATGCAACTTTCCCATGATATACACCGAGCAAAGTTGTGTCGCCCCAAGCCACTTGGCGCAGTGAACCGGCAGCAATGATCCGTAGCAACTGCGAAGCAGGTTCGGGAACGCCGCCTACCAACTCGGTCCGGCGGTGGGGCGACATGCAGTTGATTGGCGCTATTTTGTTGTGGTGCATTTTCGTTTGCGAAAGAGTACCGGCTAAAGAGTGTCATGCGGTAAAGGTGGAAAGCTGCGGGGTGGAATAATGACGATGTAAGAAGGAAGGGCGCAATGGTAGGGGGGGGGGGGCACAGAAAGGAAGAGGAAAGGGCGTCGCTTGTAACAGAAGCGCAGTGGTGCGAGGCAAGGTTGTTGTGTGTAGAAAGAGTGTAGTAAGGGCTAATACGCCAGAACGCAGAAGCTATGAGACCGGCCACAGTGGAGTAAGTCAGGCAGGTAAAACCAATTTCCGCGTAGATATGGAGCTACATTTAACCTCTAGCCAATAACCAAGCCAGCAAGCGAACTAGCAAGCTCTCGTGCCAGCTAGCTACACACTAGCCAGACACTGAGACAGTGCGACTGCCGGTCCAGACAAATTAATAAAGTCTTATCAGCAGCATAACTTTGTTGTGACTGAGATTGCGCTCGAGAGGATAAACTCGCCTCCAACTCGCTATCAAAATATAAAGATAAATAAATAATAATAGGTTCTTACTTCCTGAAATATCATG
>BOPN01000295.1:468052-480552 GCA_017312705.2 Penaeus japonicus | reverse complement strand
AGATCTCAAGATTCCGTGATTAAAACGACGTCTAAAATGCGATTGGCGTATCAAGGACAATCTTTTATTCTTCAAAACACGAGCCAATATCTATGCTTAAAATATTTGAGATCTGCGTCATTCGAATCTAGGGTTCAATCACTCTTTGGTAGTCTGCTGTTCATCCAGCTTTTCTGCACTTCTTTCCCTCCCTTCTACCCTATCTCCCTCTTCCTTTCTCTCCATCTTCCACTTACTTTACTTTGGATCCTTTGCTTTACCACTATCCGTGAGTCGAATATCACTAATTCTACATTTTGGTGCCCTTATATGGGCCGTGATACTTAATTCCTGTAGCCAAACGGATAACTTCGGCCCTAAAATCTAAAATTATATAAACTATCTTTGATCGACTACATTCATACATTTTTCCTCTTAAAAATAGGCCTAAACTATACCATACGTATAGGTGCATATTACTAAAACGGAGAGAGAAAAAAACTCGCGGTTAAATGTTAGGCTCCGTTATAAATAGTCACACCGATATCGAAAATATCGAGCTATCAACGTTATTTGTCAAATTACACAGTCAAACGTGTTGCTAAGGGGAAGAACGGGGTTAAGGGTAGATAGGCTGAGTGAGTGAGTGAGTGAGTGAGTGAGAGATAGAGAGAGAAAGAAAGAGAGAGGGAGAGAGAGAGAGAGAGAGAGAGAGAGAGAGAGAGAGAGAGAGAGAGAGAGAGAGAGAGAGAGAGAGAGAGAGAGATGGATAGATAGATAGATAGAAAGAGATATGAGAATGAATAAAAAGTTCAAATATGAAAAGTGAATGAAAAAATAACAAGGGAAAACCGTTGGTTGGGTAAATCTGAAAAAAAAACCTGGAAGGTGAGAAGGAAAACAAGATTAGAGAAAAAAGAAATAGAGAGGAAGATGGGAAACGAAGAAGAAAAAGACAAAGATAAAATGGAAGGGGGGGGGGGGAAGAAACAAACTTAGATTTAATTAATTCGGAGAACACATCCGGAACTCGAGGATCCAGGCTACATCAAACATTCTCGTTCATAGGCCGTTGAGTAAGAATAATCTTGATTTTGCCTTTGAGACACGAGGGTGTGCTCGAATGTTTTGGTCTCACACGAGTCTTTGAGGCTTGCTGTAAACTCTTTGGGTTCTGGGAGAGTAAACCCTGTGATGGTGGTGAATAATGGTGATTAATGCTGATTGATGTGATAAAGGTGATCACGACAGCGCCAGCACCAATCGATAATGATGGTAACATCAGAAATAAATATATAAAAACAAATAAAAGTTATGATTATAACAATAAGAACTAAAACAAAACTAGAAGGGGGAAACGAAAGGCAAAAATCAAAGAGAAAATGAGAGCAATTTGAAGATAAAGAAGGCCTATAAAAATATGATGATGATGATGAGGAAGAAGATAGAACGTACAAAAGAATGTGAAAGGGGTAGAGAGGAAGGGAAAGGGGGGTTAAGGGGGTGAAGACACACACAGACCAGCCTCTATCCACCTGTCGCTGCCATATGGAGTTGAAATCGCTCGCTTTCTCAGAGAGGAAAAAAAATGTCCGCCGGCGTTTCGGTCGTTTTTTTTCTCTCTCTCGCTTTCTTCACGCGTGCACTTTATTCTCCCTTTATTCATATTCTTTCTCATCGCCTTTGATACCACGTCAATAATCACCGTTTTAATAAAACCCATCATTTTTATTTTTCTTACCTCCCTCCCCCCCCCCTAAAAAAAAAAAAAAAAATAATAATAATAATTCGACAACCTGCGGAAAACGAAGATAATAGACCCCAAAGCCTCTCCTCAAAAAGCTTAATTACGCAAAGAAAGAAATTTCAACAGGGACGGACGAAATAGGTTGAAATGTAATTAAATGAACGCGTGAAAATGGAGAAGTGGGGCAAGTAAGCGCCGTTTCTATGCGGTGGAAACGACCGTCCTAACGACATCCTACGAGGGCGGGAGACGAATAGAGAGAGAGAGAGAGAAAGAGATAATGACAGAAATAGAGAGAGAGAGAGAGAGAGAGAGAGAAAGAGAGAGAGAGAGAGAGAGAGAGACAGAGAGAGAGAGACAGAGAGAGAGAGAGAGAGAGAGAGAGAGAGAGAGAGAGACGCCAGAGAAGATAGAGTGAGAGATAGAGAAAGAGAGAGAAAGAGAGAGAGAGAGAGAGAGAGAGAGAGAGAGAGAGAGAGAGAGAGAGAAAGAGAGAGAGGATGCGAAAGAGGGAGGGTGCGGATAATGAAGATAAGGAAGAAGAAAGAGAGGGAAAAAGAAGGGGAATGCAAGAGAAGAGAGGGACATTGAGATAAAAAGGAAGAACAATTGTCGGCCACAAAGAATGACTACAGGAACGAAGAATGAATAAAGAAGCGGACAAAAAAAGAAAGGAACAGAGAGAATTTTTTTTAGATAACTTGAACTTCGAGTGTCGGCACCATCCTTAACCTTTAATACCGCCAGCAATCTTGCTAATATTGCTGTTCAAAACTCACGTAAAAAAGTAAAGTACTTTTTCTTGGCTCAGATGTTTATTTGGTAAATACTACCGCTAATCTGGTATTAAAGGTAGTGAAACGGCAGAGGACAATTTGCGAGAAGGAGGAGGAGCAAGTAAGAGTGGAGGAAGAGGGGAGGAGAAGAGCTGAAAATGGAAGTGGAGGTAGAGGAGGGGGGGAGAAGAAGGGCTGAAAGATAGAGGTTGAGGTTGGGGGGAAGGGAAAGGGCTGAATGATTGAAGGGGAGGATGAGAGGAGGAGAAGGGTTGAAAGATAGAAGTGGAGGATGGGGGAGGAGAAAGTTTGAAAGATTGAAGTGAGGGAAGGGGGGAGGAGAAGGCTTGTAAGATGGAAGTGGAGGATAGGGAGAGGAAGAGAGTTGAAAGATGGAAGTGGAGGATGGGGGAGGAGAAGGGTTGAAAGATGGAAGTGGAGGATGGGGGAGGAGAAGGGTTGAAAGATGGAAGTGGAGGATGGGGGAGGAGAGGGGTTGAAAGATGGAAGTGGAGGATGGGGGAGGAGAGGGGTTGAAAGATGATGTGGAGGATGGGGGGAGGAGAAGGGCTGAAAGATGGAAGTGGAGGATGGGGGGAGGAGAAGGGTTGAGAGATGAAAGTGGAGGATGGGGGGAGAGAGGGGTTGAAAGATGGAAGTGGAGGATGGGGGGAGGAGAAGGGTTGAAAGATGGAAGTGGGAGGGATGGGGGAGGAGAAGGGTTGAAAGATGGAAGTGGAGGATGGGGGAGGAGAGGGGTTGAAAGATGGAAGTGGAGGATGGGGGAGGAGAGGGGTTGAAAGATGGAAGTGGAGGATGGGGGGAGGAGAAGGGTTGAAAGATGGAAGTGGAGGATGGGGGAGGAGAAGGGTTGAAAGATGGAAGTGGAGGATGGGGGGAGGAGAAGGGCTGAAAGATGGAAGTGGAGGGATGGGGAGGAGAAGGGTTGAAAGATGAAAGTGGAGGATGGGGGAGGAGAGGGGTTGAAAGATGGAAGTGGAGGATGGGGGAGGAGAAGGGTTGAAAGATGGAAGTGGAGGATGGGGGAGGAGAAGGGCTGAAAGATGGAAGTGGAGGATGGGGTAGGAGAAGGGTTGAGAGATGAAAGTGGAGGATGGGGGAGGAGAGGGGTTGAAAGATGGAAGTGGAGGATGGGGGAGGAGAAGGGTTGAAAGATGGAAGTGGAGGATGGGGGAGGAGAAGGGTTGAAAGATGGAAGTGGAGGATGGGGGAGGAGAGGGGTTGAAAGATGGAAGTGGAGGATGGGGGAGGAGAAGGGTTGAAAGATGGAAGTGGAGGATAGGGAGAGGAAGAGAGTTGAAAGATGGAAGTGGAGGATGGGGGAGGAGAAGGGTTGAAAGATGGAAGTGGGAGGATGGGGAGGAGAGGGGTTGAAAGATGGAAGTGGAGGATGGGGGAGGAGAGGGGTTGAGATGAAGTGAGGATAGGGAGAGGAAGAGAGTTGAAAGATGGAAGTGGAGGATGGGGGAGGAGAAGGGTTGAAAGATGGAAGTGGAGGATGGGGGAGGAGAAGGGTTGAAAGATGGAAGTGGAGGATGGGGGAGGAGAAGGGTTGAAAGATGGAAGTGGAGGATGGGGAGGAGAAGGCTGAAAGATAAAAGTGGAGGATGGGGGAGAGAAGGGCTGAAAGATGGAAGTGGAGGATAGGGAGAGGAAGAGAGTTGAAAGATGGAAGTGGAGGATGGGGAGGGGGAGGGGTTGAAAGATGGAAGTGGAGGATAGGGAGAGGAAGAGAGTTGAAAGATGGAAGTGGAGGATGGGGGAGGAGAAGGGTTGAAAGATGGAAGTGGAGGATAGGGAGAGGAAGAGAGTTGAAAGAAGAAAGTGGAGGATGGGGGAGGAGAGGGGTTGAAAGATGGAAGTGGAGGATGGGGGAGGAGAAGGGTTGAAAGAAGAAAGTGGAGGATGGGGGAGGAGAAGGGCTGAAAGATGGAGGTGGAGGATGGGGGAGAAGGGCTGAAAGATGGAAGCGGAGGATGGGGGGAGGAGAAGGGCTGAAAGATGGAAGTGGAGGATGGGGTAGGAGAAGGGTTGAAAGATGGAAGCGGAGGATGGGGGAGGAGAAGGGTTGAAAGGTGAAAGTGGAGGATGGGGGGAGGAGAAGGGCTGAAAGATGGAAGTGGAGGATGGGGGGAGGAGAAGGGTTGAAAGATGGAAGCGGAGGATGGGGGGAGAAGGGATGAAAAATGAAGGCGGTGGAAGTGAACAAGAGGGAAAAAATGGACGTAGAGTAAATGTGGGTTAACACTGGGATAGTAACAGCGGGGACAACAAGAACAGGAAATATGCGAGGGGAAAGAAAGGTTACATGCGCCTCACATACACTGGAGATAATTAGACGACATCACCCTCAGAGCGGGAGAAGATAAAAGTCTTCGAGGTACTATTTCGTCGCTACAGCTGCTATCCGTGACACGATGATTTTTCCGTCTCGAGATGAAGCAGAGGGGAGGGGTGAGAGGAAGGGAAAGAAAATAGGAAATAGAAGAGATAGAGAGAAGAGAAAGAGAGAGAGAGGGGTGATGAGAGAGGGAAAGAGAAATGAGGAGAGAGAGAAAAAGAGAAATGAGGAGAACGAGTAAAAGAGAATTGCAAGACAGCGGGAGAGGGGGTGCAGTTGCAAAATTTTGCCGTATCTGAGGTGTGGCCAGATCAGCTGACGAACGAATGGAAAGACACAAAAATAAGCATCTCTTGGAAAGGAAGAGAAGGGTGAAAGAGGGAAGAAGCGACAAAGGAAGAATTGAGAGTCAAGGAGAGGTGATGGCAACGGAATGAAAGAACAATGGAGAAGGGGAGAGGAGAGCAAAAATTGAATAAGTAATAGGGGAAAGCATTGAAACTAGGAGAAAGATGATGAACGTGAGAGTTGGAGAGTGAGATCAGAGGGCTGAGGGAGGGAGGAAGGGAGGAAAATGTAGAAGCGGTTAAATAGAAGTGTGGCGAAAAAAGGAGGTAAATGGGTAATCGAAAAAGAAAGTGCGCGAGGGTGGTTACATAACAGACATGAAGTAAGAGAAAAGCTAGGGCAAGGGAAAGACTGGCGGCGAGAAGAGAGCAAGGAGAGGGGACACGAAAGAAAAATCCTGGATGAAAGAACGGACACCACACGAAGAAGGTGACCAGCTACGCCCCAAGCTCCTGCCCACCGCCCGCACCATATCCAAAGAGCCTGGTGAGCACGAAAGCTCTCAGCAACGGGCGCGGGAAAAACAAACAATTGTGGCGGCGAGGAATGGCGCTGTGCATGAAGTGCGGACAGCCACCGGGCATGGGAGGAGAAGGCTGGGACGCACGTCTCGTACACTATTGTTATGGCGTCATGTTACACAATTCGGAGTCGCTGGCAACGATCCATCGAGTTCAAGTGACCATCCTGCGTGACTTTATGAGGTTGTGCGAGGGCCGTGGAGAACTCTTTTCCTCATGGTATGTTGGAGAGTTCATGAAAATAAGCATGTCTTCCAACGCGTAATAAACCTTAAAGTATTCATGACTTCCGTGGCTAAATCCCATGAACAGGGAGTAGTGAAGTCATTCTATAATTTCTTCAATTCAGAGAAATAAAACAACCAATTATCTACTTATGAAGAACAAATTGGGATATATATGTTAACATTATAGAGAATCATAAGGTAGTGATATTCTAACTCATTATATCAAACGGAATGAGACTACTTAGACACGCTCCAACACATGCGTTGTACCAACACCAAACCTAGTTTCTATGTTGAGAGAGCCACAACACTCTCCCTAAAATCGGCTGAGGAACAAGATTAGAAAAAAATCATAGCTAGACTATCTGATAACAGGCACTGAAAGACTACAAAGGTGAGTCACTACTATTGTCAAAATCTCCGGGACTAGAAAAGAGTTGGAGCTCCGAGTCACTGGTAGGAGTTGCGACTCGAGCGATTGCTAAACACGGCTCAGGAACAACTACCACGTTACGGCTGAGTAACGTCGCTAGGGAAAAATCCTTTGACACTGATGGTACGTACTAGTAAAACAAGTGACAAGCATTCCGTGTACTTCAGGGCTTCGTCACGACAGAAGTGTACTACTGAAGGTGTATAGTATGTGCGAATGTGCAAGTGTGATACTAACAGTGTAGCAGTTCTTATTCACAGATAGTGTAGGCAAATGTGTCATGATCAATAAAATAGCGAGTTAGTCTTAGTCTGTCCTCTCAAAAATGGTTGGTAGACAGCCAGTGTTTAAAACTGACGGTGTTGGTATACCGTGTGGCGTTGTGAAGTGTACAGGCTCAGTTGCAGAGCAAGTGGAATTATTAAGTGGACATCAGTAAGTGTAGGTGGTGAGGGATAATTGAAATATGTACATTAGCGAACATGTGGGTGTTGCCTACACCAAAGAGTTGAAAAAGCTCCCTCGGTGTTAAACTGCGGATGGTATATCAGCATCACGTGTGGGTGTTCATCATACACTAAAGGTGAAGTCTCATCACATACGTGTGGGTGTTCATCACACACTAATAGTGAGGGAAATCGCCTACTGCCTCATCAACCTTCAAGCTGCCACTATTCAAACTCTTAATGGAAGTGTAATACGCCCTTCCCCCTGCCCCTACCCCTGTCCCTGTCCCCTACCCTACCATTCCCTTGTGTCCCCGACCGGCGAGTGTCAGCTTGAAAGATGGACGAGAGCAGTACCTGGTGCAAGGCGTGGTGACGTCACGAGAAATAGGTCTTAATTGTATTTACCTTGTCGAATGTGGAGTCTCCGCCACTCACCTGGAATAAAAAAAATAAACAAAATTAGCCACAAGCGTACAATCAATATGTATTGCAAGATAGGGTACCTGACTTGCAATGGGGTGCACGAAATTCTTTGATGCAAAATAATTACAAAATATAGGAAATACCGTCAATTACTGCTATTCTCCCTTTATACTTTCTCTCCTTTTCTCGCCTCTCTCTCCCTCTCCCTCCCTCTCTCTCTCTCTCTCTCTCTCTCTCTCTCTCTCTCTCTCTCTCTCTCTCTCTCTCTCTCTCTCTCTCTCTCTCTCTCTCTCTCTCTCCCTCCCACTCTCCCTCCCACTCTCCCTCCCTCTGCCTGTCTCTCTCATGGCCAAAGTCTAATTATGTTGCCACTAGACTATTTGGTGAAATGTAACACCACAAGATGCAGGCGATGCTGTTCTCTCCACATGGCCCGATTCGTAGGAAAAGTTGGAGAACGTTGAACAGTGAAAGTCAAAATGAGAAGGACCGAAAGATAAAAACATGATAAGTGACGAAGTAAAGAGGCATTATAATAGACAATGGTTTATATCATAGTACATATAAATGTGCATATGTTTGTATGTTTGTATGTATGTGTGTGTGTGTGTGTGTGTGTGTGTGTGTGTGTGTGTGTGTGTGTGTGTGTGTGTGTGTGTGTGTGTGTGTGTGTGTGTGTGTGTGTGTGTGTGTGTGTGTATGTATGTATGTATGTATGTATGTATGTATGTATGTATGTGTATGTATGTCTGCATACATATGCGTATGTGTATGTGTATATGTATGGGTATGTGTATGTATATGTATATGTATGTATGCTCATTATACATACACACACACACACACACACACACACACACACACACACACACACACACACACACATGTATATATATATATATATATATATATATATATACATATATACATACACACACATACACACAAGAGAGTGAGTGAGAGAGAGAGGGGGGTAGAGAGAGAAAGAGAGGAGAGGGAGAAAGAGAGAAAGAGGGAGAGAGAGAGAGATAAAGTGAAAGAACGATCGAGAAAGAAAGAGCGAGGGAGAGAGAGAGAGAGAGAGAGAGAGAGAGAGAGAGAGAGAGAGAGAGAGAGAGAGAGACTTACCTTTAGTATGTGGCGACACTTCATCATAATCTATAACATCTTAAATACTTATCAGCTATAATTCAATGTTGCGGCAGGATAACTTTGCCCTCTCATAACCATCAGAGTTACAAACCTGTTCGTGTAAGTTTGGCTGTGTCAGCGAGGGCAGTCTGCAGAGCCCACGTGTCTTCCTTCTTTTGCCTCCTGAACGTTTCAACTTTCTTCTCCTGCTGTTGTCTTCTAAGAGTGTCTCGTAATTCCTCACTTTGTCTTCTCGGAGACTCGACAATCGCCTGCCTCAACTCTTCACTTTGTCTTCTCGCGATCTGCACAATTTCTCGCTCCACATCCGGCTGTTCCACCGGCTCCATCAACCCCCCGACATGCTGAGTGGCCAGACTCAGGAGGGTGGAGGCCGGGGAAGGAAGTGGCGAAGTGGAGGTGGAGGGAGGTGGAAGAGGAGCCGTGGTGGCGATGGTGATGGTGGATGCAGAAGAGGGAGAAGATGGGGAAGGGGCACTAGAAGCACAAGAGGAGTGCATGGATAAGGCAACGTTGTCTGATTCTTGCTTAAATAAAGGCAAAGCAGCAGCAGGCACGTGGCCATTTTCTGTCATTGTAACCGTAGGGGTAACATCGTCCAAACTAGCCCTCCCCCCGTCCACTGCGGCCATCATTCCACCGTTCTCTATATCTATGAACGCGCTCTCCGGAGGTATACACGCCTCGTACGACAACTGCCACTGATCTAACAGTCTTTTGCTGAGCATCACGTAGCCTCCTGAGTTATGGAAGGCGACATTTTCGTAGTCTGGGTTATTGCAGGCTGACATTGAAGGTATGTCCACCGTACTGCAATCACTAAATTTCAAAGTGCTCCGTGAAGCACTAGTAACACCCCCTGAACTTATGCATGGCGTCGAAAGATACAACCCGCTGTCCCCGAATTGAATCTTTCTCGATGGTGCCTGGATCTTTTTCGTGCTCCGCTGCGCTTCCGCCCTCGGGCTTCCCGGAAGGTGCACTGCTGACCCCCCCAGAGACGGCTGTGCCTTCTTCGATGCCTTGCTTTGGATCGCGTCCTTTGCGTAAAGCTCTAACGACCGCGTCCTACTAAGTGAGGCCCCGTCGCTCAGGTCCAGGTGTCCATGAGAGGCACTGAGCTTGTGGAGGTGGCGCAGGTTCTCGGCCACTGGCACCTTCCACTCGGCACCAGCTGCCTCCTCCTTGGTTGGGGAGCTGCTAGCGGAGGCCAGGGTGAAGGTACTCCCCAGGTTGAGCAGGTGGCGCGTGATGGGGTGGTGCAGGAGGTTCTCCCGGATGATGGGCTGCCCCGGCGGACTGAGGGGCGGCACATTGCCTAATGGGGAACAGACGTCTTCCAACAGGGGCTGAGGTATATCTTCCACGGGAAAACTAGCTTCTCGAACTGCCTTTTCATTCTCAAACTTCTCTTCCCTTGCCCTAGCAGCCCTAGTAGGCGTGGGCGGAGGGGGCGGCGTGGGCGGAGGTAGGATCCTCGTGACCACCCCGGGTGCCATCCTTCTCTGCCGTTCGGGCGTATCGCCGCAAGTGCACACTCGCCCTTCGTTTTCCTTGTTGGTCGGGTGATGAGCCTTGCCCGCCGCCGCAAGCGCCGCCACGCCGCTCACCATCTTGTGGCGCAGGTGGCACAGCTTATCCTTGACCCTTCGCGCCGGTGATGAGGGTTGACTCGAGGGTGCCTCTTCGCCCCCGCTCACGCTGCCTCCGGCGCAGCCCACCTCGCCCCCGCCCTCGCTGCTGGGCTCCTCGCCCTCACTCTTCACATTCCTCGGTTTGCCTCGGCCCTTGCCTCGTTTGCCCTTTCCTCGGACCTTCCTGAAGAGAACGTCAGGCTCTGTGATCTTTGCCGGAGAGTCGGAGAGCCGCACGAAGTCGCCATGGTCGGTGCTGATGGCGGTGCTGCCGGGGTAGTTGAGCAAGACCGCGTGAACCAGACGACCCTTCGTCGACGCCTGAGATGGCTGCTGCTGTTGCGGCTGCGGCTGTTGCTGCTGAGGACTCGTTTGTTGCTGCTGAGCCGCATGCAAGTGAGGAGGGCACGTGCACTCAGGTTCCCGCGAGGGAGGTGGCGTCGGCGTCGAAGGGCACGTGCATCTCAGGTCGCGGGCGGACCTGGCTCGGCGGGCGACACTCAGTCTTTGGGAGACGTCCGGGTCCGGGCAGGTGCAGCGGGGGTGACGCGGGGGCGGGGAGGCGGTGGCGGGCGTCGAAGGGGGCGACGAGGACGTGCCGCTCCAGGGGCTGGCGTCCCTGCTGCCGGAGGGGCTTGGGCACGTGCAGCGCGGGTCCCGCGAGGCACGGACGCGCCTCGCCGCCAGCGCCTTCCGCGCCTGCCGCAGCGCCTCGGGGGAAGGGCATGTGCAGCGCGGGTGGCGGGCTCGATGAGGGGGGGAGGGACCACACACTCCCTCCACACCCTCCAACCGCAGCCAGGAACAGTCTGAGGACTGGCCTGAGGAGGAGAAGGTGGAGGAGGAGTAGTTGGAGGAGGTGTAGGATCCGGGCGGCGCGGGCGGCAGCAGCGTGGAGTAGAACTGGGGGTAATAGGAGGGATGGGTGGCGTAGAGGGCTCCCTCCTCCACGCTCTGCACGCCCCCGGCCACCATACTAGTGTCGCGCCTACTCCTCACCACGCCGGCCCCACGCACCCGCCGCGCCCAGGCCACCTCACACCACGCCCACCCTCATCGCCCGCCGAACAGGACGCCGCCCACATGCTCCGCATGACACCTGACTCACCATGCACACACTCATGTAGGTATCGGCTCGATTAAACCGTCACCAATGGCACTTCATGTTAGAGCGTTCAATCTTTGTAAAGTCTTCCTGAAAAATCAACACTAAACAGATTGGTTTCCAGCCTAACAACACGAATGCTCATGTACCAAATCATGTACCGAATCACCATGAAATTGTCTTTACATCTATCGAATCATTGTCCTCAACGTTTGTCTTGTGGAACGCCTCAATTTGTGTCAATAAGGCGGATAACCGAAAATGCATAAATGTGTGTGTGTGTGTGTGTGTGTGTGTGTGTGTGTGTGTGTGTGTGTGTGTGTGTGTGTGTGTGTGTGTGTGTGTGTGTGTGTGTGTGTGTGTGTGTGTGTGTGTGTGTGTGTAAATATATAAATAAATATATATATATATATATATATATATATATATATATATATATATATACATACATACATACACACATACATATATATATATATATATATATATATATATACATATATATATACATACATATATATATATATATATATACATATATATATATATATATATATATATATATATATATATATATATATATTTGTGTATATATATATATGTGTGTGTGTGTGTGTGTGTGTGTGTGTGTGTGTGTGTGTGTGTGTGTGTGTGTGTGTGTGTGTGTGTGTGTGTGTGTGTGTGTGTGTTTCTTGTGGAAGCGAAATACAAACGTACGTCAACAGGCGCCACATATATGGAAAACTGCTTCGCATTTATGATTTTTTTCGCCATCAATTGCGTGATGCAAATTGCATTCCAGGAACTAATGCATAATTATGCGAGCTTTACTGGTTTATAATTCCATAATTAGTGTTCGGTATTAAGGATAACAGTCGCATATGCACCCTCATCCAACTTAATACTCAGACACACAGCAACAACTATGATAACGACAGTATAGGTAAAACTGATGATGATATATATTTCTTTATTGAACATCAAGCATATTCCGTAATCCCTTTTCAACTTTCCTGAACAATCAGCTAGTTTTTCACGCAATAACGGTAAGAGAAAACTACTAGTATTATTACTACGACTGGTAGGAATAGTAATAGTAACAATAATAATGATAATAAAAAATAAGAATAACAATGATAATAATGATAATGATGATGGTTATAATCCATAGACACGGCTCCCTTACCCTCATTCTGAATCATTTGAGTCACGTTTTCCAATTTCTGCGACATGATTCGGTTCAACACACGGGGGGCTTATTATGGGCTTCTCATAATTAACACTTGTTGAGTCTTTCCTCTTATCACACAGCGCCATGCGTGGAAAAATGCAAACCCGCGGACT
>BOPN01000295.1:450552-463052 GCA_017312705.2 Penaeus japonicus | reverse complement strand
TTTCTCTTCCTCTACCTCCATCTTCTTCTTCTACTTCTTCTTCATCTGGTTTGGATACTCCTAACCCCCCCCCCCCCGGAGCTCCGGCCAGACTCAACGCCGCGAAATCCGATCCACATCTCCCGCGAGAAAGATCTGGGCGTCTCCCACAATTTCACTTTTATCACTATTTCCATCATTATCAGGAGCCCCAAGATCCAAATCTCCCGAATATTTTATCTCTCTCTCTCATTTTCTTTCTTTTTTCTCGACAAACCGTTTGAAAGGGAAGGAGTTTCTCATCGACCGGCGGTGGCGGGACTCGACCGAGAGAAGCCTTTCGCACACAAACCCTCTGGTCTAATCCTCCATTGCGATATTCAGCAGCCCCCGCCCCTTTCCTCAAACCAAGCCCCCGTATGCCCCTTCCCTTCTCTGCCCCTCTGCGACCTCACCGAACCGCCCCTCTCCACTCCCACTCCCACTCCCACTCCCACTCCAACACGCTCTACCCTTAACCGCTCCTCTCCAACCCCACCCACACACACACGCCCCCTCTCCTTTCCTTCACCCTTCAATTACATCTTCCTTAAGGGCAGTGCCATTCACAACGACGGCCGAGGAGAGCTCCAGGCACCACGTGAAGCTTTCTGGCACGATATACTATGTACCTGCCCTTTAAAAAAAATGTATATATAAAACTTTTCTCCTGTTTTTAGAAAAAATATTTTCGGTTTGACGTCTTTCTTTCAGCTTTACGCTTTCTCCCGGGTACATTTTCCTTTCCTTTCCCTCTCCTGTGTACCGTATTCTCCATCCCCTTCTAAGTCCGTGTCCATGTTCGCCTCTTAAAATATTTTCCAATATTAATAGTCACTGCATTTTCGCATCGGCCTCGCCACCTATAGCCAAAACTATTCATAATGATAGTCCTCGTGAATGAAAAAGCGTCATCTTCACGGAACATTTTAATAATGAGCGAGTGCTATAAAGCCAACATTTCTTTTCTTGCGTTACTGTTAGTGGCAAAAGCTATGATTTAACAGGATGAATATTGTGAAGAAACATAAGGAAGTAAAATATGGAGCGAACAGAAAAAAATGTGCAGAAGAGTGGGGCAAGTGAACATCGGGTGAAAATCAAAGCATGAGCAAAAACAAGGAAAATGTGCTACAGGGAGAGTGAATGTGAGAACGGGAAGGGGGAGGGAAGTAGGGAGGTAAGAGGAGAAGAAGGGAGGACAGAAAGAGTGAGAATGAGAGAGAGGGGGCAAACAGACAGGCAGAAAAGCAGAGTGGGTGGGAGGAATCACGATCGCAATATCCTTCTACACGGGTAAAGGCGGCATCGTCGCCAGCTACTGATCCAAGAGGAGGAAGCTCGAAATCCGGGCGTGTTAGGCGCATCCGACGAACGTGACTCTCCGCACATAACAGGAATATGCGAACCGTTTGCCATCGCCATAATATACATGCATGCAAGGCGGTTTCTACACAATATCCAGAATTAATTGTGGTAACGCATATCTGAGACAGGTGAACATGCATGCTAAGGCATTAGAAAAAACGGAAAATGGATCTGGAAAAGTTATTTTGGCTGGTTATATGTATGGTTAAGATACAGAGGAGATCAGGACGGTGAGAAGAGAGCCAGCGAGAGTTTGCCCCATCGCAGAGATACTACCATTCCTTTCCACAACCCCTTAACCCCCCATCAATGCCATCCACGAGTTGGTATACTCCAGATCCCAACCTCACTCTACAAGCGAATACTTAATTCGTTTAAATGTAATTCCTACGAAAACCATTAAACCTAAGTGCACGCTTTAAGAGCCCCTTAACAGAGCAGTCGTTTGAATACTAATCTAAACAAGCGGGTGAGGAGGTTCGGGGCGAAGGTAGAGGTGACGAGGGGCGCGAAGGAGGGGGGGGGGGTCTGTGACTGGTTGACGAGCCTCTGACGTCCGCTGACGCAGGAGTTACGCGCCTCTGACGGGGATGAAAGGCTGCGTTCCCTGCCCCCAAAATAGGGCCTTAATGGCTCAGGAATGGAGTGTCTGGGAGCGATTGTGATGCGGTTACGCCATCGGTCTTTTTCATTAGCAGCCCCGACAGAGCCATGTCGACCCAGCCCGCAGCGGCGCGTAACATGACACTTCCTTTCCCAAATCGCTTTATGCAGTACGTCTGATCCTAATGAATTCGTATCCTAATCGGCCGCTAATTCGGATTACTGACGGATTATGTGAGAGCAAATGACGACGGAATTCCAATACTTCTTTTCCGATTCAGCGTTCTTCCCACACACGCTTACATGAGCACGTGTAAGCATGTGTGTGTGTGTGTGTGTGTGTGTGTGTGTGTGTGTGTGTGTGTGTGTGTGTGTGTGTGTGTGTGTGTGTGTGCGTGTGCGTGTGCGTGTGCGTGTGCGTGTGCGTGTGCGTGTGCGTGTGCGTGTGCGTGTGCATGTGCATGTGTATGTGTATGTGTATTTGTATGTGCATGTGCATGTGCAAGTGTATGTGTATGTGTATGTGTATGTGTATGTGTGTGAGTGTGTTCGTGTGCGTGTGAGTGCGGTTACGTGTCCACGACTTTGACATAGTTCACATTCACTAGGCAATCACTAATAAATAATAATAAGCCGCAACGAAAAATCCGGCTGAAAAAACAAAGCCCAAAATTGCAATAATGAGCACAACGTAAGGTCTCCAACCAGACGTGCGCCAGCCGTGCATCGTAAAAAGCGGAGAAACATACCCGGTACATTCCAGACCTAAGCTTCCCGAGTCCTACAGGAACCGAAAGCTGTCAGCTGCAAGACCCTGGCAGCCCAACATACCATCGACGCCAATAAGCCAGGAGGGAAGACGGCGTCCTATGAGGACACAAATCTTTCTATTACTGGCTTATTAATGTTTAATTACACCGCGCCGCTCACACACGGTTCTCCAGGGAACATCAATGGCTCCGGGTCTTAATAATGTATAAGATCAAACACGCGTGAGCCTATCAACAGTCATGCGTCCTTCTCCCGCCCTCGCCCCCCTCCCTCTCCTTCCTCGCTTCCCGGAATTATTTCTTCGTTACTGAACGTTGCTGCCACTCATTTCTCTGGTACTAGATGGTAGCAAATGCATGGTAGGTATTGTTTTCGTTTTTATTTCTCAATAACTATTAAGAATCATCATGCATGAATGACTTGTCTTTTTTTTTTTTTTTTTAAATAAACATCAAGAATTACCACAATGAAATCCTTTATTATTATTATACTTTGCCCTTTTATTTCCTGTTCATTTTTAATCAGTAATAAAAAGAGTCAGGCAGTGAGAGGATAGACCAAAAGACAAAACAAAAAGAACAACAACATAAAACTATAACACACGTTCAAGGCCGTCGGTCAGGGAAGTTTCACGTGTCAGATCACGTCATCTCAGGGGAAATCACGTCGCGGAGAAGGTCCAGTGCGTGCGTGGGAGTGTGTGTTTGTTTCTGTGTGTGTGTTTGTCTCTCTGTCTCTGTCGCTGTGTGTGTGCGTACGTGTGTGTTTGTGTGAGAGATAAACACGAAATAATAAATTTACATTTTCATTCATATTTGTTCCATCAAAACACACACACACACACACACACACACACACACACACACACACACACACACACACACACGCACACACACACAATTGTTTCTCTTTGACCGGCTGTGCAGTGAAGAAAAGAAAATCGAAACAAAATTGGACGTCACATTGGCCACCCACCGTCATCGCACGAGGTAAAATGACATCCTCTCGTGCCTGATGACACTAAGTAGTTACTGCAGAAGAGACACTGCGTGACTGGAAACATTCATGAGCTACTAATAAAGAGGGCGTAAGCTCTCGATAGAAGGTAAACACTCAGTTATATGATAACCAAAGCATCTCCGGTGAATCCTTTTATTCTCCTTCATTTATTCTCTCTCTCTTTCTTTCTCTTTTTCTATCTATCTATCTATATTTCTTTTTCTCTCTTTCAGCATTCCCATTATTTTTTTATG
The DNA here is from genome assembly GCA_017312705.2 of Penaeus japonicus. NCBI lineage: Eukaryota > Metazoa > Arthropoda > Malacostraca > Decapoda > Penaeidae > Penaeus > Penaeus japonicus. The sequence goes on along the minus strand of BOPN01000295.1, from coordinate 459,039 downwards.
TTATTCCTCATATTTGTTCGTTTAACTACCCCTCACACATCCCCTTGCTCTCTAGAAATTCATAATTTAATTCGGCTTAACCTAAACCTCATTTCCAAACAACCGCTTTTCCCCTTCACTCATAGTTTCCCCTTCGCGTTCATTTCTCTTTCCTTCACTCTCGTCCCCTTCACTCAACCTCTTCATTAAGTTACAACGTCAGTTCAAGCACACAAACTCTCTCTGCTTTTCCTATGCATTTAGCGACCTTATTCCAATTCCATTACTTTTTCATGTTTTCGGTTTCTCCCATTCGTAAGTCCTATCACTTTTACTCTTAAGTTTTTTTTATTCTTCTCTTCTTCAAGACTCACAATCTTTGTGAGATGGGTATGCCGATGCTATGTGCAATAACCGGCAATGTTATACGAAAAAGAAGAAGAAAATAGTGACACTCGCAGGGCCTCCTACGATGGGGAACTACAAAGGGCATTCGAAAAGAATGAACGAACGTGGCCAAGATAAAAGTTAAAACGAAACTATAGTTTACGACGACATGCAGCGGAACCCCATTTTTTCAATAATACGACATGAAAAGACAGGGAAAGGATTGACGGGAGGATCCTGGCGTAAAGCAAACGACATGCAAACACCGACGCCAACGCTCATGTCATAACCCTAAAAACTGAAGCATGGGACAAGAGGGAGAACAGAAGTAGGGGTAAGGTTAGTAAAGGAGAGAGAAGTCACGAGGAAGGGAAGTAGGAAAGTAGGATGGTAAGAAAAGGGGAAAAGGGGGAAGAACGCAAGAAGGAAGGGAGAGAGGGAAAGGAGGGAAAGAAAGAAGGAAAAAAAGAGGGGAGAAGACAAGGAAGGAATGAAGGAGAGGGATAGAGACCTACCTTATTGTATACACGACAGCTTAAGTCATAAAGCAATTTTTATTCGAGCACGATTGGCTGATCTGACATGCGCCCTGACACAGCACCGGCCTTTGACGACAGTTCCCACCCGGACTAACACTCTGACATTTGCTACAGCCTCAAGGCACATCCGCTGATGATATTTCTCGCAGACGGAACTTCATTTATCTTTATGTCATTTCTTCTTCATATCCGCCACTTAGGCTGTCTCTCCCTCCGATCTTCCTTCTCCTTCCTCCACCTCCTTCTCGACCACAAAGCGTTACCATCATATTATCGCCGCACCTCATCATCGTCTTAGCCGCGCGGTGCTGCCACCAACCAAGTCCCTTGACTTAATATAGATCCAGCCGTCACGTGGAAGTAATTAAAACTCTCCACCAGACATTAAAAAGGTAAATATGAGAGCCCGACCGGCAGGACGCAAGCCAAACCTCCCCCCTTCCCCCTCCCCCTCTCTTCTTCTTCTAATCCCCCTCCTCCTCCCCTCCCCAAGCCAAAGCCTTTCTTAACTCAGATAAAAGAGAACAAGATTTAGCACAGGTGATCCCGGCTCATATTTCATCCGCTTCCCGAGGCCTGGTGACGACTTTCCCTCAGAAGATTTAAGATCCCCCCCCCTCTCTCTCTCCTCTCTCCTCTCTCTCTCTCTCTCTCTCTCTCTCTCTCTCTCTCTCTCTCTCTCTCTCTCTCTCTCTCTCTCTCTCTCTCTCTCTCTCTCTCTCTCTCTCTTTCCCTGTTTCGACAAATATCTTAGCCATAGGGATAGCAAGAGAAGAAAAAAACGAAAAAAAAGACGTAGAGGACGAAGGAGAGGCGGAAGCGATCATCTTGACCAGTTCGGAAATCTGGCATCGCTTCCTAGCCATCGGCATAACTTACCTACTAAATGTCGCCGAACAAAAGGGGATGGTCACATGACTTGCATACGGGAATAGGTTTCTGATACACAGGGGGAATCAGCTCGACGTACCCTTATACTGACGCCACACTCGCACATAAACACAAACACACCCATAAATAACAGCAAAGACAATGTTTTTATCATCGTTTTACTTAACTGAAAATCCAATACTGAGGTTAAAGAAAAATAAAAGAAGAAAAGAAAAACGATTCCTGGTTCATTCGTTTATTCACCTCTGACCTCTGCACGGCCATAGAATCTAAAAGACAATCTCCGTGCAGCGAAACAAAACCGAAATTGATTTTTCTCTTTATTTTGTGATTATACCAAAAGTCCTTTCTCTTCCTCTATCCATTTCCTTCTTATCTCCATACAGCCTTTCCCATCCTCTCCCCCTCCCTCTCTCTTCTCCTTTCCCTCTCCCCCTTTCCTTTCTACCGCTATCAGCACACGCAGGCATGGACCGCCCACCTGATCCGGGAGACTTGCAAGCACACACTCTTACCCCGAGACACACTTCGAGGAAGAGGTAAAAATAGAAGAAAGGGGGCGATAAACAGTGGGGTAAAGGCGTAAAAAATGGTGATATCGATACATTGGGAAGTCGACGATGCAAAGAGGGGAAGGGGGGGAGAGGGAATAACAAAAGAGAAACGAGGGGAGAAATAAATGGGAAAAGGATGAGGGGGGGGGGGTTAGTAACAACGCGATTTTGCGCTTAAAAGAAAGGCGTCAAAATTATATCAAACTGTGCGTGCGTGTGTGCGTGTGTGCGTGTGTGTGTGTGTGTGTGTGTGTGTGTGTGTGTGTGTGTGTGTGTGTGTGTGTGTGTGTGTGTGTGTGTGTGTGTGTGTGCGCGCGTGCGTGCGCGTGTGTATGTGTGTAAAGAGTGAGAATATGAAATTCTCTGTATTGCCGAATGGATTCTCGGGTGAATTTTCACGCAGATAAAATACCGGGTATTGTTTTAGTGTTGCAACGGCAAGAATAACCATGTAAAGTCGGTTCTGCATCTCCCCCCTTCCAACCTCCATTTCCTTTCCTTTCCCACACTCTCCTTATCCCTTCCATTCCCTTCTTATATTTACTCCTCCTTTGTCTCCCCTTCTCCTTCTTGAATTCCTCTCTCTCTCTCTCTCTCTCTCTCTCTCTCTCCTTTCCTGCTTCCTTCCCTCCCTATCGCAAGAGGTCAGTGAGTTACAGCCACGGGTATGGTGAGCACGGAGACTCAGGCGCCATGGAAATCCTGGCTTTCCATTTCAAAAGGAGAAAGAAATCGTCTCTCCAATCTCGTTTTTTGCGTTTCGCTTTTCCGAATCGCAAAAAAAAGAGAGAAAAAAAGAAAATATTTCTTACGACAAGAAATTCAAGATTCCGAGACCTCAATTTCGCAACCAGAAGAGACCCAAAGCCCGTTTTCTCCCCGATGCAAAGGCTATTTCAAAACGTCTTTAAAAAAACAACATTACTCGGAGCTTAAACACAAACAAGTCAGGGAAGAAAACACGAAATATTCTAAAGAGCGCGCGCACAAAGAAGGATTACAGAGTCGTACCCTTTCGTCCCCTTCCCCCGGGGCTTCCCCTTGTGATCCTTCCGGTCCCTCAAGAATGCATACCTTGTGACACATTAGCGTTCCTTCCAAGCTCCATGGCTGGGATCCTTCGGTCGAAAGGAGAGGAAAGAAAGAAAAAAAAGATAACCCGATATATATTTCACATAAAGCGTCTTATCTGTTCTCGCGATGATAAAACTTCCATTTGCTTGGCGACAACTTTCATATCGCCTTTGTCCCGCCAGCTTCTCGGAGTCGCACTTTCATGCTATCATACATTTCAGAAAATTAAAACAGAAAATATACGAAAGAATGACTACAATGGAAAAAATGTAAACGACCTAATATACATTTTCTCCATTGTGGTCATTCATTCGTATATTTTCTGTTTTAATTTTCTGAAATATATATATATATATATATATATATATATATATATATATATATATTTATATCAGTGTGATATTATGTATATCATTCTATTTGCTTCCACTTTTCACTTTGAAAAGGCCCTTTCAAAAGTCGCGTGAGCGTATATAAGGAACGCTGGCAGCTTCTAGACTCGGCACGAGAGGAGGTTCAATCATAACTATGTAAATATAATAAAATGTTCTGCCAAGGTGTAATTCTCTGCCATGGCAAAGGAGGTCCGATGGAAAGGGGGCAGAGGGGGATGAAAGGATGAGGAGGAGATGAGTGGGAGGGCGAGTTCTAGCGATTAGGAATAAGGAAGAATAGAAAGGGGAAAAATGGAAGTGGGACAAAGGGAGCAAGATACGAGGTTATGGAAAGGCTATGACTTTGTATGGAATGGCAAAGGAATGGAGAGAAAGAACGTGCGAGCGCGCGTGTATGTGTGTGTTGATGGGTCCATGCGCGCGCAACGTGTGGGTTGTGTGTGTGTACGCACCTGCTCTGAGTGAACGCGAGTGTGAATATGCAAGAGACTAATTCTATTCACACACATTTTTCTCCTCTAAAAGATTAAATAAACCAGTGCAAGACTCAAAGGGCACAGTCTTTTGCAACATGGAAAGATCTTTTCCGAGGTGGTTGATAATGCAATTGTACAATCTTTGGAAACTGTGAGTATTCAGACGACACAAATGATAAAAGTTTTCTTGTAGATCTTACTAAAGGAAAGGTATATACACAATATTTTTGGAACATTATAAATATTTCATATACATATCAATACAAACACTAAACAAATGGAGTAATAACCATGAGCATCATTATTAAAGTGACAAAAAAGAAAGAAATTTGGAGTCTAGAAGTTTTCCTCGGTGAGATTCAGGGTGGAATAGCGGAGCAGAATATCATAAATGTCCATTCCATACTCATAAAATGTGCTGACTCATTGCACGGTAGGTGAAGACCTCATTATATTTTACCTTTTTGAAAAAATAAAAAAAAATGAAGCCGCTTTTGATATAGCTGACCCCTGCCTCGCATCCCTACGCGATTATGGATTAGGGAATGATAAATGCATCTGAGAATGTTCTTATGAAACCATGTCGCCTAGCATTCCCCTCCTCGTGAAACAGGAGGGGGAATAAGCAGGAAGGAAGGAAGGAAGGAAGGAAGGAAGGAAGAAAGAAAGGAAGCAAGGAAGGAGGGGCGGGGAGGAAAGGATGGATAGGAGAGGGCAAGATGGGGAGGAGGGAGGAGTGAGGGAAGGAAGAAGGGAGGAAGGATAGAGAGTAGGGGATAGAGAGAGAAAAAAAATAGGGTGAGAGAAAAAAAGAGATGTATAGTGTTTCCGTCAAAATTTCCATTCCCTGTGTTGATTCTCAATATTATCGTAGCGCGTAATTACCTCCGTCTGAAGCCAGCGTAAATACCCGTTAATAAAAACAGTGCTTCTCAAAGAAAAAAAAACTCTTTATAAGAATTGTTTACAAAAGACCTGAGCACATTCTGGAAATGAAAATGAATTGAAGTCTCTGTGAGGTAGTTTCTAGTGGATTATACCTACACCCACTGAGCTCTGCAAATATTCAGATACAGCATTTTATTTCCAGTTTGCGGAAGGATTTCCTTGGGCGGGAACGTGCAGTGATGCTTCAGAGGGTGGATGCATGTTCACTCTAAAGTAATTATCAGTCAAGTTAGAATAGAGACTAATCCTAATCCCTTTGCCTCCCTCGTGATAGAAGACGTGTGGACGGATCTCCCTCTGAAACAATTTCCTCTCCCTCGCACCTTCCTTCTTTCTTGTTTTACATCTCTCTCTCCTGTGCTCCTTCCCTCTTCGTCTTCCTTCGAACGTGAAGAATCCCAGATATGACAGGAAACAATGAATGTATTTCGGAATAGTTGCGAGTGTTTCGTGCGACACACAACGGTCCGGGAGGGAGAGGGGGAGGGAAGGAGGAAGAAGGAGGAGAAGGAGGAGGAGGAGGAGGAGGAGGAGGAGGAGGAGGAGGAGGAGGAGGAGGAGGAGGAGGAGGAGGAGGAGGAGGAGGAGGAGGGGGGGAGGAGGAGGAGGAGGGGGGGGAGGAGGAGGAGGGGGGGAGGAGGAGGAGGGGGGGAGGGGGGGAAGGGGAAGGAGGAGGGGGGAGATTGAGGATGGAGCCCATGCAAAGGAGGGGGATAGGGGATTGAGAGGGATGGGGAGGGAATGTGCCCTGCAACTCATCCCTATCCATTCCAAGCAAAGTTCTTTTCATTGATTCTTGGGAATTATATATTACTTCTACATTTATGTGTTATTACATGCGATACGTATGATATAAATGAATTCAAAAGTTCGCACATCCTACAGTCAAACAACTAGAACTGACTTTCACAGAATGTTTCCAACCAGCCGAATAAAAAACAAACTTTTATGTTTAATACTCTCTCTCTCTCTCTCTCTCTCTCTCTCTCTCTCTCTCTCTCTCTCTCTCTCTCTCTCTCTCTCACTTTAACTACGCATTATAAATGGTTTACAAATTAACGCTAAAGAATAATCACAAAAAGAAAAAAAGAAAAAAAAAGTAATTTGGTCCATTTTCTCCTTTTAAAACCTCGTTCGCGACTGGACTCGCCACTCCTTTTCCTTTCCTTTGCCTTTTAAATCACCCCATTCTCTCTCTCTTCCCCCCTTCCCTCCCCTCGCCCAAGAATTCCCGAGTCCTCCCCTGCCCGTGACTCATTACAGACAAAGTCCCTGCAATACAATTACCTTTCTTATTCCACTCTGCACCCGGATAATCCCCTTCCGTTTCCCGACCCACTCGGCCCCGACCGATACCTGCCTCAGTCCAATTACACGCATCGACGACATCAGTCTCTTCTTCTGTGAGGATTTGAAAACAAAAAGAATTAAAATATATAAAAAAGAAACGAAAACGATAAGAGAGAGAGAGGGGAAAATATAACGATGGAGAATCAACCAAGCAGAACTAATAAAAATAATTTTCGCTTCGAGTGAGTAAAAAATGGCGGAAATATGAGGGTAAAAAATATGGTCGATCTGTCAAGGCCTGAAAGACATGAAATATATAAAATGGGAAGGGCATTAAAATAACTAATTGGCGTGGAGGATTTTCTGCGTGGGATTTCCCTAAACGCCTCGTCAGGCCCAGTCGCTCCCCTGGGATCGTCCCGCAGGGGTCATCCATCCGCTCTTGCTTGGTCACTGGAAGGACTCATGCTAGCTTAGAGGATATACGCGACTCCGGGGATTACACACATCAATGTAGACGACTGGCGGAGTTGAGCGGTTCCCCCTTCTAAACATTTCTCCAATTCTTTCTCCGTTTCCTCTTCTTGTTCTTACTCCCTCTTTTTCTCGCATTTTTATCGCTTCTCAACTTTTATCCATCCCACCTCCTTTCTCTTAAATATTCTCCCTCCGCTTCTTCCCTCTCTAGAACGAGTCGCTTCGTGCGCCGCTACTCTGGCGCTGGTTCCTGGCATGTCGACCGACGGCACAGCCTTTGCATGCCCGCGCTCGGGGATCCCACGACTCGACTGGGCAGTAAAAATGTTTGGCAAAACGCCACTAACACCACATTACCTGGGTAGTTATGAGGGGAGTTCACACTTGACTCAGCGTTACCTGGAGAGCGCTTGGGGGATTTTACGAGATGTGAGCATGGGTGGTCGTGGTCGCGCCGCAACCAGGTCTCTCACGCAATTCTGGAGACACAGCGGGGCCGTCTGGTCTGCTGCGACCGAGGCGACACGACGCAACACCGGAATTATTCATCCTTATCGTACTCTTATCGCTTGCTTATCTACTTGTGGGCCTGACACGAGCTCCTAGCGCGGGGAAGAACATTTCTCCAGAGCTTGCATGTTTTCGTTAGTGCGGCCATAATACTATGGTGGCGGCAGCTGCCCCTCCCCCCTCCGTCACCAGCCCACACTCTGAGCAAGGATGGGACGCAATGCGGCTTTTTCCCGCCTTTTAATAGCTCGTAAATCTTTTGTCTGCCTGTATAAATTAACATTGATATCCGAAGTACTGCAACCACTACAGCCATTGCCTTTCACGCAGAGTCCTCTTGGTGTTAAAGGCTAGCTTGAAGATTTTTTTCTCGTTACACAAAACAGACTCAGCTGGGAGTCGTGCGTTTACGTGTTCTGAGAGACAAAGAGAAACCTGTGTTCAGCTGCTGGCTGTAACCTTTGACATAAATCATCACTTGAAAGAAAGATATTTTTTAGATAAGACAAATTACGTCTATTGTATTTCACTGCGTAACCAAGTTTTATAGCATAAAAATAAACAAATCACTAAATAAAATAAACGTATACTGCTAAAAAATCGAGAGCATTGATAATCAACACGAAAAAAGCCCAACAATCTACACAAGAAGTCATTCAGCTACGTCTCTTTATGTTGGCTGGGAGGAGGAAGAACAGAGCGTAATCCCAAGAGAGACCATTTTATTCCGTAATACATCTTCAAGGACGCGCTTTTTAGAAGTACTCGTCTTTGTGAACTCGGAATAAAGAAGCATTTTCAAGCTCTCCGATGAATGAGCTTTCCCTATAAATAGTGTTGGCATCAGCATGAAAACATCTGCTAACTTTACTTTACCTCGTCGATAATTCAATTTACGCCGGGTAAACAAGTGCACACCGTAAATTGAATGAAGCCTACGGTGTGCTTCACAACATTTCACTATCAT
>BOPN01000295.1:423365-425865 GCA_017312705.2 Penaeus japonicus | reverse complement strand
AACTCTAAGAGAATATCTATCAATGGCAGTTATGCCGAAATGTCTCCCTCTCTGTGTCGCCGAGAGCGCATTACTGATCACGTGATCTGTGTTGCAGCGTTGATCGTGACGAGCCCTTCCGCTTCACGCTCGGCCAGGGCTCGGTGATCCGCGGCTGGGACCTGGGCGTGGCCGGCATGTGCGTCGGGGAAACGCGGCGCCTTATCATACCGCCAGGTCTCGCCTACGGGGAGAGGGGCGCCGGTGACGTCATTCCGCCAGGTGAGTTGCCGCTTCAGACGTTTCTTCATTAGTGTTCGTCTAACTAAGCTTGTAGATTGTTTTCATCGGTTTTCGTCAAACTAAACTTGTAGATTGTTTTCATCGGTTTTCGTCTAACTAAGCTTGTAGATTGTTTTCATCGGTTTTCGTCTAACTAAGCTTGTAGATAGAATTTAATCGCAGGAACACACCAACGCAAGCAAGCAAGCAAGCGAATAAGTGTTTATCTTCTCTTTAATTCGAAGTTATTCAGTGTAAATGTATCGGAAGAACTTATTGTCACGTGACCTCCCGTTTCAGACGCGACGCTGATCTTCACCATCCAACTCCTGAAGATCAACTAGCGCTGGAGGAGCACCTGAGCGCGAGACACCGATGACGTGCGGCCAAATCAACGTTATGTTTGTTGACAATATTTGTTTTTTTTGATAGAGGAGATGTTTTGCTATTGTTAGTCTAATAAATTGTTGCTTGATGTTTCGGATTTTCTTCTATGCCTCTGTGAGACGCACACACATACATACGCACACACACACACACACACACACACACACACACACACATGTCATATATAACAGTTGAGAAAAATAATTCAAATTCCTTTGAATCGTTCATAGTGCCTAAACAAATATTAAACAAAGTAAGTATTCATGAAGATAAAATAAAAAAGATCTGTAGAATATGTAATATAACAATCAAATTGAATGTATTTTCTATCCCATTTTAAATGCTTCCATGTTTTCCTCGTTAAGGCTCTAAGCAGTAAATTTCGGTGCCTAATTCAACTATATATATATATATTTTTTTTTCTCTTTCTTTTTTTTATTTGTTTATTTTTTTATTATTATTTTTTTTACAAAGTGAGCACTGACAGAGTAAAGTCTGAAATATCTTTTGCTGAATATCGCCCTGATTTTCAGACTTTTGTGTGCTTATGTAATTAGGTTTGATGTATATGCACATTGTAGTATGCACCGCCTTCTTATTGTACTTTAAACAAAACTTGCTAGAGTTTTATGAAGGAAATAGCAATATATGCAAATTATATTTAGAACACGCTCTCTCATTTGGAAATTGAACTTCAGAGCGAATATTGCCGCCTCTACGTAATCTCTTCTGAAAACGATTTCCGATGTATGTCCACATATATATAAATATGTATATATGTATATATATATATATATATATATATATATATATATATATATATATACACACACACACACACACACACATATATATATATATATATATATATATATATATATATATATATATATATATATATATATATATATATATATATATATATATATATATATTTATATATATATATATATATATATATACATATATATATGTATATATATATATATATATATATATATATATATATATATATATATATATATATATATATATATATATATGCAGACACACACACACACACACACACACACACACATATTATATATATATATATATATATATATATATATATATATATATATATATATATATATATATATATATGTATGTATGTATGTATGTATATATATACATATATATATATATATATATATATATATATATATATATATATATTATATATATATATATATATATGTATGTATATGTATATACATACACATATACAAATGTATATGTGTAACACCCCTTTACCTTGGTATCTCTCATTAATATCCCAAATAATTAATACCCCTCTCATCCAACTTATCCAAAAGGGGATATTTAAAAAAGAGAGAAAAAACACAATCAAAACATGGACGTTAATTAGTTGGGTAATTCAAATCAGGATAAACGCCTGGTTAACGTGACCTGTTAGGATTGTCCGTTTATAACTGCAATTTTAATTACTGTGAAGAGGAATTATAATGAAATTGGGCTCATATGCCTTAAAATGTATATTAAAAAGTGCATAATAACTCGGCACTTGAACAGTCATGACTTGATTATTCAGTTTTGAGTTCCGGCCTTTGAATTCAGCCTTTGAACTCGCTCTTATATCGGGTCTAATTTGGTAAACTTGTCATGAGGGGAATTCACCCGAGCAAGATGGCGTCTGAGGCAAGAGGTGAGGAAGATGGCATCTCTAAGGTAGGATAGCTAGCACCTCCCGCTCGTGTTCCCCTCGGCTCGCCTAATGTCACCTCGCTCTGGGCGTAACTATAGGTCTTTGTTCGGTCGTCCCTCACTTGACCACAAGGGTTCCTTGGTG
>BOPN01000295.1:400865-405865 GCA_017312705.2 Penaeus japonicus | reverse complement strand
CGAAGATTATTGCTGGCCCAACAAGAACTTAGCCTCGCAATATCCAAGGGTACCATTTGGCTACAAATACCTTAATTCTGGAGGTAAGGGTACAGTATTTGTGATAATTCTTTCTCTGATTTTTTTTCTTTCTTTCTTTCTTTTTTTCCTTTATTTTATGGATATGTTTTAAGAGAAATGATTATTGCAAAAAAGAAGAATTATATTGATTATATTCATGTATGTTAGTTTTTGTTGATGTTTATGGTATGTGTTCTTCCCTATATATATATTTCTATAAATATCATCTTGCTGAGATATGAAAACACAACTATTCTCTTTCTTTTAGGATTCATTGGCTATGCACCCGAAATTTACAAAATTATCACAACCAAGGATATCAAGAACGAAGAAGATGACCAGTTGTATTACACAGAAATATTCCTCAATGAGAAGCTTCGAAAGCTTTATGGGATTAAGCTTGACACTCAGGCTAAAATATTCCAGAACCTCAATGGACAGTATGGTAAGATCTATGACTGCATAGTTTTGAATTAGAAAATGGTCTAATTGCATATGTTAAATATTGGGAGTCTGTTTCTGCTGTTTAACCCAGTCACGACGGGGGCATTCCAGCCTTGCATGTTACAGTGCTGGGGCTCTCGAACGCATAGGCCTAAATCAGTTAAATAAACAACGCCGTATGGCGTCACCCAGCGAACGGGCCTTGAATGCGCGCTACCGGAGTGTACCACCCGTCCAGAGAGGGTTAATATAGTTTAATGTAGGAATAATTTTTTTCCCCATATTTTAATCCATTGCAGATGGGGATAGATTTGCTTGCCCAGTCTCCAGGATGGGTTTTATTTCAGAGTAAGGCAGCTTCATGCAGCATACCTTGACCCTTCTCACTCTCTTTCAATTACTCGTAGTAAAGTAGAGCCATTTTTGTGTTTGTCCTTTTTTTGTGTTTTATTGCCATGAGAGACATATATGTTATATGACAGGCTCTGTCAGTACTGCAATTGACTAAGGTTGTCCATATCAGCTATTTATTCTGCCTGCACATCCTTCACCGGTGGTACCTTAGAACAAGAGGTTGGCAACTTGCTGTGTGCCATCACTCTCTAATGATAATGGTTGCTAGAGAATGTGGATAGGTCCCATTCAAGGCTCTCTCTCCTGCTAGTGCTAGGCAGAAAGTGGTGTCATCTAGGTTTTGGATTTTAGGTAAAATCCATTTTGCTTAATATTACGGCAATTATAGTAATTATGACTGCAATTGTCCTCACTACTCACTCATTATTCATAGTACAATAAAATAACACAGTGATCCAAAATCCCCCAACGTCATATACGTCATGACGCCCATCGTCAGGCCAAAGCTCCTGCATTATGTATGTTATGACATCCGTCTGCATCAGGTTAATGCCTTAGACCTGCAGTTTCTCCTGTCTATGCTCTCCTTTTCTGCAATTAGAGTCCAATTTTTCATATTACACCAAGACAATTTTTTTCTTCTTTGAAATTTTGAGGACTTGCTTTACTTATTTTTGAATATAAATTTCACTCTCATATATCAATTATATATTGCACAGTAGAATGTTAAAAATAGTTTCTGCTTGTGTGTAAGTGAAAATAGGTTCTACATGTAAATAAAACACATTAACATGAATTTATTTGTATAAATGGTAAAAGTACAATATAAAAACAAAATAATGTCACAAGTATCTCACCCACACAAAGAGGCATGCGTATAGGAGTGACTCAGGCAGAGGAGGGAATCCAGGAGGAGAACAATGGGATGGTGGGAAAGGCTGGAGAATATGTGCCTAGCAGTCCCAGATTTACTGGTTCAGAATCAGTATGTTTCATTCACGATAAAAAAATAAATGGTGATATAGTCGTCCATCTCTGGAGCCATGAGGGAGAAGACAAAATCGAAAGCGAAGTAAGGGATGAGATTATGGGTGTCTTCCATCTCTGTAGCCATGAGGGAGAAGATGGTGATCAAGGGGAAGTGAGGAAGAGAGTGGGTGATGGGTATGACTGAAGAAATAATTTTTATAGATTATAGAAATAAATATTTAGTTCACATTTACTGTGAAAATAGGCAGGGAAACAGACCCCACTTTTTGACAGCTCATGTATATAGTCTTTAGCCATATGACTGTATACAATATTGTAGTAATCAATCTAAACTTGGAACATTAGGGTTAATGATCTGTCTCTAGAATGAAAAAAGCTTGTGTGTGTTTAAATTCACATTGTAATGGTGTTCATTTTTCTTTAGTTTTGTAGAAGTTGGATTAAGATAACAATTATAGTAGAAAATTGTTTCAGATGTTTCAGATTCAGTAGTGTATGTAATACAGAAGAAGAAGAAAAATCTAAATATATTAGTCTTTAGATAGTACTACCAGATTTTTTTTTGTTCAATTTCAAAAGGGAAAGAAAAGTAACATCAACCTTTTATTTATGATGCAGCATCATTGTGGTAAACCACAGGTTCCTGCTCTCTAAATTTGTCAGTACTTCCTGGGCGACCTCTGTCTTTTACTGAAGTGGTTGTAGGTCCAGGAGACTACTATATATCTTTGCTAGTTTAATCTCCTTCCCCGAGCCAACAGCATTCATGAAGAACCCTGATATTCCATTTTTGATTATTTGTATTCAAAAGATTAATGGTTTTGTGTTAAGTTTTGATGTGTTATCTTCTAATCTAAAAACTATTTCACATTTCTAGGTGATGTATCTCTGAAATTTGACGAAGAGGACACAGTGGTTGTTAACACTGTTTATCAGTCATCACCTGTTGTAATTCATGGTAATGGCCCATCAAAAATTCTCTTGAATTCTCTTGGTAATTACTTGGCCAAGTCGTGGGTCTATGGCCAAGAATGCCTTGCATGCAAAGAGAATGCCAAAGATCTGAATGAACTTCAGGTAAGAAAATAAATATTTATTAATTTTTGAAGTAGAATTCATTTCAAGCTTTTAAACTGCTCTTGTCACATGTAAATGTATTATTGATATTTCAGTTTAGGCAGTGTAAATCTAATGATAATAGTAATGTATCTTTTTTATGGTTTTAAGTTAAAGGATTTTATAATGCATTTTCATGTGGTTCGATTTATTTTTCAGAGTTCAGAATATCCTGTTGTGTTAATTGCTATCTTTGTGGAGAAGCCAATGCCTTTCTTGGAAGAAATGTTAAAAAAAGTTACCAATCTTGATTATCCAAAGGACAAAATTGATCTTTTTGTCCACAATCAGGTAGGAAACTGATATTTATTGTTTTCCATTAAAGTACAAAACCATATATTACTGCAGATATTAAGAAGGAATTACATTGTATAGCATTATTTTGTGTAACATATATTAGACTGACATTTTCATTTTATAGACAGGATATAAAATCTCCTTCTTTTTGATCAAATGCATCCTGTTATTGGCTATTTTATATTGTTTAAATTTTTCCAATAAATCTTAAATATCTGCAATATTTTCAACAGGAAAAGCTACATGTAGAATTTGTGAACGAGTGGATTTCAAAGCAAAAGTCAGCAGGATACCGTAGCACGAAGTTCATATCTGCTGCTGATAATATAAAGGAGTGGCATGCTCGTAACCTTGCGGTGTAAGTATATAGGGAAAGGAGAAGTAGAATCAATTATGTGTATTTCATTTAGTAGCTTCGTATACAGTATTGTATATTAGCATGTGTGTGTGTGTGTGTGTGTGTGTGTGTGTGTGTGTGTGTGTGTGTGTGTGTGTGTGTGTGTGTGTGTGTGTGTGTGTGTGTGTGTGTGTGTGTGTGCACGCTTGTATATTTGCTGATGTTTCTGTGTATGTGTGGTAGTCTATACAGGTGCATTTACATCCATAATTTTTTATGTAATTTATATTCTTTTACTCAAAGTAATTTCATTCTATTTCATTCTTAAGTTATTGGATTGTTTAAGGTATGCCAAACTTAGGGTATATTATTTATGATATGTAATTTCTTGTGATTTTAATTTTTTTTTCTTCTTCAGAGAGCATTGCCTCAAGAAGGATTGTGATGCACTTTTTAGCATTGATGGTGATGTGCATCTAGACAATCCTGAGACTCTGACACACCTTCTCAGCCAGAACAGGTTGGTTAAAAGGATCTTGAGTTTCAGTAGGATCAATATTGCATATATTGAAATCATTTATATCTTTGTCTTGACTCTGTTCTTTTGCCTATGTATTCAGTGATGAATAGTTTAGGGATAATCATAGCTTCTGTTTCTTTAAAATAATTATATATTTTTTTTATGATAATTTTTTCCACTTTTGAATTGAATGCAATACTTAGTTGTTACAAACAGAATAATTTTTGGAGAAATATTGGATTATGAATAACTTTACTAACTTTATAATAGTAACCAACATATTTATTTTCTGTTTGGTAAAGGCCCATTTTAGGTGCAGTGATGGTTCGTGCCGGCCAAGCATGGTCTACATTCTGGGGAGCCCTGAACGAGGATGGCTTCTATGCAAGGTCCATTGACTACATGGATATTGTCAACAACAACAGAAGGTCAGTACAGTTGTTGATTTTGTTTGTTTCTTGATTTATCATAAAAGGGAAATAAGAGAGAAAGCATTGCCTTCTATCTGCCATGATGCTTACAGACTGAGAAACTGTTGTACTCAATTTATAAAGATTTACACAACAAGATGGTATGTCAAAACAATGGGAGTGTATATGGAAGCCACTCATCTTTTTCTTAATCCATTGCAACGGGGCAGTTTTAGCTGGGGCCTAATGCCTCTGGCTATTTGCCCACTCTGGCCACGGTCAATTGCTGTGTACCCGATCATCTGGCGTGCCGGTCATATGAAAAGCCATGACAAAATATCTTGGTTCCTGTGGCTAGTACTGCCACCACTTGACTTGATATCTTGTCACTCAGTGTTAGCGGATTAAATATCTACTTACCCAATACCCTAGAATATCTAATGTTTTTGTTTTGGGTGGATCCTTATTATTT
>BOPN01000295.1:398518-399797 GCA_017312705.2 Penaeus japonicus | reverse complement strand
ACAAAAAAACGTGGTCTTATTTTCCTCTCAGTTCTCAGTATAATCCAGATGGACACACATTAGATTGGCTAATCATATAGTTTCTATACTACAGCCACTCATTATACTTTTTTCAAATCCTCTCCAAGATATATATATACATCTCTCATCGGCAAAAAAAAGGGAGGGGGGAGGGGGGAAATGTGTGTGTATGTATTCAAATGGCTTTCTATACAAAATACAAAAGAGTGGAAAGATTAGAAAGCTTCCAATACTAATCCAGTCACTCTGAGAACCGTCGAGGAAAACGTCGTGTTTTTTTGTTGTTGTTTTTTAAGACTCTAAAAATGCCCTTTTTTTTGGAAGGACACAAACTGCCGCTAACGAAGTGTTCCTGCTCAAGCGGTCGTTTCCCAATAATTACAACATTATGTCGTTATGAAGGTACTTGAAGTCGTGGGAAAGATCTTCTGAAGAAGAAGAAGGTAGGTCAGGTCGTAAGAGAGAAAAAAAAAGAAGAGAGAGTTCAAAGTCAGAGATTTAGGGCAGTGTAGGCCTTAGAAAAAAGAAAAAAAAGTAAGTCTTGAAAGTAGTAGTAGTTGAAATCCAGACAAACGAGAAAGAAAGAAAGAAAGAGAAAGAGAGAGAGAGAGATAGAGATAGTTCTCGAAGGTATCCTAAGTCGTAAGGGAAAGTATGTTTGTGTTTGTATTGTTTGCGATGATGTCCGAAGACTCGTCTGATGATTTAGCCTCAGGCGTTGGCGGTGAGAGGTCCTCGTTGATCGTGGTGTTGCGCTCGTCGGTGTTGCTGCGATTCCCGGTGGTCTTGCTGCGGCCTCGTCTGGGGCTGTTCCGCATTCTGGGGGGGAAGAAGGGGGGGATACGGATGATTAAGGGGTGGGGTACGGATGATTAGGGGGTGGTTGTGAGGGGGAGGGGGGGTATGGATGATTAGGGGGTGGGGGTGAGGGGGGGGGCACATGGATGATTAAGAGGGACTTCTGAGGGGGAGGAGGGGGATATGGATGATTAGGGGGTGGGGGTGGGGGTGAGGGGGGGCACATGGATGATTAAGAGGGACTTCTGAGGGGGAGGGGGGGATATGGATGATTAGGGGGCGAGGGGTGAGGGGGGGGCACATGGATGATTAGGAGGGATATGGATGATCCTGTCTTGGGTTGTTGATGTGATATATTGATAGCCAAATGTAACAACCTTTTTTGTTAAATATTGTTTTCTTTCTGTTCCTGTCAAAGTATTGTATCTGTGTATGAATAACCATGGAAATGTATCTTTAA
>BOPN01000295.1:391018-393518 GCA_017312705.2 Penaeus japonicus | reverse complement strand
TAGTCAATTCTGAAGTTCTCGATTAGTCAATTCTGAAATCTTCTTGATTAGTCAATTCTGAAGTTTTCTCAATTAGTCAATTCTGAAGTCTTCTTGATTAGTTAATTCTGAAGTCTTCTTAATTAGTCAATTATGAAGTCTTCTTAATCAGTCAATTCTGAAGTCTTCTTAATCAGTTAATTCTGAAGTTTTCTTAATTAGTCAATTCTGAAGTCTTCTTGATTAGTCAATTCTGAAGTTCTCGATTAGTCAATTCTGAAGTCTTCTTGATTAGTCAATTCTGAAGTCTTCTTAATCAGTCAATTCTGAAGTCTTCTTAATCAGTCAATTCTGGAGTCTTGTTAATTAGTCAATTCTGAAGTCTTGTTAATTAGTCAATTCTGAAGTCTTGTTAATTAGTCAATTCTGAAGTCTTGTTAATTAGTCAATTCTGAAGTCTTGTTAATTAGTCAATTCTGAAGTCTTCTTAATCAGTCAATTCTCAAGTCTTCTTAATTAATAAATTCTGAAGTCTTCCTGTATAAAGTCACGGCTATGTACATCTTTCTTTTTGTTTTAATTGTCTAAAACCTCAATCTAATTAGATGTATTTAAAACCCTTTTAGATAGAAACAAAAATCTGAAATTTCTTTATCTAATATACCACAGCCTTGCGAATATCTGTGCCACTTTAGTTCAGTTTATGGCAATGAAACCTTGCAAGTAAGGTGCAGGGGGGAGGGGGGAGAGGGAGAGGGGGACATAAAGCTCTCCATTATTCCTGGTTTTGTAATGATCCAAATAATGCAACTATGCAATGATGCAAATGATAAAAGAGATAACATAGGGTAAGATATTAGATTATAGGATGTTGCTAAATCATAAGAACTATGCAATATGGTAATCCTTAAGAATAATAACGACTGTAAATGATAAAAACAATATGATTGCAAATGTTAAGACTAGTACGCTTATGCAATCAATGTAAATTAAATATTCAATGTTGATTTCGGTTATATTGATATTTGCATTAATAATAAGAATGATAACGACTGTAAATGATAAAACAATATGATTGCAAATGTTAAGACTAATACGCTTATGCAATCAATGTAAACGATAGATTCAATGTTGATTTAGATTGTAATGATATTTGCATATACTTTATCAATAAAGCTACCATTACAAGACCATTGCAAATTCATTCTACGAGCAATTCTATCGTAATGTTAATCCTGACATTTTTAAAATCATTATTATTATCATTATTCTTATTATCATCTTTTACTGATACCATCATCGTTATCACCATTATGACTGTCATCATTAATAATGATAGTGTTATCCTCGTCCTTGTTATCAATCTTTGTGATACTAGTATTGTCACTATATTTGTTAATTTCGGTGTTGTTATTATTATCTTAATCATCATTGTCATTATCATTCTTATTTCTTAATGATTTGTATTGCTTTTATTTTAATCATCATTCTTCTTATCATTATTTTCATCTTCATTATTATTATTATTATTTATATAATCACTATCATTTTTCCTTATTATTATCATTAACGCTAATTATTATTATTATCATTGGTATCATTTTATTATCATTATCATTATTACAATCATGACTTTTATCACTATTATCATTATTGTTATCATTTTATCATTATTGTTATTATCATCATCATTTTTATCATCATTACCATTATCATTATCAGCATAATTTTTATCATTATCATTATAATCATCAGCATTATCAACATCATCAATATTATCATCATTAAAACTACTATCACTAGTGTTATTATAATCATCATCAGTATTGTATTTATTTCAATCACCATTAATGTTATAATATTCACCATTAATATCTGTCATCATAATCATTATCATCCTTAATTTTGTTGTTATATTTTTAATGTTATATCTATTATAATCATTATTATTGTTATTGATATTATTGTTATTATTATTATCCTTGTTATTGGTATTATTACAATTACTGTCATTATCTATTGTCACCATTATTGTCATTATCAGCATTACTATCATCAATGTTATCATTACTAATAGCACTTTTTTCCCCCTGGTATTAACATTATTAATATCATCTCTTATGATATACCAACATCTAAGTTCACAGAATCACATGTAATTCTGATGAAAAAAAAAAAAAAAAAAAAAAAAAAAAAAAAAATATATATATATATATATATATATATATATATATATATATATATATATATATATATTCTTCAAGTATTTACACTTTGCCTGCCTTTCTGATGAATATATATATATATATATATATATATATATATATATATATATATATATATGTATATATATATATATATATATATATATATATATATATATGTATATATATATATATATTTTTTTTTTTATGAGTATTTACACTTTGCCTTCGCCATTATAAACCCTTTTTTCCGTGTCTGCTAAACATCATTACAAAATAAATCCTGAATGCTTATACTTTTACTTATTTAGACGAAG
>BOPN01000295.1:381018-383518 GCA_017312705.2 Penaeus japonicus | reverse complement strand
AAAACAAGGTGAAGAAAAACATGATTTGCGAGAATTGAATTCCGTGAGAGGGAACGCAAATGAGAAACAGAACTGGTGAGGCAAGACTTTTTTTTTCAATCATTACTCGCCGGAAATCGAGAAGCTACAGACTTTCACAACATAAGCAGAGCCATTGCCAACCCTCGCAAGGACACCCACGCCCACATTTATATCAACAGTGGACTTTTTCCTGTGGATTTTCCTGCTCTTCGTGAATTTCATGAACCAGCAGTGACCATAATTCCAGTAAAATTTGTGATATACCACAACCATGAACCTCAGAGAGTCTAAAAAAGAGGAGCCATGCAGAACCTTTCTTTAATTAAACAACTAAAACACCTCACCATCATATGACATTATGATATTTGAATGGCAACAAATATCCTACAGTTTTTTCCCCCCGACTTGCCGGGTTTTTCTCCTGTCATGCTACTCTTGGGTCGTCCATTTCATTCACTGCCGTCCCCTTCCCCCTTCGTATGGGAGCATTCGACCCAAATAGCGTGCTGTTTCCGCCCACTATGACGGACGCCACACTCAGCTGCAGAACCGAGCTTATCAACATCATATCAACATCAACATCAACATTATCAACATCAATTATCAACATCATAGCCTGAAAGGCCTACCTCTGCTAATGGTTATTGCGGCCGTATCCATCAAGTTCAAAACGCTTGGCTGTGATTCGTGTTTTGGTAGATTTTTTGTTTTTATATGATTAAATCACGTTTTATTTCTTATGTCTCTTGCTCTCTCTCTCTCTCTCTCTCTCTCTCTCTCTCTCTCTCTCTCTCTCTCTCTCTCTATCTATCTATCTATCTCTCTCTCTTTCTCTCTCTCTTTCTCACCAAAAAAAAAAGGTTCAAGTCACAGAATGCATTGCCGATAGAATACCTTTTCCTTTAATTATCATGTTATTAATTGCTGTGCGTACGTGTCGAAAAGCAAGTCCACGCAAAAATTCATATATATCTATGGGCATTGATTATTCTTTGCTTTTGGCTTAAAGGTCACTACTTTGCTATTTCCGAGATGGGAAAGTGTAGCTTACTCATGTGATCATCCATCTATATTTTTAGTATATATGCTTGTGTAACTCATATTGTCGAACTAATAACTTGTCTTTGACTTAGACACCAGAAACATACAAACGCTTCTTCACGGTCTCCCCTCACTCTCCTTTCCCTACACTATTTTCTTTACTTTCCCCTTTGCCTAGCTTCCTTCCCCTCGTTTTATTATCTCCTCTTTCCCCTCTCTACCCTATATCTTTCCTCATTCCCTTGACCTTATTCTCCCTCATCCCCTACCCTACCCCACCCCTCCCCTTCCCTCCCCACCCCATCCCATCTCTTGGCTCAGGTCCCACGCTGTTTCCCCTCATTTATCCTTAGACCTCTCCCCTTTTCCCCTTTTCCCCCTTTTCCTTCTCTCTCTCCAACTATTCTCCCTTTTTGTCTCATTCCCTTCATTACTATCTAAAGTTTTAAGTCCGTTTTCCTTTGTATTTATTTTTTTCTTTCGTTTTTCGATCTTAATTTTTGTTTTTTCGATGCATCGTCTTTCTGGCTGAGATGTGGGGATGATTCTATCGGGGATGCTGATGGTGTGATGATTCTGAAGAGTGACTAAGGATCAGTGATTCTTGTGGTGACGTGATGATTCTTTTTGAAGATGTTGATGGTGTGATGATTCTGAAGGGAGTTTGGTGATCGATAACTCTGATGATGTTGCTTAGTGGTGGACTTGGAATCCATTTTTTGCAGAGTCACGATGAGATAGTGAATGTCTCTCAGCGGCTCCGTAAACATTATATGTAGGTGGAACTCATATCATCGGTGCATTAACCATCTCTCTCTCTCTCTCTCTCTCTCTCTCTCTCTCTCTCTCTCTCTCTCTCTCTCTCTCTCTCTCTCTCTCTCTCTCGCTGGATATCATTATTAATTTCTTTTAATTATCATCAAGCAATTTTTTTAATTATTTGAGGACCTTAGAATATATACAGATCTTATACTTTATTTTTGCATGATATCGTTAGAGCTAATGGCGTGAACATTTAATTACGTACATATTTGAATTCACACTCCTTACTCCAGCGTATGGAAGAAGTGCTTTCGCGTGCACGGGTATACTAATGTTTGCTGAAGGCACTGTTTTGTTAATCATACACTCAAGACCTATTATAAAGGGATCGTAATATAATTACACGCATCTAATTACAGATCTATCTCGGCTTTCCTCGTTTGATTGCAGAATTTGAATGGCAGTTGGTTGATGTAAATCGTGGTATCATCTTCACCGAAAAATCATAATTGACTATGATATGTTATCACGCATAAAAAGTAGAAGGAAAAATAACATAAAATCGCTATTCATTATAGCTACTGGTTTTAAGTGAAACGCGGTGTGTGGTTGGCGTAGAGTTATACGCCTGTAAATATGATTCCTATTAATAATTTCCAAAAAGCCACAACACTCG
>BOPN01000295.1:358518-363518 GCA_017312705.2 Penaeus japonicus | reverse complement strand
TAAGCATGTCTCTCTCTAAACTCTCTTAATACTTGAATACAAAAGCGTATATGTCCCTATATGTAGAGGTAAATATCCCTGACACAAGAGTTGCAATGGTCATACATCTACCCAAGTTACTGTCTCCGCCAAACGGCAGAAGCAAGCTATGGGGTGCGTTTATTTTTAGCTAAAGAAAAAGATAACATTATCAACAATATAAATGCATACTGAATTATCCACCTTCGTAACAAGCCTATACTATTAATCAGATACAAACAAATAGACATTGCAGTCATGATTCTACATACAAATACGTACACATTCCTGTCAGCACACACACAAACACGCAAACACACAGACACACACAAAAACAAACAAACACACACATACACACACACAAACGCAAACACACACACAACACACACACACAAGCAAACACACACACACACACATTAATCCTACCACCACATACACACACACACATACAGACACACATACACACACAAACACACACACACATTAATCCTACCACCACATACACACTCACACACACACACACAACACACACACACACACATTAATCCTACCACCACATACACACACGCACACACACACGTACGCATTTTCCTGCAACCATACCACACAAATGCACACAAATACACACACATTAATCCTACCACCACACACACACACATACAGACACAAGCGGCTCGCGTGCTGTCCTACATTAGAAGTAAAAATCACGCAAGACCAACATAGATTAAGCCTATATATTATACATAAACGCACATACGATATATCGATTACATTCTTGACATAATATTACATTCAGGGCTCATGTAGGTCGGTTCCGTATAGGTTTAGAACATCTTTTTTCTGAATTTCATCCGATTTAAGTTTGTATTTTTGTAAACAACGTAAGATTTTTGTTCTTATAGTGATGCTAACTTGAATCTCATTTTTGTTTATTTCGTTCCGTATTATTTTTGTTACTTTGTTTGTATTCATTCCATTCAAGGTAATCTATTGTTTATTTTGGGTCTGTTGCTTTTTAATATGATGATTACTGTATTATGTTATTGTGATCACCATTCATTTTTCTTCAATAAGTAAGGTATGAATGATAGTTTTATTACTTCCGGGGGTTGTGATAGTAATTTTGTTATTGGATATGACATACTCATTGTTATTCGTTCTTATAATGATAATTGCAATTACTATCATTATCATTATTACTACTACTAGTAGTAATAGTAGTATCATTACCATTATTATTATTATCATCATTATTATCATTATGATCATTATTTTATCATTGATAATATTATTATCAATTGTTAATTTTAATATCATCATTATTCCTATTATCATTGTAATAAATTTTCATCATCATCATATCATTATTTTCTTATTATCATCATTATCATTATTATCATCTTTATCGTTCTTATCATCATTATTATCCCTATTGTTACTATTATTATAATCATTATTTGTTTTCAGTATCACTTATTATACTTATCATAACTTATCATCATTATTATCAATATTATGATCATCATTGTTACTGCTTTAATCATCCTTATCCTTTTATCACTACTTCTAATATCATCACTATCATCATAATTATAATTATCATCATCATCGTCACTGTTTTTATGATTATTATTGTTTTAATCGTATCAACGTCATTGTTATTATTAATATTATTATCATCATTATCATCTCTATCATTATCTACGTCATTTTTATTATCATTGTTATTATTATTATCATCGACATTATTATCATCTTTATTATTATCATCATTATTATCATTTTTATTATTATTATCATCGACATTATTATCATTTTTATCATCATTATCATTATCTCTATTATTGTCATTATTATCATTATTATCATCATCATAATCTATGACATCATCCTTAGTATCATAATCTTCATCTGTATCATTATCATCATCCTCATCATCATGATAAAAGACTAAAGAGTAGAATGAATTTGTAATAGTAGAATGCATTGTATATGCATAATCTAGCATTAGCCCAGCGTCAGAAATTACTAAAGAAATGACATAATAAAAATCGCAATCCGATAATTATTGTGCGTATGCGAACGATGTGCTTTTTTTTATTTTCTTTCGTTTGCCTCATATTTATCCTCTTATTTCTCTACATACCTCCACTTCTGTAATTAAAGATCGAATACATAAAAAAGGGTGTTTACTTAACAGAATTGAATCTCCCTTTACAAGAAAAATAGATTTAACTATTACCTCACATAGTAGGCAAGCCATTTAGGAATCCAATTTAAATAAATGTTGTATAGGAAATCCATGATTTGTTGTGTTCTGTTACCATGGCAACGAGATATGTAATCGACTTACATGAATAAAGACAGAGATAGAGCTAGGGAGAGAGAGAGGGAGGGAGGGAGGTTAGGTAACCTCGAGATCCAAATCCACTCACTCACGAGGGAGATAGAAGTGAGACAAGAGGTCCTTCTGGACTTTTTATATATATATATATTAGTTCGACCTATTCTTCTCTTCCACCCAAGTAAATATAAGTCGAAATCCTCCACTTCCACCATGACTTTCACGCCAGAATTACTAATCAAACAGTATGTCTACCCGATCTTCTTCGCCTCCAACCAAGAGGAACTGATTTACCGCATGTGTTACGGGACGGTTATCTATGGCCTCCTGACACTGTTGCTACCTACCCCTGCACCTTATGGACGGTACAGCAGTAGCAAATTCGGTTTTGGGGTTCCTGTGCGATGGGCATGGCTCATACAGGAATGCCCTTCGTTCTTCGTGCCCTTCGTCCTGGCGGTGTACGGGAGGAGGACCGCCTTCAAGGGGGTCGTCAACCAGTTCTGTCTTGGTCTCTTCGTCATGCATTATTTCCAGAGGTATGGTTTAGGTTTTATATATATATGTGTCTCTCTCTCTCTCTCTCTCTCTCTCTCTCTCTCTCTCTCTCTCTCTCTCTCTCTCTCTCTCTCTCTCTCTCTCTCTCTCTCTCTCTCTCTCTCTCTCTCTCTCTCTCTCTCTCTCTCTCTCTCTCTCTCTCTCTCTTCTCTCTCTTCTCTCTCTCTCTCTTCTCTCTCTCTCTCTCTCTCTCTTTTTCTCTCTCTCTCTCTCTCTCTCTCTCTCTATATATATATATATATATATATATATATATATGTATATGTATATATATATTTGTATTTACACATTTATATATGTAAATGTATATATATATATATATATATATATATATATATATATATATATATATATATATATATATATTTATATATTTATATATATATATATATATATACATACATATATACACACATATACATATATACACATACAAATACATATACATGTCATGCTCATTTATTTTTTCTTCTACTTCCAATTTACTTAAGGGAACCAGTTTCATAAAATTTGTTTGTAATCAAAGCAAAGACTTAATAACGAGTATGGTGATGAGAGATGACAAGTTTATTATTGACAGGTTAGTTATTGTTCTTGAGACAATTTGCTGATCATAACCAATCTCTCAAGTATATCATCGCCTCAATAGAAATGAAAGAAAAGAAAAAATAGTAAAATGTTTTGAGTTCCATTGAGTTAGGTTAGGTTAGGGTATGAAATGTTCATTCTGGTGATTTTTCATCTCTGTTTTATTTATTTGCATGTATTTTTATTTTCTTGTAGTTTTTTTTTTTTATCATCAACTATATATTCCGATATTATTATTGTTATAGCTATTTGTTTTCAAACTTGAATTGGAGAATTAATACCCTTTTTTCAAAATATAGTTAATAAATTTTTACAGTACAGCAAAGTTGTGACTCGCGAACACCCATTCTTTATATGTATATTTATTTATCATAATTTTTTTCATTTCCTGTACTTTTTCTCAAATGAAGACTTTCACAGACCTATTATTTCACTTTTTATTTGCCAATTATTTTTGTCCTTCATTATACCTACAGTCTTTGCCATTATCTTTTACTTAGTGTAAAATCGAGCACTTTGCATATATTTATTACTGAAATAAATCTTTTTTTTTTTTTTCCAGATCCTTTATCTTCCCTTTGCTGATGAAGAGTAGAAAACCCACGCCTTTCCTGCCGTTCGTCTTCGCATTTTTGACATGCTTGTACAATGGGATCCTCCATGGACTGTATTTTGTTAACTTCTATCACTACAAAAATGAAGTGTGGCTTTACAGACCAAACTTCTATATTGGTAAGCATTGTGGGTTGTGGACCAGGGGTTTATTTGAAATTTGACGCATACATAGTAATGTGTGTGCAAAAATCAAATAATAAAGGAAATTATAATATATGTTTCAATTGCCATGAAATGTTCCCTATTATAATCACTTTATCCATTTTGTGTTTCAATTCTTGAGTGTATTTCCTGAATTAGTTTGGGTATTCTTTGAATCTAAGACCACATACACTTGAAACCTGTTATTCCTGAGGTCTTGGCATCTTCGGCACTCCAGCAAAGGTCAACAAACTTAACCGACATATATTCAGCAAAGTAGAGCTTGGACTGGTTTCTTATTTGATGCCAGATCAATATAGGAGGGTCTATAAGCTCTGTCTTGCTAGAATGTTTGTTAGTCTTTTGCCAGAATGCCAAAGGCATGGATACAATAGAAAAAAAAAAAATGGAGTCACTATGGGTGTATGTGGGCTTGTGTTCATTTTCTGTATATTGTGTTCTTTGGCTTATAAAAAAAATAGTATTGCTATGCAGTGATGCAGTTTATCATTAAAAAGGTCTTTGATATAGCAATCTGAGATATCTACTTTTTTTTCAGGGGTCATTATCTTTCTGTATGGCATGAAGGTGAACATGGGTGGAGACACAACTTTGCGGAATCTTCGAAGAGGTAGTGAAACAGGTTACAAAATCCCTACTGGTATGTATATTAATTTCATGTGAATTTTTCCCTTTCAATATTAAGTTAGCTAATCTGTGTTATGTCTTATTGATA
>BOPN01000295.1:333518-343518 GCA_017312705.2 Penaeus japonicus | reverse complement strand
GTGTTTATGTGTAAACAGAGTAAAAACTTCAAGGAAATTTTTCTTCCATGTCATTGCTTACTTTTTTGAACAGGTCATGGGAACGCCATCAATGAGCTGAAGTTTCACCCTCGGGACCCTAACCTCCTCCTGTCAGTGAGCAAAGACCATGCGCTTAGGATGTGGAACATTCGGACAGATATTCTTGTCGCCCTCTTTGGTGGCGTAGAGGCACACAGGGATGAAGTACTTAGTGCAGTAAGTATTAATATGCATTTTATATGCTTGCTTTCTCTCTTTCTCTCTTTCTCTTTCTCTCTCTCTTTCTCTCTCTCTTTCTCTCTCTCTTTCTCTCTCTCTTTCTCTCTCTCTTTCTCTCTCTCTCTTTCTCTCTCTCTCTTTCTCTCTCTCTCTTTCTCTCTCTCTCTTTCTCTCTCTCTCTTTCTCACTCTCTTTCTCTCTCTCTCTCTGTCTCTCTCTCTCTCTCTCTCTCTCTCTCTCTCTCTCTCTCTCTCTCTCTCTCTCTCTCTCTCTCTCTCTCTCTCTCTCTCTCTCTCTCTCTCTCTCTCTCTCTCTCTCTCTCTCTCTCTTTCTCTCAGCAGATTTTGTTTTATTTTAATAGATATTTTACATGTGTGTGACTTTGAACTCTAGATCGAAATATATTGACTACCGACTTATTACAAACATCTGCTTAGCTTTGTTCCTGGATTCACAATTTCCTGTCTTTCATATGGGAAACTCCCTGGAATAATTGCATACTTCTTTTCTCTTTGAATGCTCAGAGAGACTTTTTCCCTCTTTGAATCTAAAAATCTGTTTAGTGGAATTTTTTCCAAGTAAATGAATTTATCAAATTGTGTGTGAAGAACATGATATGTATGGCATCGCACCATTATAGCCAATCAGAACTGTCAGACTGTCAGATATTATGAGCAAAAGTTTTCAACCATGTATTGTCCAGCTTCATAATTTAGAATATTAATTGCAAATTGTTTGTTTCTTTTTTATTTGGGTCTATCATATATGACTATAATGATTTAGAGCCAATTCTAACTTTCTCAATCACCATTAAACTTAGTTAGCTAACATTTAATAAAGAACTGCCCCATGAAAGGAACCAGTTCTGTTCTTACCTTGATGGAACCGTTGAAGCAGTTTCATAACCATTCCTCCCCAACCATGACATTCAACTGAATAGCATAACAAGTAATCCTTCAATTTGGATAGTCTTTTAGGTGTGTAATCAACCAATTTCAATTAAAAATGAACTTCAACTTATCTGTGATGGTGCGAGTCGTGGCACCACAATCTATCGGAAAACAGTTTCCTCTAATATGATGAGATGAATAAGCACTTACTCTCAATGTAAAGGCTGAAGAACTCTCTTCATCATTAACTGCCTTCACAGAATTCTTCCAATAATACTATATGCTCAACCTCCCCCCTCCCCCCCTCTAACTTGGGTCCATCTTTTCCACAAATGTAATATATTACTACATTCCTGCCTTTTGTTTTATCCTTCATTTTCATCCAACTGCTATGGATTGAAGTTATCATGCCTTCTGAATCAGAATCTCCCTTAGACTCAGTACTACCTAATGTATAGTTTAGTTTCCTTTTTCTGTTTTGCTGGATCTACACATGGATTGGAAAGTTTTTCTTTTTTCACTGTTGTTACTTTTACTTGTTGCTAGACATTTTTATTTGTCATTTTCATAATGACACTACAATATCTAAAACGTGGCTTAGATTTACTCTGTTGTCCCTGGGCTTTGCCCTCCTGCGTATTAAACCATTTGCGCCAGTTGACGTACTATCATGGGGTCGAAAAATAACCCCGGATCCGGGTGACACCCTCAGATGTGGTGTATTTTTCTGGCCGAGTCCCGGGCAGGGCAATGTGACGTGCTGAAATGTCAGCAATAGATCGCTAGATTGTTCTCAAATATAATTGTTTTACATAATTTCTTAGAATCTGATGCTTTTGTATAGGTGTTTGAATGTCATAAAAGAAGAAAGCGTCGCCCACTTATCTTCCTGGCGTTAGTGGGAATAGGCGAAAATACATCCCGGCGTGAATGGGTTAAAAGATGCATCACTTGTATATGGAGAGAAAGAAATATACATATACATGCAGATGGCATACAATATGAATGATCCATGTTATTTTCTCTAAAAGTGATTTTTTTTTTTGTTAATAATGAAAATATTGAAAATATATATTATTATCAAACATTTTACTTGCACTTGTGTTACTGTCAATCTACAGTTACTTCTTTGACCATGGCCCACCCAATTAGTTAATATCCAGACATTGATTGGATACTTTGGCAGCATTATTTTTCATCCATATCTGATGATGAATTGGTTGACTGATTTTTTTTCCCTATCATAATAAGATATGTGCGCAGTTTAGTGTTGGAAATTGGAGGAAAAGGACTTTAACCTAAGTGGACTCTTTTCTTACTCTTAACCCTCTCTGGACGGGTGGTACACTACTCTACCGCTCATTCAAAAGCCCGGTGGCCAGGTGGCACAATATGGTGCCAGCCACTTAATTGATTTAGGCCTAAGTGTTCGAAAGCCCCGGCATTGTGACATGCAAGGCTGGAATGCCCCCGTCGTGAGTGGGTTAATGGACCCTTTTCTTTTCCCTTTTTTCAGGACATAGATGTGGAGGGAACATGCATCGTGTCCTGTGGAATGGATCACTCCCTGAAGATCTGGAAGTTGACCTCTGATATAATGCTGAAGACCATCAACCATTCGTACACATTCAACCCTAGCAGAGCAGTGCAACCCTTCCCAACGCTCCAGCAAAATTTCCCCGACTTCTCCACCAGGGACATCCACAGAAACTATGTGGATTGTGTGCGTTGGTTAGGAAAGTTTATCCTCTCGAAGGTAAGAAAAATTGTGATTTTTGTGTAGTTCATTAACCCACTGTGTATGGGTGTCATGATTATGCCTTAGAGATGGGTGTCAATGCATACATGACGTGACATTGGGATCTGCTCACAGTTGAAGCGTGCACATAGTTATGAAGTATTATGGCCCTTACGGCACTAGCTTTAGAGCTACAGGGTTCCAAAGTCAGCCTAAACTCGCATTTTATGATGTATTGGGCTAGTCTGCCCTACCTGGAGGGCGGTGAAAAAACCCTTTCATCATCCCTCTAATTTTTAGCTGGAGCTGCTAGTGTTGTAGACCACCTGCCTTGATGACCAGTTAGGTCGTTAGGCGCCCCATCGGCAATGAGTTAATAAGTATTTTGTCTTAATACAAGCATTGATTTGATCTCATAAATATAGTATGATGCCTAAATATCTGATTAATTCCATCTCAATGTAAAGCTCATTCAAGGTGTACAATGTATACGCATTATATATATTATGAATACATTTTTCCAAAATCAAGTAAAAATTCTCTACCTTTCCCCATCTCCCCTCTCCTCTCTCATATCCTAGATTACTTGTCAGTATGAAACTAATTCCTACAATTGCTCTTTGCAGAGTTGTGAAAATACAATAGTTTGCTGGAAGCCAGGCCTACTGAATCAGACTGAACTGAAACACAATGACACGAACGTTACCATTATACAGAAATTTGATTACAAAGAGTGCGAGATCTGGTTCATGAGATTTGCCTTGGACTTTTGGCAAAAGGTTAGTTATCCAGCATTGCCCTTTGTATAGTATGGGCAGTGCGATATTGACGTCTACCATTCATGCAGTTATATTTTGGATTCTGAAATTGTTTTTGTACTCTTTTTAGGTAAAAAAGGGATATATCATTTGTATTAATGTAATGACAGTAATAATGCCACTGCATTTTTCTTTCTTTCTTTCTTTCTTTCTTTCTTTCTTATCTACTTTTGCCTTTTTTGTGTAGATCTAATTTCCGTTCACTTGCACCTTTCAGGTATTGGCTGTTGGCAATCAACTAGGCAGGACTTACGTATGGGACCTCGACATCTCGGACCCTTCCCAAGCCAGATGTTCCACTCTCACACATCCCAAGTGTGTAGCACCCATTAGACAAACGGCATTATCTCGCAATGGCAACATCCTGATAACCGTGTGCGATGATGCTACAATTTGGCGCTGGGATAGAGTTATGCAACAGTAGGCATTGAATTTTCCTCCCCAATTTTTTTTTTTTGTTTGTTTGAGTGTAAGTCCCTAGATCCAAGATTGAGCTGTGAAATCACTGCCATTATGTTTATGATATTGATCAATAAAGATACTGCCATGTAACAAGAAGTTTGTTTATTACCCGAGTTGCGCGTTATAGCTTGCCTGATCATTTCAAATGTTCAAAATTCTTTCCTATGCCATAAAACCCACTCCTTTCATGTTCCTCTGAAGAACTCCTTTCTTCATATACAAAGGATCCCCCCCCCCAAAAAAAAAAAAAAAAAAATTAAATGGTACCCACTCACAGTCTAAACCTACACGAAAAGCCTTAATTTTTCGCCACCAGATGGCAATGGCGACGTATGGCAACGCATGCTTCAGTCATCGATTCCCTCCGGACTGCCTCCTCACCTGTCTGCCGCTTTGCCTCGTTATTTCAGCGGTTATGTCATTTCCCTTTTTTTCTTTTTCTTAAAGAAGGAGAGTGGTGTCCGTAGATTTTCTCGAGTGTTTGGATTGGCTCGTTGTTGTGGTGATGATGCTGGTGATGATGTTGGTGATCATTATCATCATCATTATCATCATCATCATTTTATTTCTTTATCGAAATACTCCTGGAGGTGTGTACCAATGAACAAAAAGAGAGGTTGTCAAGGAATTTGCAAGACCTAAGTTTTTTTGTTTTTTTTATCAATAAGCTACATGGTGTAATAAAAGTAATTTTCAAAATGCAGACATTAAAAAATGTCAAGAACTACCTTCAATGCACAATTGATAATAAAACATGATTTGTCATCAATATAAATTTACAATTTTGCATGAACTAGTTTATGAACCCGGTTTTATCACATGCATTCTAAGGTTCAGAATAAGAAGCAGGTCAGTGATAATGACAAATTATTAATAACAGATAAAACATTTTTGATAGGTTTTAATTTTTTTTTTGCCATACCTGCTTAAATTATGTCTAAAATACAGAAAGTGCATACTTATCTTATTGGCATCAAAATGAATGCCTGTAATTTTAAACTTTACAAAGACTATTTTCTAGTGTTCTGTATTCTTTAGAATGGACTCACCATGAAGCACTACATTTTTCATTTTCC
Organism: Penaeus japonicus; assembly: GCA_017312705.2. Classification (NCBI taxonomy): domain Eukaryota; kingdom Metazoa; phylum Arthropoda; class Malacostraca; order Decapoda; family Penaeidae; genus Penaeus; species Penaeus japonicus. The sequence goes on along the minus strand of BOPN01000295.1, from coordinate 338,294 downwards.
CCTTTTTCTAAAAGGATTACAAAATTCACCACCATTTTTCCTGAACACAGGCATAATAAAACCACAAAAATCAAAATCTATTTACATTACTTTATTTCCTTTATTTATACATTAGATTTCGTGTAATATAGAACATCTCCACTGGGGTAATTCTGAAAAAAGACAAACCATGCAACTGGATGTGTTGCGAGAAGGCTGAATGAATGAATGAATGTTGTTTACTATCTTACTGCTCGGCTCCCTCCTTGGCCACGTAGCCAGGCTGGTCTTCGGGGAGATGGGGCCACATGGTGGGCTTCTCCATGGTGATGGCCTGAAAGAATGAGAAATAAGGAGATAAGTCATAATCTCGGTTCATGTGTCTATTCATAAAAGTTCATTACCATTATTAATAATTTATAGTTACTGAAAGAAAAAGTGAACAGGAACAAATCAGGCATCTGCACCCACTGATTGTGGAGTGTGGGGTGCTAATGAATGTGGAAACCAACGCCTCTAATGCCCTTGGTTGGTGATGCCTCTAGACATCCAATATGGGCAAAAAGCAGCTCCCTTTGTCTAATATGGTGTTAGCATTATGAAGTAAGAAGAGGGAGAACTTGCACATGCTTTTATCAGGTGCTTATGGAAGGGTAGGCATAGCAATTTTTTTCTTCCCATAAACATCATGAAGACAAATCAATAGGGCATTGGAGTTTCATTTGTTTCCTTTCGTACATAACTGGTTGGTTGGTTGGTTGGTGTTGGTGTTGGTGTTGGTGTTGGTGTTGGTGTTGGTGTTGGTGTTGGTGTTGGTGTTGGTGTTGGTGTTGGTGTTGGTGTGTGTGTGTGTGTGTGTGTGTGTGTGTGTGTGTGTGTGTGTGTGTGTGTGTGTGTGAGAGAGAGAGAGAGAGAGAGAGAGAGAGAGAGAGAGAGAGAGAGTGAGAGTGAGAGTGAGAGTGAGAGTGAGAGTGAGAGTGAGTGAGTGAGTGAGTGAGTGAGTGAGTGAGTGAGTGAGTGAGTGAGTGAGTGAGTGTGTGTGTGTGTGTGTGTGAGTGTGTGTGTGAGTGTGTGAGTGAGAGTGAGAGTGAGAGTGAGAGTGAGAGTGAGAGTGAGAGTGAGTGAGTGAGTGAGTGAGTGAGTGTGTGTGTGTGTGTGAGTGTGTGAGTGTGTGAGTGAGAGTGAGAATGAGAGATATGGCACACATTGCCATCGTCTGAAGAAGGAAGCAAAGTTACTGGCTGACAATATTTTGTCAAGTAAATTCTTGCGATCTTATGCCTTGCTGAGATGATATGAAAAGGAGGTTGACAAGCAAAGATACATCAAGTCATCTAGTAAGCATGATTGTATGAAGTGGATAGTGTTTTTTGTACACCATTTTTTTTCAAGATACAAGCTAGTTTTCTTCATCTGTGTAACTATTGCAGCATACTAAATGCTGATCAGCATTACTTTACTAATAAATCATATACAAACTCATTTAGCATACAATAAGTCTAGAAATAATAACAACAACAACAACAACAAAAACATTTGAAGATGTCCAGCCCCAGCCAAACATCTTACAATGTGGCCTATCTCAGAAGGGATAAAAAAAAACATTAAACCCATGTCACTTTCATCGTAAATAAATTCTTGGAATCCGTTTACTTTCCCTTAACCCTCACCCCCTCCCCCAACTAGATCAAATGAACTGGATATAGAAAACACCCTCTCTCTAGGGCTGGTAAGTCATTTTTCACGATCCCCTTACCTGGTCGGGGAATGCTTCCGCCCATTCCTCCATGGTCATCTGGTCATAGGGAATCATGGCCTCCCAGTGGCTGAGTTCCTCTGTCAACTTCGCGATGCGACCTTCACTGCCCTTGATGAAGGCCAGAACTTCAGCAGCCTGTAATGGAAAGATTTTATCTTTTAAGAAAGTGTCAATTTCATCTCTAAAAATTAATTCTAGATAATGACCTAGTGACAACTGTCAGTAATATAGCAAGGGTGAAGTCCTCCATGTCACCTCCACAGCAATATTGTCTCTGAACCTTAAGCTTGGAAGACTTGGCTTCAATGTGTAATACATGATTTGAGGGTTTATTCTTATTGCGAGGTATTTAGTTTTCATTGCACTGGATTAACTGTGTAAAGAAAGATTGCAGCTACTCTATTATGCCAATTGCGAGTAAAAATAATATCCATAAAATATCTGACATGCAAGTGGCATTCTTTTATACACAGATGTACCTGCAATCTTCACGAAGTATTGAGCAATTTATCTACAATCATAAATTCCCTTTCTTATTGTACATACAATAACAAGCAAATTTCAAACCTAAAAAAAAAAAGAAGAAAGTAAAAGCATGACAAAAATCACTCACAGCCTGGCCCTCCACTTCCACAATCTGTTGGGAAACGGTGTCTTCTGGGTATGGGACTTTAAGAGCTTCGTATTCCTTCTCGAAGTTATCCACCATACCGGCAACAGGGATGCGGGCCTTGTATGCTGCGAAGTTGATGGCTGGTACAGACTCGGGGAGAGAGATCACTCTGAAAATCACAAAAGTACAATTTAAGAATGAATAATATCTGCTGGTGTATAATACTATTAACCCCATGTGTATAGGACACTTATTGACATAAATGGCAGTCAGGTTGGGCAGTCCAGCTAAAAATTAGAGGGACGGGGAAGATATTTTCTCTACCCTCCGCGCAGGGCAGACTAGCCTAAAGAACATTTTTCCACAAATGCACCACAAAACAAGGGTCTAGTCTGACTTTGGAACCTTGTAACTCTGAAGCTAGTGCCATTACAACTGTTTAATTTGTGGGATATAAATAAAATACTACAACCTATGTAGTAATTTACCAGCCATCTTATACTGTGGATCACTGTCTTATTAAAAAAAGGACAGTAATATAAAATGACTAAAGAATACATATAAACTGAAAGAAAAATATATATTGCTAGATAAAGTAGATGATAGTACAATACTTTTTGTACTGGATAAAGAAAGGTGCATGAGAGTAATACACAAAACGTAACCCGGCCATAAGGAAAAATGTTTGAAGAATACTGGTCGAGTTGAAATGGTTATACAAGCTAATGTAAAATAAAATATAAAATATATGAATAAACTTACTAAAGATATAAAAAACAGAAAATACATATTCAGAGAAACTAGAAACTCATGCTTCCCACATCCCACATTGTACTTTCTAAATTTCCTTCAATTTCTATTAATTCTCCGTTCTGACAAATTTTTCGATGTGTTATTAGAACACTGCCAGATTAACAGTTCACAAATGAAACTTGTCTAATCACGTTTTGACTTATCAGATAACCCTAGATCTTTGTATGTAGTTCAAAAAGTTTCATAAATAAAGATTAACAAATTTTACTTTGATTCTACATCTGCATAGCTCTTGTCTGACCAATTATTCTGTAACACTTTAGTTTTGTATCTACGACTTTTATATTTATTTATCGAACAGCAAGTTTATTATACAAACAGTTTGATTTGCAGAAATAGTACCAAGTTGGCAGTTGCTAAATTTGCCACTAGATTTTTACACGTAGACTATCGGGATGTATCGAGCATTTCTAATAAAAATGTGCTAATATAATAACATCCTGCATGATATATAAAGGAGAGATAGTCAATTAATTTGTTGCATCATGATAGTAATTAAAATAGCAGAATATATAAAATGTACAGGGCATTGAGTCAGATAGGGTTCAACTCTATCATGTGGGATATGCGGGGTATTAGCTGCAAAACTCTGTTACCGCATTTTGGTCTGGCTGCCCGTATTGGTAAAATTAGTCTAGATCTGTAATATTTCTATAACATCTAACTTTCATTGTCAAATTATAACATATTCTATCAAATAATCTATTCTATACAGCCCTTCATGGGAAAGCTATGTTATCAAAGTAGAACTAGATTTTTTTCTGCGTGATTTGACTTCCAAAGACTTCCTTCTTGTGACTTGTTAAATGTTCTATAATTAGTGACGAATGGCCTACAAAATGAAGCAGGATATGATACTCGAGCAGCATCCAATGTTCGCCGCATCTTCCACAACTCACGCTGCGGCACAGGACAACTAATCAAGATATACATTCTGGCACTTTAGACCTTAAAATCGTCCACGGTAGATCTTCCAAAATAATGCCGCGTTGCTAAATACCACAAAAGTGGTATCGTTGGATTCATCTCAACACCTACTATCCATAAATGATCAACTTTACCCGCATTTCCTCTCCTGTATCCCACAATCAGGGATTAAACAGTAGGGGAGGGCACTCAGTGAATATCAGGTCCTCTGACCTTCGTCCTGCACTTGTAAACAATCGGCTAATGTCTTATAGCTTTAGGTTTCGAGTCTGAGGTTTCGAGCGAATTCTGAGTTGGTCGTTGCAACGTGATGTTTGCGGTATTGGTCCTGGTACGGGATGTACATTGGCGCCGCGCGGTACACATAGACGAAGCATTCAAAAGGTGTCATTGCTAAATAAGGAACCAGCCGAAGCTACCATGTATACAACCCAAAATAAACACTCCTGAGACCAAGACAAGTGGTATAAGGTGCTATAAAAAAGGGGGGGTTCAGGGAGAGCAAATCCCCCACTTGGCTAGGGCTATTATCAAGACTAGACAAAGTTAGGTTGGTCAGTAGGTTAGAACTTTGTACACGAAATACCCCGTAAACAGCGCATCAAAAACTCCTGCCAAAATAGCTTCATGCGATTGCTGTGGACACGGTAAGCCATGTAGGTGAGTAAATTGATCGGAAACTGCA
>BOPN01000295.1:323518-326018 GCA_017312705.2 Penaeus japonicus | reverse complement strand
AGACACACACAATAAAAATTAGGAAAAAAAACAACAGTGAAATACAAGTATAATACACACTAAGTGAAATGATATCTTAAAGCAAGCACAGTTTTTGGCCTAATGCTTGAAATAAATTTCACTCCATATCAATCAAACCTGTACGAAAAGATACAGTTTTCCAAGACAATCACCTATATTTTTCTCTTAAAAGTAGTCCAAACCATTGATCTTTCCATATCACAATTTTTACTTATAACCTGACAACTGTTTCCAGACTATATTAATCAATGTAATAATAAAATCCAGGAATGTGTAGATATAAAATTTATATTTCCAATATATACATTTGTATTTATATATATTCATATAAAGCTATGTTCATAGTCTACACTAATCTTGTAAAGATTTTTACACAATAGTATTTGTCTATCCTTTATAAAACTAAAGTATATTCTACATAATAAGTCACCTATTTTGCCACAGTATACTGTAATAGAATACTCCAATTACTCCTATAAATGTGATTCCTTTTCAGCTATGTCTCTACAAATAAATTTAGCAGTACTAAAAAAAAGAGACAGTGAAGTAGACACATCTTCACTGAATTCTAAATCCTACAATGTACAAAAAAACATAGACAATCAAAATAATAACAATTAAAAAAAAAACATTGTGTGGAATAAGATTGTTTAACAATTATACAAGATCTACAATATATTAATGAAATTGCACTAGTCATGCTCAGCCTTTCTGTGTTTCTTTAAGGATGAGCTCTTCCAAAACATGGATCCACAGTCGGGACACTCGCGAGGCTTTTTGCCGACGTGAGACTTTTTATGGGCCCACAAGTAAGACCGTGCCCTAAAAGCTGCACTGCACTTGTCGCACTTGAAGGGCTTTTCTCCCGTGTGTTTCCGTTTGTGGACGATGAGCGTTTGCTTTTGAGTGAAAGTGGCATCGCATTCATCGCATTTTAGTAGACCCTCACCAGTGTGCATTTTCTCATGGTTGCTGAACTGAAATTTGTAAGTGAAGCTTTTGTCACAGTATGTACACTGGTATGGTTTTTCTCCCGTGTGGATACGCTTGTGTATAGTGTACTGGCTGTTAGTTCTAAACTTCTTGTCACAGAATTCACAATGGATGTTTTTTGAGCACTGATTATTTTGCACATGACTTTTCAAGGCAGCCCTGTTGGTAAACCTTGTCCCACAAGCTGTACAAGGATATGGTTTTCCTATGGCATTCATATGTAGTATTCTGTGTGTGATCAATGCTTTTTTGTCTGTAAACTTTTTTTGACACACCTCACAATGGTAAAATTCCCCGTCAAAGTGAACCGTCATATGAGTTTCCCAGTTTGACTTAGAGGTTAGCTGCTTTCCACAAATTGTGCATTCGAACACACCCTTTTCTTCACCTTCCCTCTTACCCCTATCTTCACTCTTAATGGAAATAAGACCTTCAATGGGGTTGTAGATTTTTACAAAGGGTTCGTCCTTGCAGGTTCTCCTGTACACATCAACCCCACGGTACCGAAAGAGATCCGTGATGAGAGTTGTCTGAAAGATATACGGCAACACGCCTTTCTTGCGACGGGATGACTTTCTGCTCTTCTTACTCGACTTGCTCCTGCTCTTGATCTCCTTGCTGTCCACGTGATCACCGGTCTCCAAGGCACAGTCTGGCTCCAAGAACATATCACATTCTACGCTGACAAACTCCATGGCATTGGGCATTTCGTCCTTGTCGTCAAGGCTGATATCTTGAGAATCCTGAGAATCCATGTCTCTTGTGTCCGATTGATCTCCTTCACTGGAAGTCATTGTCCCGTTACTTAGCCACTGACTGGTACTGTTGCTGTTTCTTAAGGACAAAGTGATACTCTCCATCACAGAGCATTATTTTTGCCTGCAAAAAAAGAAAAACAATATCAACCTTCAGAAGTAACACTGGTAAAACATTATCAAAATTTTGTAAATAGAACAGTAAACTTATTCAGGATAACCTTAGTGCTGGTATTGCAAAAGAAATAAGTAGCATAGTTCAATCTACCATAAGGGCTTATATAATACTTTATCTAGTACCGTGGGTGGATCGGTGGGTTAGTGAAGGGGTTCTTTCTAGGGGTTCTTTTCCCTTGCTATAGTGATATTTTCCATATAACATTGTCATATAATTTGTGTTCTTCCTACCCTACAAGTCTGATTTTTCACAACTCCCCCAAACCTGTTAGATGTGGAGAGAGGGTCAGTGCTAACTTAGAACTAACAGTTTGTGTTGATAATGAACATTAGATTCAGTCTAGTCACATCAAACCATAAGAGAAATTACGAGGCTTGTCTGCCAAATAAACTACAATTCACTGATGAAAGTAGCAAGTCAGCTATACTTTAAAATTATTTTTTCCTGTTTTGAGAACATATTCTGCAATTGATCTTACTCCTCTTGCATGATAAGAGTGTTTTTCTTCCTCTCTCTCTATTAAACATATTCATCACTATATATTTCCTGTGAT
>BOPN01000295.1:261018-263518 GCA_017312705.2 Penaeus japonicus | reverse complement strand
ATAGCAGGCAATCTACAGGGAAGTCATTATACCTTACTTGACTGAACGGATCCCTTTTTTTCTTCTTTTTTTATCGGTACAACCTTGCCCAGCGGTAGAGATGGAATGTCAGGGTCGTAAAAAGTGTCTCTTTGGCTCAAAAAAAAGAAGTGGAGGTGACCTGGCTCGTAAAAGATTTCTACAGTGACATGATACTATGGCCATGCATGTGTGTGTGTCATATGAGACAGTGAGTATTTTTGCTTTCGATATATCTGTTGATCTGACAGACGTTTGCGTTTTGTTTGAAGTATTTACCAAGAATAGAACAGACCGAAATGCATTTGTCGCGGAGAATGCAGGCACTTACATTCACGGGATTTTTTTATTTTTCTTTTTTCTTTTTTTCCCCACTCGTAAACTTTATCGAAGGGCATAATAATGAGGAGGAGAACCGTAGATTTCTCCCGTCGACTCTGGCCTAGTTCCTCACGGGCGTGACGTCACGACTTCGGAAGCTTCCTTGGCACTTTTCTTCTTAATAGGATCTATCTTTCTTTTTTTCCCCTAGCAAGAGCTCTCATGACGGATAAGACCAAAGAAATATTTTTTCAAGATATTTACTGATGTTTGATGATTTTAAAGCTTGTTGAAACGGACTTCCGGTTGCATCAACGCTCTCTATCTTTTCACACTCTTACCAATGTTATATACTGTCCTAGCAATCTTGCATATTGTCTCCTATAACTGCCACACCGCCCATACCATACTCCCCCCCCCCCCCTGAGGAAAGAAGACGAACCCGAAGAAGAAAAATGATGTGATTCCTCTTTAATGATAATGATAATGAAAAAAATGAAAAAAAATACACACACACACACACATATATATATACATAATTTTTTTCCAAGATAAACATCATTTTTCTAATAATGATGATAATGATAAAAAATATATATAATTTTTTCCAAAGATATAAATCTCTTAGCTAGATCTATGCAAACATACTCAGCATATCCGATCGTCCATTTCAGAAAAAAATAAGGAAATAAGAACTAAAAATACGACTTTTCTTTTCTCCATTGTTGCACAGTGCACAGTGCAATTTCCTATCAGGGTCAGACGTATGAAATGGCTACACACAAACATACACAGTTACGACATGGATGGTGTTGGTTATTTTTAAAGGTAATCCAGATAAACTTTGAGATTGAAAAAAGGGAGAAAAAAATGTTACGTCATATAGGTTAGAAGAAGAAGGAAAAAAAATTACGTACGGATTTCGTAAAATTATTGTAGTTACCGGTGATTTTTATTGGTCGAATATCTATTTTTCTCTTTTCTTCTCTCTCTCTTTCTCTCTTTCACTCTCTCTCTCTTTCTCTTTCTTTCTCTCTCTCTCTCTCTCTCTCTCTCTCTCTCTCTCTCTCTCTCTCTCTCTCTCTCTCTCTCTCTCTCTCTCTCTCTCTCTCTCTCTCTCTCTCTCTCTCTCTCTCTCTCTCTCTCTCTCTCTCTCTCTCTCTCTCTCTCTCTCTCTCTTTTACTACATATAGGAAAAAAGGAAAATATGAAATGTTGACAATATCTGATGAAATGAGAACTCGATTCCAGAATGTCATTTTTTTTATATTTTCTTTTCCTTCGGTCACTTTCAGTATATTTTCATCATCCTCTCCCACTATATATGGGCGATTTTTTAAATAAAAATATTGAAGAAAACTATTCACACCGATTCTTTATATTTTGTTTGGAAATCCAATATATGAAAACATAATTCATATAAACATAAATAAAACAATGCATCAACGCTACCAACTACAGAGAGAGTTTTAAATAAATCAAAATTAAAAATTGTTGAAAACCTAAGCATAAACAAGATGTTGCAAGTTACAAGTTGAGATTCAACAAACATTCATCTTTTGAGAATAGATAATTCCACAATGCAAGATATGGGATAGACGTTCGATGTTGCTATTCCATTAGAATTGCGGGATTCTAGTTATGCAATTCTGATAGATGTGATATACCGTAGATTGCATAGATTGCATAGTGAAATTGATCATTCTCATTCACAATTTTTTTTTTTTTTTTTTTTTTTTTTTTTTTTTTTTTTTTTTTTTTTTTTTTTTTTTTTTTTTGCTAATTGAACCATCTCTTTTGCTTATTGTTTTCTTTAATAAAACACAATTGCTTATTTACCGCATCACTGATTAACTGTTGTTATCAATAAGATGATATCAGTAATCGAGTGTGTCTTCTGATGACAACGCATTTGTTAACATTAATGGAAATAAACTGATTGGAATTGGTGAGCTTCTGTCTATTTGCCTGATTTGGACATGAACAGTAAGGAACTTTCTCTGTCTTTCTCTTTCTCTTTCTTTTTTTGTTTCTCTTCTTTCTCTCCTTTCTCTATCTCTGTCTGTCTCTCGCTCTCTCTGTCTCTGTCTGTCTCTCGCTCTCTCTGTCTCTGTCTTTTCTCTCTTTCTGTCTTTCTCTCCCTCTCTTTCTCTTTTCTCTC
>BOPN01000295.1:248518-253518 GCA_017312705.2 Penaeus japonicus | reverse complement strand
CTGAGGAACCTGTCCCGGCAAAAGGAAGGACGTTGACCTGTAGGAGCGAGGAATAACGACACGGCGTAGACCAGCGGGTGCAATATTGCATGTCGTGGAGGTAGACGTTATTGATACGGTCGTTTCTGTATCATTTTCTTTTGTTTTTCTCGTTTAGGATTTAGTCAAATGTCTATAGGAAAATCTCCAGAGAAACGCCTGCATGTTCTGTTACTAGTTATCTTGTGATTAATCCTGATGGATATGAAACGCATATAGATTCTGAAAACTTGCCTTCCACTGTACCCAAAAAAAATTTACATCTCGCGTCTGTCCTTCCCGCTCGAAAGTTGCACATCAACAATTCATCTCGAAACGTGTAAGGAGACAAGCCTTAGTAAAAAAAAAAAAAAGTCGAAACTGACTGTCTAGGAATGCCCCTTCGTTCGCAGAGTCCTGTGTAATAAAGGGTTTTCTAACTGCCTATCTGCCCAGCTGAGAACCAGTTTGACCTTGAAATGGTCAGTCCTACCACTTGGGGGAGTGTTTGCAGGGTCGGGGAGAGAGAGAGGGAAGGGGAGGGGGGGGGTGGCAAGGAGGAGGATACACGGGGGGAAGGAGGGGAGGGGAAGGGGAAGGGGAAGGGAGAGAGATAGAGAAGGGATGGGGGGGGGGAGGGAAGAGGGGAGGAGGAGGAGCTACGCAACGGAGAGAATTCTGAATGGGGTAGAGTAACACGCGAAGATAAAAATACAGTCGATTAAACCTTTGCCGCAAAGAAAGAAAGAAAAAAAAAAGAAGCTATGTGTTGGTTAAGGTCAGTTAACCTTGCATAATCATTGCGAAATATGCACGAACGTAGAGGAGAAGAGAGGTATAGGAAATAAACGATAAGTTTTTTTGTTTTTTGTTTTTTACTTTGACGAGTTTCTTGAGACTAGTGGTTACTTATATTTCAAAAGGATGAGGTAACATTAGGTTATCCTCACGCCCATCTAAGGTCATCCTTGGGCTCACATATCTATTACATAAATCTTACAGCTGTAGTAACAGACTGAAATGTATATAGTACATAACGCAAGACAATTACAAGCTTACTAAGTTAATATTCAGGTAACTGATAGAGGATGAGGGAATTCCAAGCAAGGGTGGAAAGGGAGAGAAAGAGAGGAGAAGGAGATGGAAGAGAGAGAGAAAGGGTGAAAGGGAGAGAAAGAGAGGAGGAGATGGAATAAAAAGGATGGAAAGCGAGAGAAAGAGTGGAGAAAGAGATGGAATAAAAAAAGGGTGGAAAGGGAGAGAGAGAAAGGAGAAGGATATCGAGGAGAGAAAGGATGGAGAGGGAGAGAAAGAGAGGAGAAGGAGATGAAACAATAAAAGGGTAGAAAGGGAGAGAAGGAACGGAGAAGGAAATGTAAGATAGAAAGGGTAGAAAGGGAGAGAAGGAGAGGAGAAGGAAATGAAAGAGAGAAAGGGTGGAGAAGGAGAGAAGGAGAGGAGAAAGAAATGAAAGAGAGAAAGGTTGGAGAAGGAGGAGAAATAAATAAAAGAGAGAAAGGTTGGAGAAGGAGAGGAGAAAGAAATGAAAGAGAGAAAGGGTGGAGAAGGAGAGAAGGAGAGGAGAAAGAAATGAAAGAGAGAAAGGTTGGAGAAGGAAAGAAGGAGAGGAGAAAAAAAATAAAAGAGAGAAAGGCTGTTGAAGGAGAGGAGGAGAGGAGAAAAAAATGATAGAGAGAAAGGGTGGAGAAGGAAAGAGGAGAGGAGAAAGAAATGAAAGGGTAGAAAATGAGAGGAGAAAGAAATAAAAGAGAGAAAGGTTGGAGAAGGAGAGGAGAAAGAGAAGGAGATGGAAGTAGGAGGATTAGCTCCGAGCTGGAAGGCCAGAGGGTGGTTCAGGGTCATGATTAGGATGGGAGGAAGGTAGATGGGTAGGTGTGGAAAGGGTGAAGGGTGAAGGATGATAACTAGGAAGGAGAAATAAGGGGAAGCAGAGAGATGGAGAGAGAGAGAAAAAAAAAAAATAGGAAAAAAAAGGAGGTGATAAGAAACAAGAAAAAGAGATAGAGACGGAAGGAGTCGGAGAAATAAGGGGAAGCAGAGAGATGGAGAGAGAGAGAAAGAGAAAGAAAAATAGGAAAAAAAAGGAGGTGATGAGAAACAAGAAAGAGAGATAGAGACGGAAGGGAAGCGTAAAAATAAAGCAAGGAATGAAGGAAGGGAATAGAGAGAGAAACTAAAGACGAGGGAATGAGAGAGAGTGAATATCATGAGTGGAATTCGGAGTGAAGAAGGGGAGTGGCGGGGGCGGTGGTGGTAGTGGGGCGTGCCCGGAGTGAGAGTGAGGAACGGCGGAATATTTAGCAGCGGGGAGGGGGGCGGGGGGAGGGAAGAGTGAGGGAAGGGGTGGGGGTGGGAGTGAGGGATGGGGGGGAGGGAGGGAGAGGAGGGAAGAGGGAGAGAGAGAGGGAGGGGAGAGAGGAAAGGAGTGAGGGAGAGAGAGAGAGAGAGGAAGAGAGAGAGAGAGAGAGAGGAAGAGAGAGAGAGAGAGAGAGAGAGAGAGAGAGAGAGAGAGAGAGAGAGAGAGAGAGAGAGAGAGAGAGAGGGGGGGGGGAGGGAGGAAAGGAGTGGGGGAGGGGGAAGGAGGTACAATGGGGCATGGGCGCGTAAAGTACAGCAAAAAAGAAAAAAAAAAAAAAAAGACTTAGTACACCCAGAAAGTACAACACAGCGATCCGTTTCTCCTCTTACTTCCACGCTGACCTTCGTTACGTCATTTCGCAAATAAAGTTCGTTTTTTTTCTCTCTCTTTTCCTTTCATTTCGTAATCGAGAGAGAGAAATGGGGAGAGAGAGAGAGAGAGAGAGAGAGAGAGAGAGAGAGAGAGAGAGAGAGAGAGAGAGAGAGAGAGAGAGAGAGAGAGAGAGAGAGAGAGAGAGAGACAGACAGATAGACAGACAGACAGATAGATAGATAGATAGTGAGAGAGAGAGAGAGACAGACAGACAAACAGACAGACAGACAGACAGACAGACAGACAGACAGACAGACAGACAGACAGATAGATAGATAGTGAGAGAGAGAGAGAGACAGACAGACAAACAGACAGACAGACGGATAGATATATAGATAGTGAGAGAAAGAGAGAGAGAGATTGAGTAACAAATAAGCGAGTGAATAAGAGAAATAAAATAAAAGAAAGAAAAGAACGAACGAACAAGCCAAACCACTCCCAGATTATATATCCATCCATCCATCCATCCTTTCTTTCATCTCGAGGCTGGGCCACAGGGGCAGGTGTCAGCTCTCATGTGCAGCGACAGGTCCTTTCGGGTCCTTTTCACTTGATTGACCTTCAACTTCCCGTTCCCTTCCCTAACGTAGCTATGGGGGAAGGGGAGGAAGGGAAGGGAAGAGAGGAGGGGAGGTGGGAGGTGTAGAGGGAGGATGGGAAGAGGGGAGGTAAAGAGGGAGGAAGGGAAGAGAGGAGGGGAGGTATAGAGGGAGGAAGGGAAGTTTGAAGGGGAGGTGGGAGGTGTAGAGGGAGGAAGGGAAGAGGGGAGGTGGGAGGTGGGTGGTGTTTAGGGAGGATGGGAAGAGGGGAGGGGAGGTGGGAGGTGTAGAATGAGGAAGGGAAGAGAGGAGGGGAGGTGGGAGGTGTAGAGGGAGGAAGGGAAGAGGGGAGGGGAGGTGGGAGGTGTAGAGGGAGGAAGGGAAGAGGGGAGGGGAGGTGTAGAGGGAGGAAGGGAAGAGAGAAGGGGAGGTGGGAGGTGTAGAGGGAGGAAGGGAAGAGGGGAGGGGAGGTGTAGAGGGAGGAAGGGAAGAGAGAAGGGGAGGTATAGAGGGAGGAAGGGAAGAGAGAAGGGGAGGTATAGAGGGAGGAAGGGAAGAGAGAAGGGGAGGTGTAGAGGGAGGAAGGGAAGAGAAAAGGGAAGGTGTAGAGGGAGGAAGGAGAGGTGGGGGGCGGGGGTAGAACTGTGGTTTCTGGCCATCTCTGCAAAACCAGTTCTAGATTCCCTTTTGGTGCCTCTGACAAAGAAAGGGAGTCTTGTGAACAGAGGAACCAGGAAAAGAATGAGAATCTTGAGGGTAAGGACTCTTCAATAATTCAGAAATGGAGGAAATAGCAGAGTGTTTAGCGTTATAGAACTGACGTCTGTTACGAAATTCACTCACATATGACGAATCTAACACTCGCATAGAGTAGGGATTTCCAAGAGCCTCTTTCGTCTATATATAGAGCGAATGTTCATTCACAGATACAACCAGATACTACCGCACTTTGAAAAGCCTTGCAGCATGCATTGCCACTTGAATATTATATAAATGATACGAATGTTATAAAAAAAAGATATATATATACATACAAAATAAAAGGAAAACCAGCAAAATAACATTAGCATAAACAACAACATTTTCAAAGACGAAATAACAAGATAGCATGTCAACATATATAAGTAATTGTTATCTACAGAATGTTAGAATGGACATGTCAACATATATAAGTAATTGTTATCTACAGAATGTTAGAATGGACATGTCAACATATATAAGTAATTGTTATCTACAGAATGTTAGAATGGACATGTCAACATATATAAGTGATTGTTATCTACAGCATGTCAAAATGGAGGAAGTTCTAATGTAGAAATAGAAAGTTCTTGACACATTAATTAAAAGGCGAAGAGTATCTGAGGAAAGGCAGTGCCTGGTACAGTAAAACGGCGGCTAGCTTGAACTAGTCTTAGCCAGTTCGCATATTAATGTCTGCAAGCACAAAAGTACGCGAAATGAAATCAGATATATTTTCTTAAGTGTACAACGCTTATATACACGAATGCACATCTGATATTGTATATACACATGCATGCAGAAACAAGTGTACGAGATTACTATACATACATCATACAAGAACTTTCTTTCTCTTTATCTCTCTGTCTATCTCTGTCTCTCTCTCTCTCTCTCTCTCTCTCTCTCTCTCTCTCTCTCTCTCTCTCTCTCTCTCTCTCTCTCTCTCTCTCTCT
>BOPN01000295.1:232500-237500 GCA_017312705.2 Penaeus japonicus | reverse complement strand
TACAACCATCAACAAAGACACAAATGAACTTACGACCAACCAACAGCCACATCGTAATGAAAACATTCCACAGCTGACCTCCTGAACCTGCGCCATAGACTGCCTGGTTATGATGCCCATGTCTATAATATGGACACAGGCTCTCCTCCTCCTCCTCCTCCTCCTCCTCCTCCTCTCTCCTCCTCCTCCAAGAAGGGGGAGTCTTAAGGTGTGGTGGAGGTCCTCGTTATAGGGGCTTTGGCAGGAGGTCCTCGTCCTGTCACTGATGATCCGTCTGTCTTTCTTGTGTCTTTCTTGTAGCTTTTCCGTTGGGTGAGATGTGTGTACAGTCATGCACAGCGTGGGAATATATATATATATATATATATATATATATATATATATATATATATATATATATATATATATATATATATATATATATATGTATATATATATATATATATATATATATATATATATATATATATATATATATATATATATATATAAAATCGACGATACACTCTCATGATGAATTTCATGATGAGCGTGCAATTAGAAGAATATATGCACACTTCTCCGGAGAGACGCATTCCATAGAGTCAAAATAATCCAAAGAATAGAGTCAAAAGAATATTCCATAGAGTCAAAAGAATCCAAAGAATATTCCATAGAGTCAAAAGAAGCCAAAGAATATTCCATAGAGTCAAAAGAAGCCAAAGAATATTCCATAGAGTCAAAGGAATCCAAAGAATATTCCATAGAGTTACTAACTTAATCGCAGAGATTATATTGATTCTTACGGATTCTCTTCACAATTTAGTTGAAAATAATAATATCTACAGCTTCATCGGAAAACGAAAATAAAATAAATGTTTAAAAAAATTATGATTTGTAAATAACTAAAAACTCAATATCTTTAGCAATCACAACGAGCAACACTTAGATTATAAAACAAAAAAGAATAAAATCCAACAAATTCACAATCTGTAAAAAAAAAAAAAAAAAAAAAAAAAAAAATCGTGCATTCAACACACACAAGCATGCCTAGGCCACCGAACGCTCAACCATATATTCACCATAAGTCAAAACAACCCCCTCCCCCCCAAAAAAAAAAAAAAAAAAAAAAAAAATCATCATTAATCTCACGAAAAAAAAAGATATTCCTTAACAAATTCCATGTAAAAAAAAAACAAAAAAACAAGGGAATCTTAAGCTCCTTCCTTAAGATGAGAGACGACACGCCGCAGACGACACACCAACACTAAGCTTGACGACCTCTTGCGAAGGACTTCTACCGTCCGTAGGGTGACCTTTGACCCCTTCGTCTGTCCCTACATCCTGGTATCCTTATCGACCATGATTCCGGGGTCTTTGTGCATACCAAACAGATATCGTAGAAAAGTACATTTATATTCAAATGTATACACACACACACGCAGATGAATATATATATATATATATATATATATATATATATATATATATATATATATATATATATATATATATATATATATATATAAATATATATATATATATATATATATATATATATATATATATATATATATATATATACATACATATATATATATATATATATATATATATATATATATATATATATATATATATATATATATATATATATATATATATATATATATATATATATATATATATATATATATATATATATATATATATGTATATATATACAAATACATATATATATTTATATATACGCACACCAGCAGAAAACACGAAGAACATGGCTTAACAAATAAGAAAAAAGGAGAAAAAAAGAAAGAAAGAATGAAAAAAAAAAGAAAACATAAATCTACATCAACATTTCAGGAATGAGTCTGGTTATGGGCGCCCACGTAGGCGTTCAAAGCCGGAAAGTGGATATAATTCAAGAAAGAAAAAAAAGGGTTAGCAAATTTGAAGGACTTTTGTGTATTGTTTACGTTATTGATTTCATTTGTTTGTTTTTGGGTGTCAAAAAATGCGATTGTTTTTCATGTTATTTTTGTTTCTTGTGTTTTTTTATTGTTTGTTAGGCTTAGGCTTGAGTGACGCGTTGAATAATTAATTTGTCGTATATGAATATTTCCTAAAAGATGAATGGGTTTGTGCGAGGACGTTTTCTGGCTTTATTGCGCCTTATGATGAATTGCGAAGGTTTTATAACCCTTCAAAAAATAGCTTTATGTATGGGCTCACGTGGACACGGACACATACACACACATACACACACACATACACACACATATATGAACTAATGTGTGTATATGTATACAGTATATGTGTGTATATATATATATATATATATATATATATATATATATATATATATATATATATATATATATATATATATATATATATATATATATATATATATATATATATATATATATATATATATGTGTGTGTGTGTGTGTGTGTGTGTGTGTGTGTGTGTGTGTGTGTGTGTGTATATATATATATATATATATATATATATATATATATATATATATATATATATATATATATATATATAGATATATATGTACACACATATGTATGTGTGTGAGTGTGCGTGTGTATGTGTGTATATGTATATGTATATGTATATGTATATGTATATATATATATATATATATATATATATATATATATATATATATATATATATATATACATATCTACAAATATTGATAAGCCGATAGATAGATAGATAGACGCACAAATCCACCATCTATACATATGCATATATGTAAACGAAGGTCACTCACATAGGCCTAGAAGGAATGTTGGAACCGGCCCAGCCAGGTCTTTGCACAACCCCGCCAGGATAGTGCACGTGCACCGAGCAACAGCCGTCACTCGTTCCTCAGGATTCAGGAGGACTCAAGGATTTGCATTGTTGGGACGTATGGCGTGTGCAAGGTTGCCTTAAGGTGCTTTCGATGCTGGCTCACGTGGCCGGTACACGTCTCCCTGCTTGAGACTTGCCTGAAGGAAAAAATAGTTCTTTGTGCTTGCTTGAAAAGATTCATATTTGTCTTTTATTTTTTTTTTATGTATTCTAATGTCCTCCACGCTATGGTGTATTTTTAGAATTGACTTCTCGTTTGTTGATAAAGGTTATCAATAAACAAACAGCATTCTGTTGAAAGAATCACGACTGCAACCCCGCTGACACCTGCCAGGACGCCTTGCAATATTGCACTGAAATATTCGTCAACTTTTCATGAGTCTGACCTTGGTCATGAGCCTACGTCTGCTCTGGCCTTCGTGCTTGCCCGAATCGTGACTTGTGTGCTTGCCAAGTTGCTTGTTCTCTGCTACTGTGCAATCAGAAATAGACGACTCCCTCTGAACCGCATGTTGATTGATTTCACTGTCATTGATGTGCGGGTTTTGTTGTAACATGTATCTTATATATGTTATATCATCTAGATATTGTTGCCTCATGTACTGGAAATTGGTAGGATACTAGCATTTGTATTTTTTTAGCCTGATGCACCTGTCGTTGCATATATCACATATATTATCGCAATGATATTCGCCATTAAGAGTCAACTCAGTTCTGTACTTCAGCGTCGTGGGTAATTAATCTACGGTGATGTAAAACCACATTTCACACTTGATCTGCAAGTATTCCTAAACACTGCTCCCTGGCAACTAAAAATGAACATTTTGAAACTTTGAACACTGCTTAGATAGACTACAATTATGGATCGTCACAGTCTGAGAACTTATACTTATGTTGTGTATTGTAACTTGCACATTTTGGGTGGATGCCATTGCACGTGTATGCTTATCAACTAGCAAATCTTGCATAATGTGTAGATACAGACTCTGGAGAACCTGTTGCTAGTATCTCTCACACAATCGGAACTTCCTGTAAGAACTTGACTGATCTGATAAAAAAAAAAAAACTCTGAAAATCATAGCATTAAGCATTATGAACAAATTTCATATACGATAATCATGAGACGAGAACAAGATATGGCGATGTTGTGACCATGAGAATTAATCACAAAAAAACACAAACACAGTCACGTGCACATAACAGATATAATAAAACACTGCCACAAAATGAAAGGATAAACTCGCGACATTTCGAACTTTTTAAAGAAAGTTCTTCATCAGGCGTAAGCAATCCAAAATAATTCGAAACGTCGCGAGTTTTTCCTTTCATTTTGTGGCAGTGTTTTATTATACGAGAATTAACGTTTGATACAACTTATATACATAGATAAAAACAAATAATGTAAGCGAGCGTGTGATACAGTCTGTGATACAGCCTCTCAGGCCTCGTAACATGTATTACGAAGATCTTTGCAATTCTTTTATCTCAACGGATGAATTAAAAGATACGATCATATTAATCTCAAAATCTACATCGTAATATCACATGGTAAGGACACAACCATAGCCCAAAACAATCAAAATTCACCCTGGATGCATTTATCCAAGATGGTAAATAAATGACTATTCTCTCTTGTACATAAACAATATTTGAATACGAGTCCATTACTAATTAAAAGAACACATACCAGGATAGACTGAAACCACTCAGGATAATGAAAATCGAATCCAGGAAGACATTTAGATTCACTATACTATACTATACACATTGTCGCATAGAATCAAGGACAGCTAAATCAGATTTTATTTCAATTGAGTCTATGATAATCACCCATTGTAACCCTGGGATAACAAGAATTACAACCGTAAATTTAAAAACCAGGCCCATAATCTATTCGAAAATATATTAAATACGCCGTGCCAAGACATTCCTTAAAGACCAGGAAAACACGAGGCTGAAGAAACGAGCGTGAGAGCATGACAATGTACATATGAGTCCTTTGTTTACTGCAAGAGGTAGCCAAAAGCATAGTTCAAATATAACTATGAGTAAAGTAAAATCCACAATATGAAGGTGTAGTGTAACAGATCCAAATGAGAGATTGTTGCAAGTGTTGTTAGTTACAGCATTCGAGCAGTATGCCCTTGCA
>BOPN01000295.1:212500-215000 GCA_017312705.2 Penaeus japonicus | reverse complement strand
TTTTTTTTGGGGGGGAGTAATCTGCATCAACGAAACATTAAAAAAAATAAGTAAAAAGTAAAACTCTTCTTTCCCCATCCCTTTTTATCCTATCTCTCGCGTCCACTTTTTTTTTCTCTCTCTTTGGTGTAAAACCTGGGAACACTGTAAGAATTTTAAATAGGGTTGCCCACCCTTTATGACTGGGAAACCCCAACATTTGTGGGAGCGTGATCCACCCTAGGGACGGGGGAGGGTGGGGGAGGGAGGGAGAGGGGGAAGAGCGGAGGGAGGGAGAAGGGGGAAGGGAGGGAGAAGGGGGAAGGGAGATGGGGGATGAGAGAAGAAACTTGGAGGGAGAAGGGAGAAGGAGGGAGGGAGAAGGGGGAAGGGAGAAGGGGGATAAGAGAGAAGTGTGGAGGGAGAAGGGAGAAGGAGAAGGAGGAGGAGGGGAGAATGGAAAAGATGGAGAAGGGGGAAGGGAGAAGGAGGAGGAGGGGAGAAGGAGGAAGGGAGAAGGGGGATGAGAGAAGAAGCGTGGAGGGAGAAAGGAGAAGGAGAAGGAGGAGGGGAGAATGGAAAAGATGGAGAAGGGGGATGAGAGAAGAAGAGACGAACGAAAGGAAATGCAAAGGGAGGGAGGAGGGAAGGAGGAAGAAAAGAGGCAAAAGAAGGGAGGGAGAGAAAGGAGGGGAGAAGGGGATCGGATGAGAGAGGATAGGGATGGGAAAGGAAGAGGAAACAGAGTAGAGGAAAGAAGATAAGATAAGGAAGAAGCGGAGAAGAGATGAAGAAAGGAGGGGGGAAGGAGGAGAGGAAGAAGGACGAGCAAAGGAGAGAAAAGGAGAAGAAGATAGACTAGAGAAGAAGGGAAAGGGAGGAAGAGGAAGAGAGGTGTAAAAAGAAGGGATAGGGAGGGGAAGGAGAAAGACGAAGAAACGAGGGAAAGGAAAAGAAGAAGGAGGGGAGGGGAGGGAAGAGAAGGAGAAAGACGTGGAAACGAGGGAGAGGAAAAGAAGAAGGAGAGGAGGGAGGAGAAGGAGAAAGACGAGGAAAGAGACGAGACGAAAAATGAAAAGGAAAGGTGGGGCGGGGGGGAGGGAGGGAAGCACTAATAGCTGAACGACTGCAAGACATAGTAAGTACGAGAGAAAAAAAACAAACAAACAAATGTACTCCGTGTGTATGGGTGGGGTGGGGGGTGGGGGGGGGGGTACGTACCTGACGTGGGTTTGTGATATTGTAGGATATGCAATGTGAGGCTTGCAGGACATTGCACGAGGATGTGATGAAGGAAAGGGGGAGAGAGGGAAAGATGAGGAGGAGGGGGAGAGAGAGAAGGAAAAGGAAGGAAGAGAAGGAAGAGGAGAAGAAAAGAGATGATGGGGAGAAGAGGGAGGAAGAAGATAAGAATGAGAAGGAGGGATAAAAAGGAAAGGGAGAAGAGAAAGATCGTAAACGGAGAAGAAGAGGAGGAGTAAAGAGAGAAAGGTGATAAGAAGAGAAGGAGGAAGAGGAAAGAGAGGAAGATGATAAGAAGAGAAGGAGGAAGAGGAAAGAGAGGAAGATGATAAAAAGAGAAGGAGGAAGAGGAAAGAGAGGAAGATGATAAGAAGAGAAGAAGGAAGAGGAAAGAGAGGAAGATGATAAGAAGAGAAGGAGGAAGAGGAAAGAGAGGAAGATGATAAGAAGAGAAGGAGGAAGAGGAAAGAGAGGAAGATGATAAGAAGAGAAGGAGGAAGAGGAAAGAGAGGAAGATGATAAGAAGAGAAGGAGGAAGAGGAAAGAGAGGAAGATGATAAGAAGAGAAGGAGGAAGAGGAAAGAGAGGAAGATGATAAGAAGAGAAGGAGGAAGAAGAAGCCAAAAAAAGGAAGAGAGAAAGAAAAGAAGAGAGACAGTGCGCAGGTGGATGTCCAGCGAATGCACTCCAAATGACCCCTGATACCCCTCCCTCCCTCCCCCTTCCCCCTCCCTCTCCCACCACCCTCTCCAACCCCCCCCCCCCATACCCATAACCCCCCCCCCCCCCCCCTTTCCGATCCAACGCCGCCAGCAGTTCCTAGTCTGAATCCTTGTTATATTTTTTGTCATTTTCCTTTTTTTTTTTTTTTTTCTTTCTTCCTATTTCTTTTTTATTGTTTTTTTTTTTTTTCTTTACACAAAAGTACGAGAAGAATGGGATCACGTGCGGTGCTTCAGATATCTTTTTTTTTTAGATATATTTTTTTCCTACTTTTTTCTTTTTTTTTTCTTTTTTTTTTTTTCTTTCTTCTTCGTATGTTCCTGCTTTTTTTTTTGGGGGGGGTTCTTCTTTTTTTTTCATCTTCTTCCCTCTCTGCTCGTACCATCCACCCTCTCTCTATATATATTTATATATAGATAGAATAATAAATAGATAAGTATATATGTACTGTATATGTGTGTATGCATATATATATATATATATATATATATATATATATATATATATATATATATATATATATATATATATATATATATATATATGTATATATATA
>BOPN01000295.1:200000-202500 GCA_017312705.2 Penaeus japonicus | reverse complement strand
CGGGATTTCACTGCAATGGCTCCTTATACACACGTTTTGTTTATTTTCCCCGTAACCGAGACGCCGCGGCAGCCATAAAGTCTTGCTTTGAGGTGACTGACGAGAGAAAGGTTTGCGGGGGGGGGGAGCGAGAGGGGGGTGGGGGGGTGGGGGAGAGAGAGAGGGGGCTGGGGTTGGTTGGGGAGAGAGAAGGGGAGGTTGGGGGGTTGGGAGAGAATGAGAGGGGGGGGGGGATGAGGTGGGAGGGCCTGGGGGGGTTGGGGAGAGAGAGTGAGAGAGAGAGAGAATGGAAGAGAGTAAGAGAAATACAGACAGTTGGAAAGAGAGAGAGAGAGAGAATGAAAGAGAGTAAGAGAAATAGAGACAGTTCGAAAGAGAGAGCGAGAGAGAGAGAGGGGGGGGGGGCAGGGGAGAAAGAGAGAAGGAGATAGATATAGAGAAATAGATAGATAGACAGAGAAAGAGAGAGAGAAAGAAGGATATAGATAGATAGATAGGTAGAGAGAGAGAGAGAGAGAGAGAGAATAAAAGAGAGTAAGAGAAATAGAGACAGTTTGAAAGAGAGAGCGAGAGAGAGAGAGAGAGAGAGAGAGAGAGAGAGAGAGAGAGAGAGAGAGAGAAAGAGAGAGAGAGAGAGAGAGAGAGAGAGACAGACAGAGAAAGAAAGAGAGAAACAGAGACAGAGAGACCAGACAGAGAGACAGACAGACAATCAGACAGACAGACAGAGAAAAACATAAACAAATCCAGACTTCAAAGAGAGAGTCCAAGACCCGAAGGAAGAGCGAATGAAAATGAAAAGGGAAAGACGGATGCAGCAACGAAGCGGATACACCTAAGAGTCCCCAAGAGGCAGACGAGAGGGAAAGCGAAGGAGGTGCCAACGCAACGCAACGCACTGAACGTCAACGCAACGTATCGTATCGGCGGCACCTTAACCTCTCATCCGGCTCTGTGAACTCGTTTGAATTTTTTTGTTTTTGTTTTTTCTTCCGGGAAAGAGATGCGGATATTGCATTGCATGTTAGGAGTGATGTGTATGGTGATTCTTGGATTTTTTTTTTAGATGTGTGTTCGTTGGTGTATGTTTTTTTTATATATATGTTCGTGGATGTATGTTTATATATATATATATATATATATATATATATATATATATATATATATATATATATGTATATATATATATATATATGTTCGTGGATGTATGTTTTTTTTTATATATGTTCGTGGATGTATATGTTTTTTTTTATGCGGTTTGGAACTGTCTATTTGCTGGCATACTTTTTTTATGGGCATGGACACACACACACACAGACCGTGAGAATCATCACACATATACCGTTGTCATCACCTATTAAAGCGCATCCTACAAACACAAACATAAGCATGTGTTATCTAACAGCATACCACATATGACAAACAGTCGACACACTTCGCTTAACACATAGACAGAGCTGAACCCAAGCGTTACGTAAAGCTCCCAACATTTTCATTTAAGTATTGTGACTCCATGACCAAAGTCCCAAACAACTTTCGCTTTCTTTGATCCACTAAACGCCATTTTTCCTTCCTCTTTTCGGCTACTTCCTCTTTCTTTGATTAAGCTTCATCTTTGAATAGTAGACAGAGGTTGAACTTTAAAGACCGGGTCACAACACCCACGTGCGTGCGGAGAGAGACAAGAAAAGGCATTAGTATGAAAGTAGGTCGTGACCTAACCTGATAGGCTTAGTAGCCAAGGTAAAGAAACACTGGCTGGCTTAGTGTTTAAAAGTCGTCTGTGTCTTGGGAGATGTGTGTTTGTGTGTGTGTGTGTGTGTTTGTGTATGTTTGTGTGTGTGTATTTGTGTGTCTGTGTGTTTGTGTGTTTGTGTTTGTGTGTGTGTTTGCGTGTTTGTGTGTGTGTATGTTTGTATGTCTGTTTGTGTTTGTGTTTGTTTGTGTGTGTGTTTATGTGTGTGTGTGTGTGTTTATATATCTGTACCCACGTACTGTGATGTGTTTATGTTTGTGAATGTTTCTGTATGCGCAAGAATGTTTTTGCGTGTGATTTGCACATAAATGACTAGAGAAGAGCAATGCAAGGGAAAGTGGACACAGCACGTTTATGAAAATGTGTCTGCCATATCCACAGACGAGCGTGAAAATGTTGTGTCTTTTTTATATGGAAAATGATAGCATGATTTGCAATCTGCAGCTGCAAAGTGTAAACATTTCAGGTTGTCACTGAAGACAAGGAGGTACTTTAGCAACTGACATTTCCTATTATTTCTCTCGAAAAGTTGCAATAAAATTTCATTGCCAGGTCTATCGCAAGCAAAGATTGAATCATTGTACTCACTGTTTGTTGCATCTGATCAAGTTTAATGGAAATTTTGAGCTATTAGGATATCCACGAACAAGGCAGAGTTACTATTCCCTCATTATTTTTTACGTATATACATGTGTGTGTGTGTGTGTGTGTGTGTGCATGTGCTTCTACTTTCCTCGTTTATCT
>BOPN01000295.1:190000-192500 GCA_017312705.2 Penaeus japonicus | reverse complement strand
AATGTTTGAAATAGTGAAAATAATAACACAGAATCTCGCGATCGAACAGCCAGAGATGCTAAACTAAGTAACTAATACGAAAATTATAATCAATATCACTAAAAATCAACAAGCAATAGGATTTAAAAAGTAAATAAGATCACATACCACCGTCCAGAACGACAGAAGCTAATCATTACCCTCAGCCAATGAGAGTGCGTTATGCAGATGACGTCATCAACAACGTATATTAACTTTTTGATTTTTTTTCCTGTAACACAATAACTTTTTTTTTTTAATCTGTGCTGTTGTTTTAAGATTAATGATGATACGATCGGCAATGGAAATGAGATGATTAATGATGGTTATGGTATTTTCATAATGGTAATGATAGTCAGGATGGTTATTTGGAAAAAACGGGTATGGTAATTTGTTATACATTATCACAGTATCTCTTTTGTTGTACTTTCTTTATTTGCAAAGTAGATAATACATCCTTACCTCTGCCTTCCTCTCCACTGATGTTAAATATAAATAGATTAATAACGACATAAGCTCGAAAACACCTGACCATCCTTTCGAAAAAAAATATATGTATATATATTCCGATATTCAATCTTGATCAAAATAAATCAATTCATGAAAGAAAAAATATATATACAGTACCACACTTTACCCATAGTACTTACACTGTCCAGTGTCCCCGCTACCATAGAATGACAAAAAAAGAGAGAAAAAAAATCTCCATCTCAGAGCCGGCGATAGTCTGTCTTTAGGCGAGTCCCCCCCGTAACAGGTGAGCGGTGGAGGGGGACGGGACGGGGGGGAGGGGAGAGAGAGAAAGAGAGAGAGAGAGGGAGAGAGAGAGAGAGAGAGAGAGAGAGAGAGAGAGAGAGAGATTTGATTTTGATAAGTTTATCCATACTATATACAGAGAGAGAGAGAGAGAGAGGGACGGGGGGAAGAGGGAAGGGGGACGGGGGAAGAGGGGGGATAGTAGACAGGTAGGCAGAGGCAAGCAGGCAGGGCTCCTTCCCCCCTCCCCTCCTCCTCCTCCTCCTCTTCCTCCTCCTCCTCCCCCTCCCCCACAAGTCCCCCGTAGGTCCCCCTCTCCTCCTCCCCATCCTCCCATCCTCCTCCCCACCCTCCTCCCATCCATCTACCTGACCCCCTTCCCCTCTTCTCCCCCACCCTCTTCCCCCCCTCCTCCTCCCCCTCAGGTCCCCCTTCCAGGTCCCCTCCTCCTCCCCCCTCCTCCCCCTCAGGTCCCCATCCTCCTCCCCCTTCCCAGGTCCCCTTCTACCGACCGACCTTCTCGCCGCCTCCACGCGAGCGAGTCAGCCAGCCAGTGTGCGGACAGCAGTGAGAGAGGGAGGACGCGCCTCTTCGTCACCTCCCGCACTTCGCATTCGAGTCCACAGACCCCTTCGCGGTGAGAGAGTTCGAGCGACGGACGGCTGGCTGGCTGGCTATCAAGCTTTACTACTATTTCCCGTTATTCGCCTCTCTTAGCCAGTCCATAAGTGCGTGTTTTGTGTCACTTCAATCCTTTTCTTTTTTCATTCCCTCTACAAGCGGTAGTTTTATTTTACTCTCTATCTATCTCCATCTTTCTGGAATAGATTTGTTTTGTCTATTATCTCTCTCTCTCTCTATTCCTTTCCTTCCTGTTCGATATATATATTTTCGACTCTCTCGCCAAGTCCTCGCGGATGTTGAATTAGTGCCTCCCAACCGGATTTTCCGTGGCCGTTCTTCTTCTTCTTCTTCTTCTCCTCCTCCTCCTTCTTCTTCTTCATCTTTGAGTGATCTGTAAACGTCGGTCAGTGTCTCTGTGGCCGTTGGTGCCCGTGAGGAAAGTTTGGAAAAATAAATAATAAAAATAAAGAATAATAAAAACACGGGGGATTTATAACGCAGTGCTGAGTGGAATTTAAGGATATCGAAAGTTTCACCGGAGCAGTACCGTTTGCGCTCTTTCCTTCCATCCCCCCCTCCTTCCACCTCCACCTCCTCCACTCCACCTCCCCTCCACCTCCTGGAGTGAGTGTGCTGGAGACTCCGATCACATCACTAAAACTTTGCCACTGAAGAAGGACTGCTGTTCCAACGGACGGGGTCTGTCTGTGCCCCTCGGTCCTGCCACGACTTTCTTGAAGGTACGTGTGTGTCTGTATGTTCTGTATTGGTTTTGTTGCGCCTGTGCTCTTGCTTCTCTCTCTTTCTCTTTCTCTCTCTCGGTTTCTCTCTCTCTTTCTTTCGTTTTCTCTCTCTCTCTCTCTCTCTCTCTCTCTCTCTCTCTCTCTCTCTCTCTCTCTCTCTCTCTCTCTCTCTCTCTCTCTCTCTCTCTCTCTCTCTCTCTCTCTCCATCCCTCCCTCCCTCCCTTCTCCTCCTATCCCCCCCTCTCTCTCCCTCCCCCCCCGCGTCCCTTTGCTCCCGTGCATGCAAAAATATTTTCGAGATTTCTAATTTCGACGAACATCTGCCGGATCTCTATTTCCCGCATGCACCAAGCCTTCC
>BOPN01000295.1:180000-182500 GCA_017312705.2 Penaeus japonicus | reverse complement strand
TCATATATATATACATACATACATACATACATACATACATACATATATACAAATACATACATATATACACATAATCATCCACACAGGCCGTAGGCTCGCACCCAAAACCCGAAGCGTCTCTGGGTTATTTCATCGCACCGATCGATGTGCTCTCTCGTCGCGTCGCTCTTGTAAAACGTTCCAGTTTTTGCGAGGCCCAGCAGACCCGTCGACGGAACCCCTTTCTCTGAAGTGAATGTTTCGAGGAATGTCACATCTGACTCTCGCTGTTTACTACGTGTGGCTTGCGCGGCTTGGCTTGGCTTGGCTTGGCTTGGCTTCTCGACCGCCCGAACGCTGTTCACGCGCACGGTCCCCACGCCGACGGACGGACGGACGGGGGGGGGGGGGAGGCCGATGGATGGAATGGCGTCTTGGGATGTTTTATTGCTGTTATTTTTGGTACTGCTACTACTACTACTTTTACTACTTCTACTATTAAGGTTGCTATTACTTCTACTACTACTACTATTGCTACTACCACTACCTACGATTACTCCTGCTACTGATAGAACGATTACAGTATTGTTGTTATTACTATACCTATTATCATTTCCATCGTCATTATTACGATCACAATAATTTCAAATCAGTAATCGTTTCGTTACCACAGAACAGAATCAAAGACACACCGATTATATACATACAAAAAAAATCACCGGCTGTATGGATGACGTCACGTAACCCACAAGACGAGGAACCTTCACCTATGGTTCATTCCGACACAAGTCCTATGGGAGGATCATAGGCACCAGTTACTCGGGTCCTATGCCAGCCTCAGGGACGTTAGTGCCCAGTGAAAAGGTGATAGGATGTTTCAAATAGCATGAAGTTATGAAGTTATAGGATATTTCAAATAGCATGACGTTATGAAGTTATAGGATTTTTCAAATAACATGAAATTATGAAGTTATAGGATATTTCAAATAGCATGAAGTTTATATCATTCGATAGTCTTTATCAGCGATAGTCTTTAAGGAAAAGACTAGCCATGGGTTCTGATAGCCTATTCCCTCGGATTTAGTTGCCGAAGTAGGATGGAGACCAGCGGAAGGGTCTGGCATGGAAAGGTCCTTGAAAAAGAGAGAGGAGGGAAAGTGAGAGAGAGAGAGATGGAGAGAGAGGGAGATGGAGAGGGGCGAAGAGAAAGAGAGAGAGAGAGGAGATGGAGAGAGGCGAAGAGAAAGAGAGAGATAGAGAGAGGCGAAGAGAAAAAGAGAGAGAGAGATGGAAGAGAAAGGAAAGAGGGAGAGAAGAAACATACTAACAAGCAAACAAATCCATACAAACACGTCTTCATTACTACCCCCCAAATCAATCAGAATTCCAGAACGCTCTAGAGCAGCCAGCCACCACAAAAGCGATTTCACACTCCCACCGTACTTCAAGCGCGGAAGTCATCGGTTGCGGTGGCGGTAGCGGTGGCGGTGGTAGCGGCGGCGGCAGCGAGCAGGAGCGGCTCGAGGAATCTGGGTCAGGGAAGGAAGAATGTATGGCAGCCAGGAGGAAGAACCAGACGAGTGGACGGACACGCTACCGACCTCGACTACTTCGACTACGGGGTGTTAGCTACTGGCTCCTGGTCGGGCCTGCTCACGCAAAAACTGGCGACGCTCCTGGTAGAAAGTCCCGCTTTTAGTACCGACGACGAGGAGGAGGAGGAGGTAGAGGTAGAGGTAGAGGAGAAGGAGGAGGAGGAGGAAGAGGTAGAGGTAGAGGTAGAGGAGAAGGAGGTAGAGGTAGAGGTAGAGGAGAAGGAGGGCGAGGAGGTAGAGGAGGGCTAGGAGGAGGAGAAGGAAGAGGTAGAGGTAGAGGAGGGCTAGGAGGAGGAGAAGGAGGAACAGGAGAAGGAGGGCGAGGAGGAGGAGGAGGAGAAGGAGGAGGAGGCAGGAGAGAAAGAGATTGAGGGATGGGTTTCGTTAGAAGGTGGCTGAGGTATTATACGTGATTTGATTATAGATGTTGCTGAATTCATAACTTCACACACACATATACACATATTCATTTGTACATATACATATACATATATGTGTGTATGTATATATATATATATATATATATATATATATATATATATATATATATATATGTGTGTGTGTGTGTGTGTGTGTATGTGTGTGTGTGTGTGTGTGTGTGTGTGTGTGTGTGTGTGTGTGTGTGTGTGTGTGTGTGTGTGTGTGTGTGTGTGTGTGTGTGTGTGTGTGTGTATATATATATATATATATATATATATATATATATACATATATACATATATACACAGTGTTCAGAATAAAATCGTCCGGCTGAGAGGACAGCGAGCATTCCGCGAAAACCTTTCTTGGCGCAGCTCGCAGCTCGCGGTGAGCGGAACCGGAGGGAGCTCGGCAGGGAGGAGAGGAGCAGGTGGCGCGAGAGCTCCATCAGCTGGCGAGGGCAGCGAGCACCTTGTACACTTTCTCTTTCTTTGGATCAAGTGGAA
>BOPN01000295.1:167500-175000 GCA_017312705.2 Penaeus japonicus | reverse complement strand
ATTACCTCCGATCACGCGTTTGGGTCGAATTTAGAGCGATGAGTCACTCGCCGTGTCTCTAAGGCTAGTAACTTTCTCTGTGACCTTCCCGGCTAGACCTTATTGGGTGTGTGGGATGGGACAATAGCATTCGGCTTCTTTGGATTAGACTATTTTTTTCTGTTTTGTATCGCTTCTTAGAGAGAGAGGGGGGGAGGGAGAGGGAGGGAGGGGGAGGGGCAGAGGGAGAGAGAGAGAGAGAGAGAGAGAGAGAGAGAGAGAGACAGACAGACAGAGAGAGAGAGACATACAGACAGACAGAGGGAGAGAGAAAGAAGAGATGAGAAGAGAAAGAGAGAGAGAGAGAGAGAGAGAGAGAGAGAGAGAGAGAGATAGACAGAGGGAGAGAGACGGACAGATAGAGAAAGGGAGAGAGACGGATAGATAGATAGGTTAATAGATCGAGCGGTGTCTAGAAACATGCATGTGGATAGAAATTTCGAAGTGAATGAATTATTCAGAGGATAGATTGGTGAATGAATCAGTATGTGTTGGATACGTCATGATATATGTTTCACATACGTTAGAGTAATGTGTGAGAGTTACAGAGAGAGCGCTAGATTATCTATTTTCTCTCTATGAGGAGCGAGCGAGTGAAAATTCACAACGAAATTGAACCAGATAAATACACACGAGAATATACATTTCTTTTCACAGTTACTTCGTCATGCAATTGCTATGCGAGTATCTATATATTTCTTCGAAGGGAATGCAGAACTGTTACGAACATAGCACATGGACGAAAATTAGCTTGTATTCTTTTTTCTTCTTCTTCTTCTCTTCTTAAAAAAATAATACCGTTTCCGGCTTTTGAATCGGCGTGACGTCACATCGTTCTCGGGAATATTCTGGAAGGAATTCTGGTTTAACAAGCTTGTGGATTCTTCGTAGTTTATGCATATATAGGGAGATAGATCGGTAATTGTATTGATGTGTGTGTGTGTGTGTGTGTGTGTGTGTGTGAGAGAGAGAGAGAGAGAGAGAGAGAGAGAGAGAGAGAGAGAGAGTGTGTGTGTATATGTATGTGCGTGTGTATGTGTGCTAATACTTGTACGCGTATGTTTGTATACATCAATCATATATAAAACAAAAACATGAATGTAAAATGCAAAATATAACCACCATATTAAAGTACCGTAGACGTAAAAAAAAAAAAAAAGAATCATGATGATCTCACCTCAGGAGTCTGAATCGATTCGAACTGATTTGAAACTGATTCATTTCAAGGTTCACGAGCCAAGGGACTGTCCGACTCCGAACCCCGGGTGCGGTGCAGACTGGATCGTACAGAGGAGTCGTGTCTGATTACTGTACTGAATTACCGTAGGGACGCGTTGATCAGAAGAAATATAGAAAAAAAAACTTTTCGCTCTCTGATAGTTAAGCTGGGATGATGATTTTATTATGATAGTTCCTTATGTCTTTTTTCTTTGTTTTTTTTTTATGTTTGGTTATCTGTTTTTTCTCTATGGTCTTTTTTTGTTATTTTGATAGTTTTTCTTTTTGTGTTTTTTTTTCTTCCCTCTTCCTCCTTTCGTCACATTTACTTCTCTCTCTCTCTCTCTTTCTCTCTCTCTCTCGTTCTGTCTTTATTTATCTATCTATCTATCTTTATCTATATCCCCCCCTTTCCATCTCGTTCTTTCTCCCTTTCCCTCTGCATCTCTCTTTCCTCTTCTCCCTCTCCCTCTCTCTCTCCCT
The DNA here is from genome assembly GCA_017312705.2 of Penaeus japonicus. Classification (NCBI taxonomy): domain Eukaryota; kingdom Metazoa; phylum Arthropoda; class Malacostraca; order Decapoda; family Penaeidae; genus Penaeus; species Penaeus japonicus. Next base: position 173,260 of record BOPN01000295.1, on the reverse strand, counting down.
CTATTCTCTCTCTCCCTCTATTCTCTCTTCCTTCACAACATAACGGCGACCTGCTTAACTCTCCCTCCCTATTGTTTCCAGAGTCACATGTTGTCTTACAAGCTGCGTTCACATGAGACATCTGGCGGGAGGGAGACAGGTGTGGCGAGGTGGGGGGGATGGGGGCGGGGGGTAGGGGAGGATGAGGGTGGATCGTAAAGATGAGGGGGTAGGGGGGTGAGTGAGGGGGAGGGGGATGTGAGGATGAGTGAGATTTTCCTTTTGTTTAAGGGGGGGAGGGGGGGGGGATTTCACGGGGTTGTTGTGACTTTTGTGTTCCTCTTAGGAATCTGTTGGGAAGGTGAGAAAGGAGGGAGGTGGGGGCGTGGGGGGGAGGGGGAGGTGGAGGAGAGGGAGATAGATAGATGTACATGTTCATCCTCGATTTTATTTTTATCAATTTTTTTTACGAAGGTAATGAAATAACTATATGTTATGTTACCTCTCTTTCTATTACATCAACGTATGCAAACATATATGTACTACTATATGTACTTTCGACATGAAGTACATAACCGCTTTTGTATATTCGTGTGTAAGCAAGAACAAGTGGCGAAAAATGCGAAGGAAATGCAGATATTTTTAACGTCACTGTCTCACTTCCCACGACCTTCTTCTTTTGTTTTGTTTTTCTTTAGTTTGACCGACATTTTGACCTTCTTCTGTTTCTTCTTCTTTGCTATACACACACACACACCTACACACACACACTCACACACACACACACACACACACACACACACACACACTTACACACACACACACACACAAATTCTATACTTCAATTCACCTTTCCAGAAAGCCTTTCGAAGTTTCCTCAGGTTTCGGACACTCTGGTCTCTTAAGCCTCGTTTCAGCCCGAGCACCTGGCACCCGCGATGCCTTATTACGGCATTAGCAAGCGAATGCCTCGTCATGCTTTGCGTAAATGAAATGTATGCGACAGGGGGCACGTAGGACCCGAAAGATGTTTTTTTTTTTTAGCGCCCAAAGAACCGCCTGGAGGTGCAGGGTGTCGGCGCCCCGCCCTCAGACCTTCACTTGTTACCTGTTTCCATGGCAGTGTGCGTGCCCCTTAGATTAAAAAAAATGAAACACATTTTCTCGACTAGTTCATTTGTCTAATGTCGTTAGCGTATTGCTTAATGGGTATTGCCTAATGCAGTCAGCTGGCCTTTCTCATTAGCTATTCTATTCTTGGTACACGCACGTGGATACGAACGCGTTAATTGTCGTACAGGCGTGCGTTTACGTCAGCGTTCGTACACAGACGCACACACACATACACATACACACACACGACACACACACACACACATACACACACACACGCACACACACGTACACACACGCACGAACACACATGAACACACAAACATACAAACGTACACCGCTCTCCTCCCTCCCGTCAAAATCTCTTGCTCGGATCTCTCTCTCTCTCTCTCTCTCTCTCTCTCTCTCTCTCTCTCTCTCTCTCTCTCTCTCTCTCTCTCTCTCTCTCTCTCTCTCTCTCTCTCTCTCTCTCTCTTCATACCCATACTTGTCCTCGGTCCAACTTGCACCCACAACCTAAAAGCCACTCTACTTTTTCTTCTTAGGGCTATGACAAGGTCCCCCCCCTTTTTTTAAGGCTACGTGTGGGTCCCACTTACTTACCGAAAGGGGCGTTTTTATCTCCCTGACAAAATGCCCTTTTTTTCAGGTCCATTGAATAAATCCTTAGCGCTTTTTCAAAGAACCCGGAAGGACAGATCCCGAGAGAGGTTCGAATACTCGCGAAGGATATAAGGAGAGCACTTAGGGGGGGTTGTGGGGGATTAGGGGGATGGGTGAAGGTAGAGAGGGGAGGAGGAGGGAAGGGGGGAGGGGGGGGATGTGTGGTCAGGTAAGGAGGCGGGGTACTAGTGATAGATTCCTGGAGACTATGTAGGGCGAATGGGCCGGGGGGGGGGACGAGGGAAGGGGGAGGGGGGAAGGGGGCCAGAGGAGGAGGTGTTAGGGGGTAATGAGGATCGCTGGGTGGGGGGTAGGGGAGGGTGGTGGATGAGGGGTGGATGGGTGACATGTGGTTGCTGCAGTCCATTTCCTCGCCACTTCACCACAAGGTCGGTTGCCTGTCGATTAGGTGGGTCGAGCGTGTTTTTTTTGTTTTGTTTTTTGAATTGATAATTTGATGTTTCTTACTTTATGGTACGAATGCTAATTAGGTATGTAGTGCTTATTTTGTTATTTTATCTACGCACACAAACGTGCGTGTTTGTGTGTATATATATATATATATATATATATATATATATATATATATACATATACATATACATATACATATATATATATATATATATATATATATATATATATATTAATATATATGTATATATATATATATATATATATATATATGTATATATATATTTATATAATATATATATATATATATATATATATATATATATATATATATATATATATATTTATATATATATATATATATATATATATATATATATATATATATATATATGTGCATATATATATATATATACATATAAATGTGTGTGTGTGCCTCTTGATCTCCATATATATCTAGCTGTCTATATTTCTACACATCTATATATCCATCTCTCTGTCTGTGATTACATGTATCTATCTATTTGTTATATATATATATATATATATATATATATATATATATATATATATATATATATATATATATATATATAATATATACATATATATTCATCTGTCTGCTCGGAATATATCCATCAATCTACTATCTTTTTTTCACCTGTTCATATTTTTCCCTTTCATTCTTCCTCTTCATCCCAACTTCTTCCAATCACCGTTTCTTCATCCCTTTCTTCCTATAACTCGTCTCACTGTGATTGTCTTCCTTTTGGGAACAATTAGTCATCGTACTTTGGAATGTCCGATCTTAAGAGCGTCAGTGGACAAGTATTTTCTGACGCGTGACTTTACTTACGGTACTGTTTTGTTCCTTTTTTGGGAAGGAGGAGGGGGAGTAGGGAGGAAAGGAAGAGGAGGGGAAGAGAGGAAAGGAAGAGGATGGAGAGGGAAGGAGCAGGGAGAGTGGTGGGATGAGGGGAAGTGGGGAAGTGGGAGAGGGAGGGAGGAGGGGAAAGGGGAAGGGGATGAAGAGGGAAGGGGAAGTGGGAGAGAGAGGAGGGGGGGGCGAAGAGGAAGGGGATGAAGAGGGAAGGGGAAGTGGGAGAGAGAGATGGGGGGGGGGCGAAGAGGAAGGGGATGAAGAGGGAAGGAATATTGGGGATGAGACGAGGGGGGGAGAGATAGGGACTTGAGAAAGAAGGGGGAGGATGGAATAGAGAGGTAGGGAGGTGGAGAGTACAGGGAGGGGGGAAGGTTGTCTCCAAATAGATGTGTGTGTGGGGGGGGGGGGGGCTTGGTGAGGCGATCTGTGCGGTCAGTGTGTCGTCTTTTTATGGAGATAAATGACATGACACTGAGACTTCACTTGTCTTTTTTGAGGTGGTGTAAAGGCGGAAGAATGTTTTGCAGTTTTTCTGCATTTCACTTTTTTTTGTCTAACATTTATGAAATGGATTAATAAAGTGTGGCATCATCACGTACATTACATGTGTCATGGAAGTGCATATTTTTTTTATGAAATAATACTGAGTATCTTCATTGATGTGATCCACATTTAGCATACCGAGAGCATATGATGTACGAAGTTTTTTTCATAGACTTTCGCTATAAAGGTCGATAGTAATGACAAAAACAACCAATGAAAAATATCAATACTCTTCAAGAATATTCATTTTGAGTTGTTTTTAAATTTTTCTGTATGGACGTCTTATGCACCACGTTGGCAGGGTGGGTCAGATTTTTTGGACTTCCTTAAAGGACTTCCTTAAAGAGGTCAGCTAGATTTTTTCACGATGTTTGGACTTTCCTAAAGAGGTCAGCAATTTTTGGATACTTCTAAAGAGGTCAGCAATTTTTGGGTATTCCTAAAGAGGTCAGCCAGATCTTTTCATTGATTTTTGGACACCCCTAAAGAAGTCAGCAAGATAATTTCATCGATTTTTGGACTTTCCTAAAGAGGTCAGCCAGATCATTTCAGAGATTTTTGGACACCCCTAAAGCCAGATCATTTCAGCGACTCCTACCTAAAGAGGTCATCCAGATAACCTAGTCTTGGCACAACCGTTCTAAATACAGCACGAGGTAACGAGTAACGAGTAACGATAAGGCTTCATCCATCCAGTCAGGTACCGTTACCCACGAGTTTTCATGATGGATTTTGGTATCCTCTCCGACTAATGAAGAGGGAAAGAAAACCAGGCCAAGGTGGACCGAGGAGTACCGAGTACCGTAATACCCTCTGGGCCAGTGAACCTATTCCTTGGTCCCCCCCCCCCCCTTGGTCCAGACGATGGGGGTTATTAGCATTAGCTATCGGCGCTATCGGCGACTGAATGAAATGACGGAAGCTGATCGTTCGTTCTCCCAGCCCGTCCGTGCCCGCGTGGTCGGGAAATGCGCTCTCGGTTCTTTCCCCCCCTTTCGGTTTGGTTTGGAGGCTGGAGGCGCGCGCGCTCTCTTTCGCGCGCGTTCTCTTTCCTCTCGCGTGTGAACGTACGTGCAAGAACGAAAAAGTGAAGGCGTCAGGAAAGTGGTTGGGTGGTAGGGTGGGTGGGTGACGTCATCGTCATCATCGTCGTCGTCTTCTTGTAGGCGGCTGTGCGAATTTCACTGTCGGAACTCACTCTTAGATGATGCTGTGTTTGGGCCCAGTGCCTGGCGATTGTGTTGGTGTGTAGGAGTTGTTTTTTTTTCTCACGTAAAGTCGTATGCAAGTTGGGAATTTGTGGTCATATAAATTCGTGCACACACACACACACACACACACACACACACACACACACACACACACACAAACAAACAAACACACACACACACACACACAAACAAACAAACAAACAAACATACTCTCAATCTAACTATCTTTCTACCTGTTAATCATTTTGTCTTTTCATCTATGCAATTCCCACCTCCACCCCCACCCCCAGTCTCCCTCCAACCCCTTCGTCACTTGCTATCTTTCTCTATGGCATAACTTGTAATTAAGTGACGAAAGACGACAAGCTCGGCCATACAGTACTGGTCCGGCTTGTGCGATAGTGATAACACTGCGGGATCTACGGGCAGCGGTGGGCTCAGTGTATGCAGAGCGGCTGGCAACAGTCTTTGCAGATAAAACGTAACTGGGGTGGACTGGAGAGAACGTTTGGTGTTGTATTCTTGGTTGCTCTGGGTTGTGTTGGTAGGAAATGTGTGTTGCATTGGTAGAGGTATCACTAATGGGTTTACAGTATATGTATATATATATATATATATATATATATATATATATATATATATATATAGAGAGAGAGAGAGAGAGAGAGAGAGAGAGAGAGAGAGAGAGAGAGATGTGTGTGTGTGTGTGTGTGTGTGTGTATGTGTGTGTATGTGTGTGTGTGTGTGTATGTGTGCATGTATATAAGGAGGGAAAGAGTAGAAGTCACACGAAGTATGGAAAAGATATGAGTTCAGACATCGCTTCCATGTACGTGAATGAATAAAAAAGCTGACGCGACAGTGATCACACATACACACACACACATACACACACACACACACACACTTTGCGTTACGAAGCGAAGGCAAAAACCTGCTTTTCTGCGGACATTT
>BOPN01000295.1:152500-162500 GCA_017312705.2 Penaeus japonicus | reverse complement strand
CTCTTTCTGTCTATCTTCTTCTCTCTCTCTCTCTCTGTCTGTCTGTCTGACTGTCTTCTCTCTCTCTCTCTCTCTCTCTCTCTCTATCTTCTCTCTCTCTCTCTATCTCTCTCTCTCTCTCTCTATTTCTCTCTCTCTCTCTCTCTCTCTCTCTCTCTCTCTCTCTCTCTCTCTCTCTCTCTCTCTCTCTCTCTCTCTCTCTTGCTCTCTCTCTCTCTCTCTCTCTCTCTCTCTCTCTCTCTCTCTATCTATCTATCTCTCTATCTCCCTATCCATCTCTCTATCGATCTATCTCTCTATATTTAAATACTTAACAATATACTTAGTATACTTGCATGTCTGCTTGTCAGTCTATTTATACGTAGGTTCACCTGTTTATCAGAGATTTCTTCTGGTCAGAGACCTGTATTTGGAGCGAACTCGAAAACCTTAGAGTGGATAGCATTTGCGAGTGCCAGATCCTACGTGCACTTGACTCCTTCACCGCCAGTGTTGGCAGTGGCCCTAGCAAGTCAGTCCTTAGGCGTCCTTTGGTTTCGTAACCCCCTGACTAGTTGGGTTCTCCTTTGGCACTCTTGTACTTACCGATCAGCTGATATTGGAGACGGAGATGTACTGGTTTTAAACATTTTTTTTTAATTTTTATTTTCTTCCTTTTATTGGAGAGTTTTATTATTATGAGAGTTTTGTCTTGAGGGTGAAAGTAACGTGTGGATACTGCTTTGGTTCCTGTTGTTGAAACGCGTTGCAGGGAGATTTGAATGCCTTGCGGTAGGATATTTTAGGTGTTATTCTGTGATATATATTCGACATGTGATATTTTTTTGTCTTCGTTTCAACCATAATTTGTTCTCTCTCTCTCTCTCTTTCTCTCTCTCTCTCTCTCGCTCTTTCTCTCTCTCTCTCTCTCTCTCTCTCTCTCTCTCTCTCTCTCTCTCTCTCTCTCTCTCTCTCTCTCTCTCTCTCTCTCTCTCTCTCTCACTCTCTCCCTCCCTCCCCCCCTCTCTCTCTCTCTTTCATCCATCTCCCAGCTCTGACTCCCTTTCCATTCCCCTTCCCCTCTCTCTCTCTCTCTCTACCCCCCTGCCCTGCCTCCCCCGTCCCCACGCCCCCTCGGTTACCAAATCGGTTTATGATTACCTGCTTCCCTCATGCATGAGAGAGATTGTTTATTCTGGCCGGCCCTTCGCTGGATGGACGCCTTCGCTGGACGCCGGTCAAGCTTTCCCTTCGAAAACTATTTCAGACTCCCGCGACCCTGCTCCCTCGGCGAAGGATCTTAGTGTTCTGTTGTTTATTTGGTTCCCGATGCCGAGCTGAGCTGACCTATCTGCAAAGTCTTCTGACCTGTAGAGTCTTCTTTTTTTCTTTTTTTTTTTAACGCCGCGAGGAGTGAGTTCAGTTCGAGGAGTGTGTTTCGTAACCTGGTTTCGTAACCAAGATTTAGGATTTAGTAACCGAGGGGTTTTCGAGCCCCGATCTCGGACGGTGGCTGTCTGCCTACCTTGCCACCGTAGGGGCCTGCTCGGAAGGGTTTTTTTATCTTACGGAACGCTTATGCCGACGCAGTATAACGAATTACAGGACGATCTCTGGTCCCATAGCTTCTAAGTCTGTGATCTAATCGGATTCCCGCCGGGTAATAGCCTGTAATAGCGCGTGGTTTGATTAGCGGCGTGTTTACAGGCCGTGGAGATAGATAGAAGGGGGAGGGGGCTGGAGGGAGTCAGGGAGGGGAGGGATGGAGAGCAGGTAGGTGAGTGGGAGAAGGGGGGGGGGGAGGGGGGGGAGGGGGTCACTCAGGTATGACTAGGTGAAGGTACTGCTGTAGCGTTGTGACTAGGTGAACGTGGCCAGATGATCATATGCGACGCCCTGTACCCACCGGCGGGTCTGCACACGGACCGTCGGACCCCCCCGCCCCCTCCCCCCCTCTCGCCCAAGCTTCTCTTTCGCTCTTCTTCCTCCTCCTCGCCTCTCCTCCTTCGTTCCTTCTTTCTCTGGTCCTTTTCTGAAAGCGTCCGTTCGTACGATGAGTGCCTTCCTCGGTCGGTCGCCGGGCTGTGGGCTGACCTCCTTTTTAATTGCCGCACTCAAGTAAATTTCACTTTTAGGTACAAATTATTATTATTATTATCCCACAAGACGTTATCGTCGAGACTCGCCGATGATGTAAGGCGGGTTGCACGGAGTCGCGTGTACGAGTGAGACGCTGTTTTACGTTGCTACATCCACGTCCACTTCGGTTTGAACAGCTGCTTCGTGTGTACATACGCGTGCGCGCGCTCACACACACACGTACAGGTGCACACGTGTGTGTTTGTATGTGTGTATATATTGATGTGTATCTATCTGTGTGTGTATATATATGCGTGTGTGTGTGTGTGTGTGTGTGTGTGTGTGTGTGTGTGTGCATGTGTGTGTATATATGTATATATATATATATATGTATATATATATATATATATATATATATATATATATATATATATATATATATATATATATATATATAAGTTTTCTGTCGCCACCTACCATCATTTTCTGATTGATCTTTCTCTTGCTGCTAGCTACACCGCCAGCATTGTCTCGTTGTCCCCTGCCATTCATGGAGCATCATTCTGAGGCAGATCGCGTGGCATACTTTCTCCCTCCGTTAGGGCCATACTATACAGTGACGCAGGACGATGCCCCCAGCATACTCTCCTGTGAACAGCCCAGCCCAGCCCGTTCCATCTCGGCAAACCCGACTCTTTCTTGATTGCCAAGGACGCCCGCCACGCAACTCAGATTTGCTTTAGTTTACCCTCCCTGTTTTGGAGACATGACACGTTTTCTGTGGACGCATCCTTTCTCTCGCGCGTTGCAGTTGCCAGCTGATGAAGATTCTTAACGCTGACTAAAGTTTATTTGTGTTGCATATTATTGCGAGGGGTGTCCTCTCTCTATTGCACCGTCTGAAATGTGCATAGGTGGGAGGCACATTTACCAAAGGGAGGGCGGGATTTTTAGCGGTACTTGCTAATGTGACTCGTAAATTGCATGACTGTCTTGTGTGAGTTTTTAATTAAGTAACGGGGATTGCAACATCAGAGTTTACTCTACTCATTAATACGTGGGTGGAAATAGGTAATCCTGTTATTACTTTCATATGCGTTCATAATGCATACACACACACACATACACACACACACACACACTACACACACACACACACACACACACACACACGCTCATATTCTCATCGTTCCGACGTAAATTAAAAAAAAAACGCAATAATAAGACCACGAATCTAGAGGCAACGGACGGACGGTCCGTGAGTCGTTTTTTGTATTCAGTAATAAGACGAATTGAACACATTCGCGGACGCACACACACACACACACACACGCACACAAACACACACACACACACACACGCACACACACATACACACGCACACACACACACACACACACACACACACACACACACACACACACACACACACACACACACACACACACACACACACACACACACACACACACACACACACACACACACACACACACACACACACACACACACACACACGAAGGGAAATACGTTAGTGACAATTTCCATTAAAAAATATATATATATTTCGCCGGCAATCGAATGACGTCACACGAAAGGAAATGTACGAATGATAATAATCATAAACATTATGAAAATTAATAATGAATAATCATGATCTTATTGATCGTTGATATTATTTTTATTAGCTATTTGTATGCTTAATAGTGATTATTATTATTATCATTATTTCATTGTTATTCTTACTGCTTATGTTTCTATCGATGTAAGAATGTGATAACAAATGTGAATTTAAATAAATAAAATAAGAATGTAAATGTTGACTGATTACACAGACAGATAGACTATAAATAACAGAGAGACAATACAGACATGGGAAGTTGATAAAAGAACGGGAATGGAAAGAGGGAAAGGAGAGAATTGGAAAGGGTGGAAGAAAGTGGGGAGGAAGAGATGGGGGAAGGGTGGGTTGAAAGAGAAGGGGGGAGAGGGAGAATAGGAAGAAAATAGTTAGGGGAATGGGGATAGGGAGTAATGATAAAATAAGAAAAGGGGGAGGGAGAATAGGAAGAAAATAGTTAGGGAAAGGGGTAGGGATAGTGAGCAAAAAGAAAAGGGGGAGAGAAAGGAAAGGGGAGAAGACGAAAAGAAAGTAGGGAGCGGCCGGACGATGATCAAGAGAAGAAGCAAAGAGAGAGGAAAACCGAAAAAGAAAAAAAAGAAGAAGAAAAAAAATAGAAGGAGGGGGAGAGGGAGGGGGGGAGAGCCGAACGCAAAAGAGGAAGAGGGGAGTTAGAAAGGGGAGGCAGAGGGGGGAGAGGGAGAAGGGGAGGAGGAGGGAGGGTGGAGGGGGTGGGGGGGGGGGCAACGAGCGTACCTTGATAGAGGTTACTGGTCGTGGAGCGCACCCTACCTGCTATAAAGGCCGGGGTACAAGCTAAGCCTTGGGTCCTCTACTGTGGTCGCTGTAGGTGAAGAGGGAGTAGGGGGTGGGTGGGGGTAGTAAGGGGGGATAAGGGGTGGTCTGGGGGTGAAGAGGGAGTAGGAGGGTGGGTGGGTGGGGGTGAAGAGGGAGGAGGGGGGTGGGGTGGGTGGGGGTGAAGAGGGAGTAGGGTGGGTGGGTGGGGGTGAATAGGGAGTAAGGGGGTGGGTGGGGGTGAATAGGGAGTAGGGGAGGGTGGGTGGGGGTGAAGAGGGAGTAGGGGGGTGGGTGGGTGGGGGGTAGATAGTAAAAGGGGGGGATAAGGGAGGGTCTGGGGGTTGACTGAATAGGAGATAGGAAAAGGCGGAAATGAAGAGGAGGAAGAGGAGGAGGGGGGGGGGGGGGAGGTTAAATGGTGGTCGTTGGAGGTGTGGAGGGGGTAGGTGGGGGGTGAGAAGAGAGGAGCTGGATGAAGACGAAGAAGGAATAGGAGAGGATAAAGAAAGACGAAGAAGGAAGAGGGAGGATAAAGCGATGGGGAGAAATAGGGAATGGAAGATAGCTAGAGAGAGAGAGAGGGAGAGAGAGAGAGAGCGAGCGAGCGAGAGAGAGAGAGCGAGCGAGAGAGAGAGAGATTGAAAAAGCACGCGCAAGTGCGAGAAAGATTTCTTTTTTTACAGGAACGAAAGGAACAAAAGACAAGCGAGGAGGAAGAGGAAGGAGAGAAAGTGACACGGAGGAAAAGGAGGAAAGGAATTCAAGAACAGACCCACCTTTTCTTCTTTCTTTCTTCCTTACCCTTTCTTTCTTTCTTTCCTTTCTTTCTTAAAGAGAAGGCAATAAGTAATCAATCCCCCGTTAAAATTAGCCAACGGATGCGACGACTTTCCGTCTGTTTGCAACCGGAAAGAAGAAGAGAACTGCAACAGAGACGCCGGGGATCCCCCCAAGTTGCAAAGGACTCCTCCTGCTTGAAATTGTTTGTTGCAAAGGACTCCTCCTGCTTGAAATTGTTGCAAAAAAAGACTCCTGCTTGAAATTGTTGCAAAAAGGACTCCTCCTGCTTGAAATTGTTTGTTGCAAAGGACTCCTCCTGCTTGAAACTGTTTGTTGCAAAAAAGGACTCCTCCTGCTTGAAATTGTTTGTTGCAAAGGACTCCTCCTGCTTGAAATTGTTGCAAAGGACTCCTCCTGCTTGAAATTGTTTGTTGCAAAGGACTCCTCCTGCTTGAAATTGTTGCAAAGGACTCCTCCTGCTTGAAATTGTTTGTTGCAAAGGACTCCTCCTGCTTGAAATTGTTGCAAAGGACTCCTGCTTGAAATTGTTTGTTGCAAAGGACTCCTCCTGCTTGAAATTGTTTGTTGCAAAGGACTCCTCCTGCTTGAAATTCCGCCGACGTATTCGTGGGTTATTAGTTTGGGGATTGGGCTTCGCAATGCATTCATCAACGGCAAGGGCTCCCGGGGGGCTGATTTCTCTGCGCTTTATGCAAATTTCTCTGAAGCACTTTCGACGAATCCGACTACGACGACTACGACGACTACGACTACGACTACGTGTGCTGCGAGGGAGTTTCGTAGCGTTCGTTTTATCGGCGTTCGTTTCTGCGATGGCGATTCGTAAATAGAAAGTCTGGCTGTTGGTGGACGCCATCATGCAGTCGACTCTCGCCTTTTTTTTTTTTTTTTTTTTTTTTTTTAATTCTCCTTCGATGTCGTTATGATCTGTCTGTTTTGTGTGCTTTCTCTCTTTCTTTCTCTTCTCTTTTTCTCCGTTTCGCTCTTTCTCTTTTTCTTACTCTTATCTCTTTTCTTTCTCTTCTCTTTTTCTTCTCTCTCTCTTTCTCTCTCTCTCTCTCTCTCTCTCTCTCTCTCTCTCTCTCTCTCTCTCTCTCTCTCTCTCTCTCTCTCTCTCTCTCTCTCTCTCTCTCTGTCCATCATCGTTCCCTCTTTTTCATTCATCTTTCTGTCTCCATCTTTATCTCCTCCCCCCCTCCCCCTTCTTCTCTATCTTTCCATCTATCTTCCTATTCATCTCACACACTTGACCTCGTTATGTATCATTAAACTTAAAATGCAAGCACGAAAATACAATAAGATAAAGCAAGAATGACTTAGCAGTAACGAGACTCGCTGTCCTTCGAGAGAGAGAGAGAAAAAAAAAGGATCTAATCATTCTAAGATCTTATATGCAGTATTTTTTTTTCTTATCTTTCCTGTAGTTTCGTACGAGTACAAGCATCCCTCGCTAGTCGTGTTTTTTTTATACTAGGATGCTATAGAGTGTTTGCGATCGGTTTTTCTTGTTCTCAAGGGGATGGCAACACTGCTCACGACCCCCACGTACTGAACGTTATGTTTTCTTTACCGATATTTTCCAGCTGTCTGTCTATATCTCGTCTTTCTTGTTGGTCTTGTGTGTCTTTTGGAACTCCAACAATGCCTTTGTTGTTTTAGTGCTGAGTAATGTTGCACTTCAAAGTAAACTATCTAATGCGATTTTTATCTAACATCCTCAAAGGGGAAGAAAAAAAATACGTATATATATATACATTTATTTAAATTCTGTCACTGTATTTCACAAGATTTTTTCTTTCTTTCTTTCTTTTCTTTTCTTTTCTTTCTTATCACATCTCACATGCTTTCGTTCGTACGTGTGACCCGGCGGGGGGGGGGGGGGGGTCGAAGCCTTGGTTGGAAGGCCTCGCGGTTCAGCCCAGTGACAGCAGAAGGTACATTGATGCGACCGCAAGCCGTTGTTGCAATCAAAATATGACTGCTAGTTGATCCGTCTGGATCTTAATCACTTCTTCGTCACCTGTCTCGGAGAACGTGGCTCATGGCGTCTGCTATTTTGCGTTGGGTGCTCTTTGCATGCTCGTGATTATAACTTGCAACATGTCAGCTGTTTTGAGAAAGGGTGGATGATCCTGTCTGAATCGGCGACAAAAAATTATAACTTGCAATATATCAGCTGTTTTGAGAAAGGGTGGATGATCCTGTCTGAATCGGCGACTAAAAATACCAAATCCTTAATATACTTTCTCACATACTCTACGTCAATTGATTTGAATTTACTCCCGATCCAATCCTGATGAGGAAAAGGAGCCACGAATATATATCCTATAACCAGTTTTATCAAGTTTGTTTTTTCTTCTCTTCCCCCGATGAGGTGATGACTTGTATTTAGAATAAAAACGCAAACATGATTCAGATACTGGAAAAGGTCGTGGAGCGGTAAGTGGAAGTGTTTCATCACGGATTAGATGTTAATAGAATAATAATAAACGCGGACAAGACCTGATTTTTTGAATGCGAATTTAGACTTTTAGATTTTGAATTTCTTTTTTAACCTTTAGGTCGGATGGAGTGTTGGCCATTTGTTTATTTAAATGTTATGTTGTAAAGAGATACATTAATTCTGAAAAAAATATATATATATTTGCATATTTTATAATACATATACATGTATTTAATTATGGAAAAATTTATATATATTTACATGTTTTTTCATAATCATACATATACATGTATCCGTATCCCTATAGCTAATTCCATCACTCCACAATCAAAGTAACTCATGCGCAAATACAACAGCTGGATAAATCGATCATCTGATGAATAAACAACCAATCACGTAGGCCTACGACCCGAACTACAAAGACGCAAATCACTCACACGGATTGACTCAATGATGATGATACATGACTATATAATGGAAAGTATCACAAGACGTGGAAGGGCGACTGTCAGGAACAAGACACGCGAACTCGACTGGAAAGCTCTCATGCACTAGCTGTCATACATAAGTTCTCACATTTCATGCACAGGAGCTCATGGGAGTCGTTGATTCCCCGGACGACTTTTTAAAATGTATTTAAGATTGAAGTTTGAAAGGAGATGTTCTCTTTCTTTTTTTAGGATGTTTGCGTGTGTGGTTATTAAGGAAATGGAAAGGGGTGGGGAGAATGAGAGAGAGGGGGAAGGGGGAAGAGAGAGAGAGAGAGAGAGAGAGAGAGAGAGAGAGAGAGAGAGAGAGAGAGACCCCTCTTTCTCCATCTAGAGATAGAGAAAGAAAGATAGCGAGCGAAAGAGAGAGAGAGCGATAGAAAGAAAGAAAGAAAGGGATAGTGAGTGCGAAAGAGAGAGAGAGAGCAATAGAAAGAAAGAAAGAGAAGAAAGAGACAGTGAGAACGAAAGAGAGAGAGAGCGATAGAAAGAAAGAAAGAAAGAAAGAGATAGCGAGAGCGAAAGAGAGAGAGCGAGAGCTAGAGAGAGAGAGCGATAGAAAGAAGGAAAGAAAGAAAAAAAGAGATAGTGAGATGGAAAGAGAGAGAGAGAGAAAGAGAGCGATAGAAAGAAAGAAAGAGATAGTGAGAGCGAAAGAAAGAGAGAGAGAGAGAGAGGCAAAGGGAAAAGGGAAGAGGCGAGTAGGTTAGAAGGAGGAGGAGGCAGCTGGTTGGTGTCCCACATACTAGCTAGGGTCGCGGGTACTAACCCCCCCCCCCCAACATAGCGATGATGCCCCAAGGGGATGGGTGGATGGTGTCCGGGCCGACCTTGCTCGAAACGCCATCTGGTGAACCTCGAACCAACCATCTCGAGACATACAGTTCGATGGAGGGAAAGCTTCATTAATTAAAGGGATTCGAGAGATACGAGGTTTTATAAAATTATGACCGGTGTCCATGAGGGTTATGAGGTATGTGGGGATGGATGGCATCGATGAGGTAAGAGTGTGTGTTCTTCGTTGCCGATTTTTTTTTTTTTTTTTTTTGTGCGTGTGTGTGCGTGTGTGTGTGTGTGTGTGTGTGTGTGTGTGTGTGTGGAGGCGCTGCGGCACATGATCCGTGGCGGTTCGGGTTCGGGTTCGGGTTCGAACCCAGGTTGCCTCGACTGCAAGTAAGTTTGCTTCCGGTGACCCCTTGAGAGGCGGAAGATTGGAAAGTAAGCGAGGAGACACTTTTTCTTTTTTTCTTTCTTCTTCTTTTCTTTCTTTCTTTTCTTTGTGGGTTTTGTGATTTTGTTTTTTGGTATTATTACTATTATCGTTGTTACTTTTTGTTATTGTTGTCATTACTATTATTGTTATTATTGTTGTTATTTTCAATATCAGTATCATAATTATTATTTCTATCATTATTATTACTATTATTATCATTATTATCATTATTATTACTATTATTATTGTCATTATTATCCTCATCATCACCTCCGCCATTACACCAGCACCATCATCACCACCACCATCACACCACCACCATAATCACCACCATCACTATCATCGCTCCACACAATACCAACACCATCATCCACACACAAATAACACCCTCCTTATTACGAACCATCATCTTATTTATCTTCAAATAACTCCCAAATAAATCAGAGCAACAACCCTTTCTCTAAGCAAATCAAAGAAAAAAGAAAAATAAAGAAAAAAGAATATTCTTTTTTTTCTTCTTCTTCTGTCAAATAACTCCCAAATAAAACAAAGCAACAACCCTTTCTCTAAGCAAAGCA
>BOPN01000295.1:97500-145000 GCA_017312705.2 Penaeus japonicus | reverse complement strand
CTTTCTCTTCTCTTTCTCTTCTTTATCTTCTCTTTCCCTTCTTTCTCTTCTCTTTCTCTTCTTTCTCTTCTCTTCTCTTCTCTCTCTCACTCACCCACTTAGCCACCCACACTCATTCCATCCCGCCTTCTCTCCCCCCTTTACTTTCTCCCTCGCTTCTTCCCTTTCCCTCTCTTTCTCCTCCTCCTCCTGTTCTCCGCCTTTCTCTCGCATTCCCAGCTGTTCGTATCCGTTTTTTTTTAAATCCTGTTTCTCAACACCTCATGACGCGCTCATGACAACGTATCCATAGCTTATGCAATCACAGAATGCTTATTATTTGGTTAGCGGTCATGCAGGGATTCTTATTCTGATACAGTTAAGAGATAAAAAAAGGGTTGTGGAACATTAATAAGCGCATTGCATCTCTCATTTGTAAGACCCTTGTTTAAAAGAACATAATAAGCTTGATCGCCGTGTGTTTTGGTGTTAGTTGACTTTGAGTTGTATAATGTTGTTAGCTCGAGTTGCTACAACCGCTCTTTAGTTTATCCTTGAGTTGAAATGCAAAACGTGATCGTTGCGAAAGATTTTTTTTTTTTTTTTTTTTTTTTTTTTTTTTTTTTTTTTTTTTTTTTTTTTTTTTTTTTTTTTTTTTTGTATTCGGTTTGCATTTTGTTTTGTCTTGGTGAAGGGAGAGGGGGGATGGGGGAGGGGAGGGGAGAGGGGATGATGATGGTGTAAGTGTGTGTGTGTGTGTGTGTGTATGTGTGTGTGTTAGTGATGATGTTATTGATGATGTTATTGATGATGATGATGATGATGATGATGTATCTGTGTGTGTGGGGGGGGGGGGGGTAGGGGGCGCTGGGAGAATCATCAACAGTGAATTCGATCAATTGCATATATATAATAAAGCGCATAATGCAGAAGTATCTAATCCCAATGACAAACAACCATGCATCGACATCTAGGAGTTAGAAAAAAGGGAAACTTCTGGAAGTCCCGAAGGTCAATTTGCTTCAGATCCTGTTTTCCTTCGGGTGAACTCTCACGAGGTTCTTAATCAATTTAAGAGTCGTTATGTGGGGGGTGATAATCAGATTTTTCGTTGATGTATGTAAACCCAACAACCAAAAAACAATTCAACCAAATATTGACTTTGTGTCTTGATTTTTTTTTTTTTTTTTTTTTTTTTTTAATCTGTGAGTGTTTTTTTTTTTCTAACCATAACCTTTTTGTTTTCGGATTTCTAGTTAATTAAGACGATTTTGATCCGAGTCTCTGAATGACTGAATAACTTTGAAAGGAATAAAACAAAACAAATACAGTGATATAGCTAAATGGATGGTCGTTCGGAACCTTCCGATGGCTGAAAAAGTCCCAAAAGAAGAAGAAGAGAAAGCTTCATAAAACTACAGTGAAGTGTCTTCCCCCCCCCCCCCCCCCCCCCCCCCCCCCCCCCCCCCCCCCGACAACCTTCAGAAGAAAAAAAAAAAAAAAAAAAAAAAAAAAAAACCACCGCAAGAAACACATAATTCAGATAATTGGAAACGTAGGAAACGTAACAAGCACAAAAGCACAAGAAAGTGAGAGTGAGTTGGGACGGGAGAAGCAAGTATGAGAAACGGATCAAGCCGCCATCATCCTGCCGTGGGCGGTCCCCCCCCTGGACTCCCCCCCGTCAACGCCATGGAGGCACATCAAGGCTTCTGCATCAAACACCAACGTTATGACGGGTAGGTTGTCTCTATGTCGCTCTGTAGGGGGCGTGGTGGTTGATATACTAAGTACCATCTGTGGTACTATTATGATGTTTAATGTCATGGTACTTAATTGTGTTAGATAGATGTTTTTTTTTTTTTTTTTTTTTTTTCTCAAATCCGGCTTTCCAATGGTATTCGGGTGTAGTTGATATTCCTTGTAAACATTTTTTAGATTATTTTTTGGATGCGGTGTGAGGATGAGTTAACATTCCAGGCTGAATGTTTTCCCTGTCTTGAATGTTTACTTTGTAGAAGCTGATTTATACTAAACTCACAAAATCAAAACATCCGTCGTTCATTTAACAAAGAAATCGTAGAAATACCGAATACATATATTAAGTAATTGATATGTATTATCACGTGTATTGGCGATCAATTCGACAATTGATATATGTTACTATGAATCCTATACCAAGATCAATAAAAGATAAAATGCAAATCTAGCAAACGCTATCCATACATCAAACTTCGAATTTATTTAACTCCCATTACAATTCATCAATCACAGTAAATAATGATCACACGTAGATTACCCTCACCACAATACTTGACCGTCTCTATGAACTCTATGAAGCGTGACTGAAGTATGATGACCGACTGTCCACATGTCTGTCGCAACAGTCGCCACCATCCTTCAGATGTGGCTATCTTAGAAAGCTTAGTGGGGACGCATTATTCAACGTCACACTAGCGCCATCTGCCGCTCTGGTCCGAGGATGGCATGTGGCTTGTTTGTTTACTCGTCGCAGCGTCTAAATGTTATGTCATTACGGCGAAATGTAGGGTAATCGTATGTTTGGGTAGGGTGGTGATGGCGGTGCGATATTTAAGGAAGAAAGTGATTGTTTTATATGGTTTGTGATGACTTTTTTTTTAAGAAGAAGATGGTGATGATGATGATGATGATGGTGAATTCGTGTTCAGGTAATGCTAGGGATGGTCATCAAGAGAAGCAAGTTTGGGCTTTACGGTGCTTCTTAACTGTGGTCCGACTGAGTGGATTACAGTTTCTGTTTATGAGTGTTTGTGCTTGCACGCATATAATATACCTCACTGACTCCTCCTTCCCTCGCATCCTAAGCAAGATTAGTCTAAGAACTATGGAATCTTTCAAGTCACATCAGTTCAAGGAGGGTTTTAAAAGGATTAACGGATTCCCTGTTGACATTTCCGACTATATTGCGGCGGTTCTTTCTTTCACCCGAGAGACGAAGGAGGTTGTTAAGTCTCATATATTCATTATCACTTAAAATGCGGAAGAGAATAATTATCTCGAATATTGACAAGGGAACCAGAAGCAAGAGAGACAAAAGTCGCTGTAACGGAAATCGACCGACGAAAGTCAGACGGTATCTGACAGAAATGTTCAAAACGGACGAAAAGACATTCTTACTCTTGCCTCTGACTAAAGAAGCGCAAAGACGTTCGTTTGACTGAAAAGTCCGCCCAAAAAAAAGACATCAACTCCCCTACTGCGTTCGCTGAATTGATTTCATAAATTCTATTCCGGCGGTACAATGAACAGGTAGTGAACGGAGGGAGATTACAGGTGTGATTAAAGGACAAAGAAAGATGGACGACTCACGCTGGCAGGTAACCATAGCGACCTCCCGAGGGACCACAGGTGCCTAGGCCTATGCAGGGGGGTCCTCAGACGGTACCTGTTCTACCCGACACCTGACCTGATGCTCTTGATCTTCTTTATCCTACCTGGATTTCCTCTTCAGGTCACATAGGAGACATCTTTTGTTTCGTCTAGAGGGGTTTATATTATACCGAGTGATTAAAATCCAGGTTGAAGATTTTTTCGAAACGGATATTTTATCACCATGAAGTAAAACAAAAATACGTATTGATGAAGTTTTCAAAATGGATATTTTATCACCATGAAGTTAAAAAATTTACGTGTTAATGAAGCAATAGGAAAGTGTTCGAACCCCCCCCCCCCTACCAGTGGACGAACACCTGACGCCAGCCAATATTGCGTCGCCAGGCTGGAGGGGCAGTGACAGACAGACCTCTTGCCATCTGGGTAATGGATTTATTATAAGGGACTTTCTTGACGGTGTGTGTCTGCCTTCCTTCTACCTATCGAGTGATGGGGTCATATGTGCGTGCTTGTGTGTGTGTGTGTGTGTGTGTCTGCGTCTGTGTGTGTGCATGTGTATGTGTATGTACCTCTGTGTGTGCATCTGTGTGTGTGTGTGCATGTGTAAGTGTATGTACCTCTGTGTGTGTGTGTGTGTGTGTGTGTGTGTGTGTGTGCATGTGCATGTGTAAGTGTATGTACCTCTGTGTGTGCATCTGTGTATGTGTGTCACATTACATTTATGATCTATTTATTTACTCTTCACACGAATGCCATATAGCCATATACAATGTACTCCTCATCAGCGATTGCCTCACGGTGACGAAACGGCCTTCATTATGAATAAATCTTCATCCCTTTAGTGAAAGATTTGACGATGTTCAAATGAACAGTTCATTTCGCGTGCATTAACCTCTACATCGTGCGTTAACCCTTAAGGCACGAGTATTACCCCCAAAACAAAGATATTGATTGGCTAAACAGCAGTGACGTCAGGGTTAAATGACACCTAAATAGATGTGTATAACCCAAATAGAAGTTAGCAAAGACAAACGTAAGTGTATCCCGTTTTCACATGCTGTTAACCTACTTCAGAATGGCCATTGCATAACCAAGCTTAGTTCATGTGTGATGGGAAAGAGATGCAGGTTTTAACAGCGATGTGGTTTTGCTAAGTGTCTCTGGAGAGTGTAAAAAGAAGAGATAGGAATAGCCATTATTCTCTTTTTTTACTTAGCGCTTGGGGGTTAGTTCACTCTTACACACCTATGAGAATATGGATTCAGGGAAAAAGACATGAATAGGAAAAAGAAAATTGTGCAGTATTACGGTTTTGTGGTTTTAGTCGGGTTCAAGAGACTGCTTGTAGCCTTATCAAGGACTCGAAAGAGTACTGTGGTCTGATCTTTGCTTTAAGGGGGTCCATTAACCCTAATCGTTTCCAATGTACAGTCGTTTTTTAAGAAAGAAAAGACCGTTTCTTACCCAATGTAATCAAAAGACGTTTCAAAATAAGCCGCGCATGCGCAATAATGGCGTAGTCGACACGCTTTCCTTCGCGCGGTATCATGTCACGACAAGAAGCACAAATAAAGTGTCCAGCGGTTGTGCTTTGAAGAAATCAAAACCTTGTGACAGGACGAAGCCCAAAGCAATGCAGCGGGCGCCATGCGGTGGGTGTTAACCGCAGCTGGTAGGCCAGCCACCGGATGTAAGAACTCCTATAATTACACTTGGCTTCGTTTTCACCGTGTAGGCAAATAGATTTCTCTTGTGCGATGCACCGAAGAAGCACATAGGCAGAGATATATCTTAGAGAGGGAGAGGGGGTGAGAGAGAGAGAGAAGAAGACAGAGTGAGAGAGGGAGAGAGAGAGAGAGAGAGAGAGAGAGAGAGAGAGAGAGAGAGAGAGAGAGAGAGAGAGAGAGAGAGAGAGAGAGAGAGAGAGAGAAGGATAAGCGGAGCATATGCTATAAGCACTGAGGCGAGCCCGCCTGTGTCGGCGTGTGCAGGATCGTTAGAGAGTGTGCCAACCTGTGCTTGGTCCTTACCCTCAGTGATACCCAGGCACGGCAGTGACCGCCAGGCAACTGTGGGAACTCACGGGCTTGGACGGGGCTCGACCTGCCGACCACAAGAGAGAGAGAGAGAGAGAGAGAGAGAGAGAGAGAGAGAGAGAGAGAGAGAGAGAGAGAGAGAGAGAGAGAGAGAGAGAGAGAGAGAGAGAGAGAGAAAGAGAGAGAGAGAGAGAGAGAGAGAGAGACAGGCAGACAGACAGACAGACAAAGAAACAGAGAAACAAACTGACAGGCCGACAATCAACACAAAGATACATACACATGCAGAGATACACCCTAGAGACGAAATAAATAGACAAAGAACCAGAGATAACAGAACATACACATAACAGATTACAAATACACATGCACTGATCGACCAGGAAAAGAAGAGAGAGAGAGAGGGAGAGAGAGAGAGAGAGAGAGAGAGAGAGAGAGAGAGAGAGAGAAAGAAAGATAGAGAAAGAGAGAGAGAGAGAAAGAGAGAAACAGAGAGAGAAAGAAAGAGAAAGAAAGGTAGAGAGAGAGAGAGAGAGGGAGAGAGAGAGAGAGAGAGAGAGAGAGAGAGAGAGAGAGAAAGCACACGCGACTGTCCATCACTGATTCCCCAAACAACTGAGGCCATCCACTTCGTACAAACCGACTAACGATTTTCTCACACAACCACCACCACTTTTCGACCTGCGCGATTTACGATTTAATCATAATCTTGTTTCAAAAGCTCGAGGTAAACGATAGCCGAACCCCAAACTGGAAACAGCTGGATTAAGAGCTGGAAATTCAAAGGATTTTTTTTTTTTTTTTTTTTTTTTTTTTTTTTGACATAACTCGATTTCCTTGAGGTTGGCGAATAGTTTGATTATCATTTTATTCACGGATATCTGTGAATATGCTTTGGGCGAATGTGAACTGATGTCATATTTACTTCTTCGTAAGTAATGGAATCAACCATATGGATGAAGTCGTTTTGTAGAGAATGTTTATAGGCAGTGTGTAATTACTGTCTAGTATATTATTTCTCAACAGGGGGTGTGTACATGAAGATTAATATAACATATGAAAGTAACAAAATGTAACAACGGATAAAAAATGTACTGAGGAATAATATCGGCAACTAGGAAAAAAAATACAGTTTACCGACAAAGAAAAGATTAAAGAGCTAAAAACAATACGTTAAGAGTTAATAGGATAAAAAGATTTTAAAAAAAATCGTAAAATATATTATCCTTAAAAAAAAATCAGGATTGGTCCGACGATGATAAATATAAGATTACTTTGCCTCTCTCTTAAATTTTATATATTATGTAATCTTAAGCATTATAAAGATCAGATTTATTCGTTTGTATTTTCATATTTACATTAGAATAAGAAAAACAAATATTGTGCATTGACCTTTTATTCAATATCATTTAAGCATATTTCCAGTGAATGTTTTTTTGCATTCTATCAAGATGTGTCATATGCAAAACAGAAATATTATTTACTACAAGTACAACCTGCTTGTAAGGTACAAAGACCCACCGGAAGGGCCACAATAAGCGATCGCTCTATCCTTTGTTTAGGATTTATTATTTTTAATGTTCTATCTTTGTTTACCAACCTGTCGATCGCCACCTGTTGGCAATTTACTTTGTTCTTTGTGTATTAATGAAAGTTAAATGATATTAATGTTTTCCTTTTCTCTTTCTTCAACAGGTATGTCAACAAAGACGTGTTATATGGTTTCCCTAAAGTTATAAGGACAGGTAAGTTTGATGAATGTCCTTCGATGACCAGGGATAGGCCAGGTATTTCAACTTGATGTATCAATATATTTTTTTCCCCGTTTTCTCAATCACGCCTCGAGTACGCATAGAATAAAAAAAAAATAATAATAATAATAAACATGATACAAACTAATAGAATCGAAAGAGTAATGACGTGGTCGTAAATCCTTAGCAACCTCGATGACATAAGAGTTGGCTTTGCAAGTCATTCTTACATAGACGCCCATACCCATTGAATGCTCGGTCCATCACGCCCATATCCTGCTGATGGTTCGCTGGACACCGATGACCGTGGTGATGCAGAATTCAACCTCCTGGAATCCTACGCTTTATAGCCGGTCATCCTTCTTTTCATAAAACGTGAGGATGGAGTGTGTGTTGTCCTTCAGGCTCGCAAAGGTTAGATCCACAAAAATGCAACCACCCTTTTTATTTTATTTTTTTAAACAGGAAGGACTTGATTATCGTATTTTTATGCAAAGTAGTTTAGGAAGGAAGAGGGAAGCAGAAGTAGAAGCAGAAGTAGAAGCCGTATTGACAGTGACAACAACACCTTCGGGATACACGATATTGTCCCGCCCATTATCCTCAGTGCGAAGTCGATTACTTATCAAGCCGCCCGTGATATCCCATAACCTCATTCAACAGGAATGTCGAATGTTTTTTTTATTTATTTTTTTTTTTTTTAGTATGTATTAAAGTATCCTTTGAACTGCGCATTGGCTATGACGCACATCCCGTGTTGTACAGACCCCCTCCCCCCCCCTCCCTTCTCGTGCCACGATTGTCCGTTTTCGTCGGTATTCCCGGAAAGGGGACTTGTGTAAGCGCCCACGGTCTGACGGATTGCAGGCGGTAATTGCACTCATACAACGCCGATGACTGACTGGCACCTTGGCGGAGATACGAAATACGGTTAGCTATCATCACTCAGAAGCGATTTCAGAAGCGATAGAGATAGATCCTTTTGAAACTGATCGCTGTAAACTTAAAAGAGTTAGTGTTAGGCTATCCACGAAGCAGTACCGTGCGTGTTGCGATTGAAAACGCGGGTGGAAGTGGTATGCATAGCTTATTCGATCCGGCTCAGGTACTCGCGTGTTGTGTTGACATTCGAGCGGTGACTTCGCTATTATTGCGATTTCAGAGGGAGTAGAATCGTTTTTTTTCGCTCACCTTTGATCTTTACTTTGTTTAGGTGTTTTTGATTCAGGGTGGAAGAACAGAGGACGTGGGGCAAATAAAGTAGCGTGGGGACTAAATATGAGAAGAAAGAGAATGCAGGAGGTGAAGATAGAAGAAAGAGGAGATTACAGAGAGAGAGAGAGAGAGAGAGAGAGAGAGAGAGAGAGAGAGAGAGAGAGAGAGAGCGAGAAATAGTTAGAGAGACAGAAAGAGAAAGTGAGCGATAGTTGGACAGAAAAAGAGAATAAGAAAGGATTCGATTTTGATTCTGAAAAAAAAGAGAAAAAATAGAGTGCGAAAGAAAATAGTGAAAGGGATGGAAAAGATAACGAAGATGCAAAGGGCGGTAAGAAAGATCCGCAAAAGAATTTACGAGGATAAAATAAATTGAGGAGTGGGATAAGGATTGTCTGTCGACTCGCAAGTAAATAAAAGAATAGGTGTTTGGTTATACACTGAGAGTACAGCCTTGGTGATCGGAATATTCAAGTGTTTTCATTAGCAAGGATTGTCTCGGGAGTTCATTACATAAGGACGTTAAAGGACACGTCTAAATGTTGTTGTTGTCGTTTTTATACACGACGTAATTGCAAGTACGAAAATATCCGAAAGTGAAAAAAATAAACATTTTATTTCCGCCTCTGCCGTGGAAGGTAAACACCCAATTTATAACAGAGCCTAACAAGGAAAGGAGATTAGACAGTAGCAATTGCAGGGCAGGAGGAGGTAGGAAGACCCGCAGGTAATAATTATTTGGGTAGCAAGAACGGTGGATATTTACGCATTATGTCCTTGGCGGAAAGGAGATGGAGAGGAAACGATGTATTGCCAACCGCGAGTGTGTGCCGTGAATCACCTTCCGAACTGCTGCCTGCCTGCCTGTGTCTAAACCCCCTCCCCTCCACCCCTTCCCCCCTTCCCCCTACCCCCTCCACCCTTTCCCCTTCCCAACCCCTCCACCCTTTCTCCCTCCCAACCCCTCCGGTAACTCCCTCCCCCCTTCCCCTCCGGTAACTCCCTCCCCTCTTCCCCTCCGGTAACTCCCTTCCCCCTTCCCCTTCGGTAACTCCCTCCCCCCTTCCCCTCCGGTAACTCCCTCCCCATCTTCCCACTCCTGTAGCCCTCACTCCCCCTTCCCCTCCGGTAACCCTCCTCTCGTTGTTTGCTCTTCCCCCCCCCCCACTTCTTGTCCTCCTCCCCTCTTCCCTCCCTTCCCCCCTCCCCTCCCTTGTCCATCACCTTTTCAGGTTCAAGGACAGTTCGTGATATTTTCTTTCACCATTTATCTTTTATCATAATTTTATTTTTCATTTAATTATTAATTTTTTGGTAATCATAGTCATTCCTCCGTGAATCAATCTATTTTTATTCTCCTCACTGCGGCGTCTTGGTCACCATGGCAACAAAACTTACGCCTCTTGAGGCCGACTTGAGGTTGCTGACTACTGCGGGGTTTTTCCCAGTCATTTCTTGCTTTCATTTTCTTCGTTTCTTGTTTCGGAGGGATGGTAAATAAGCTACCTGGCCTGTTAACCATGCGTTGTAATTTGTAGGGGCTATATATATATTTTTTTTTTTTTTTTTTTTTTTTTTTGTGTTATTCCCCCTTTCGGTAGCGTGGAAAAGCGTCCCATTTGAGATTAATTTTACTTGATTAATTTAACTCAATTCAGTTTTGTTTTGTTTTGTTTTAACTTAGTTTTGTTTTATTCTATTTCATTTTTTAATTCCTTTCCGACCTCGCGATAAAGTTCAATGTTATTTTATTTTATTTTAGCGCACACGTCCCCGCCCCCCCCCCCTGCATTGACGGCAGCGACAGTACACACTAACTCCTCCTCCTCCCCCTCTCTCTCCCTCCCTCCCTCCCTCCCAGAACGAGGTCGCGCGCCGTCTTAACCCACTGACCTCAGCTCCACCCGCTCTCTAACCGTATAACCATCCCTCCTTTAAAAGCTCTCTCGGGTGTCGTTTTCGTTTCATCCCCCCTCCCCCTCTTCCCTCCTCTCCCCTCTCCCCTCTTCCCCCTCTCCCTCTCCCCCTCATCCCCCTATCCCCTCTCCCCTCTCCCCACTCTTCCCCTCTCCCCCCTCTTCCTCCCCTCTCCCCTCTTCCCCCTCTCCCCTCTCCCCTTTCCCCTCTCCCTCTTCCCCCCCTCTCCCCTCTTTCTCCCCCTCTACCCCTCTCCCCTCTCGTAGTACAACCTCGAAAACTGATACAGTAAAGGTACCTCGGGTATTAATTAATCCTCACCTTCGGAGATTTTCTGTTCGTCAGCGGAATCCTTGAAAGCAGACCGGTTTGGTTGAATGTGCAATGATGAATTCGCAAGCAAAGCGGAAGATCTCTTGATAGATAAGTATCCAGATCGCCAGATTATCTTCGGAAATAAATACCGCCGCGCTGTATTTGTACTTGGAGAGACGGGCGTCCGCAACAAGGAAATAGGCAAAACACTTTCTGTTTTTTTGTTCCACTTCTGTTTTTATTTTTTCATTTAGACGTTCGCAATTCAAATTAACGCAGGGGTTTATAATATGTTTTTAGAATATTCCTTTTTATTTTTTCATTTATCTGTTTATTCATAAATATTTTTTCTAATTTCCTTTTTTTTTTTTAACTCAAAACGCGTTTTATTTCCTCTTCCTTCTTTTTTCTTTCTGTTACGTCAGTCTCCATCTTTACCACCTTGTATTTATTCCCTCCCCCCTCTCCTCTATTTCCTCCCCCCCTAATTTTCCTTAAACCCCCTCCCCTCTCTTCCCTCCCCCCTAATTTTCCTTAAACCCCCTCCCCTCTCTTCCCTCCTCCTCTTTTTCCCATAACCCCCCTCCCTCCCTCCCTCCCTCCCTCCCTCCCTCCCTCCCTCCCTCCCTCCCTCCCTCCCTCCCTCCCTCCCTCCCTCCCTCCCTCCTCCCCTCCGCTTTAGTTGCCCAGTGACAAAGGTAAATAGTGAATCTCCCCTGTAATCAATATCAGTTTTTTATATGTAAGTAAAGTAGCTTCGTGGATGTATGTACTTACACTTATATAAGTCTGGAAATAACGTTGATGACGCGTTAGTGCGTCTTTGCGCCGCACTTCGGTTCAGTAGCTTCGTGGACATGCGCACTTGCATTTACATCCGGACTTATATAAGTTCGTAAGTAACTCTGCGAGCGTATGTATGTACATTTACTTACACCCATATACATAAACAGATTCTGATTCATGTGCGTACACTTATATAAATCATCTATACTTGATTAGTAATAAATTACATATAAAAAAGGACATCGGGTTCACCACTCTAAGGAAAGAATATTGCTTTGTTGAAATTAATCATTCATATTAACCCAGCACGTCAGTACATTAAGCACGCGAACACCGGAAAAGTGTATGTGTAAATACCTGTCTCTCTCTATCTCTCTCTCTCTCTCTCTCTCTCTCTCTCTCTCTCTCTCTCTTATACACACACACACACCACAGTACACCACACCACACTCACACATACATACAAATAGCTATATCTATATATCTATACATATATATGTATATATATATATATATTGTTACTCAGCAATTCCCTCATTCATTGATTTATTTTTTTTCATCTCATTAATCTTTAACACTTCTTGATTTCCTTATTCATGTTTCCTTTCTCTTTTTTTTTTTCCTTTTCATAAGATCCTTCGATTTCTCGCACTTTTTCCTTTGTTTTCTTTGAAGAGCCACGATGCGTGACTGCCATTCGCTGAGTCAGTCTTGTAATCTGCCATTCTTTCCATTTCATATCACGTTCTTCCTTATTGTGTGTCTCTTCTCTGTTGTTGTTGTTGTTTTCTGCTTATATATTTTTTTGTTTTGTTCTTATATTCGTATCTTTTTTTACGAGTGGTTGCTATGCTTGTTGGGAATATTTTTACAACCTTGCAAGAACGCTGTAACATCCCACTTGCTTGACTGGCGTATCTAAGGATATTCTTTAACGTTGATATTAATTGGATTTTCATTCGCTCGCTCATTTATTACTCTCATGTTCTTTCTTTCCTTTTCGGTAGGTCTCATTTTGTTTTCGGTTTATTTAGTTTTATTTAGTGATGTTTGACTCGGGATGTACTTTTATGGATTATGCATATCTTTTATAGGCTGTAGTTTTTTTGCTGTTTTTTCTTCTTCTTCGTCTGAATTAAGGAGAGACACACAGGTA
Source organism: Penaeus japonicus (assembly GCA_017312705.2). Lineage (NCBI taxonomy): Eukaryota > Metazoa > Arthropoda > Malacostraca > Decapoda > Penaeidae > Penaeus > Penaeus japonicus. The sequence goes on along the minus strand of BOPN01000295.1, from coordinate 132,470 downwards.
GGTAGACAGACACATACATACACACACACACACACACACACACACACACACACACACACACACACACACACACACACACACACACACACACACACACACACACACACAGACAAACAGACAGACAGAAAAAAAGACAGAAACAAAGGGTGCGGAGCAAACGTAATTACGCAAAACATTCGCCTAAGCAAGTCAAGCAACCTCGAGACACCGTGTCATACATTCATACATACGTCTTGCGAATCCTCCTCCTCGACGTGACCAGAGATGTGAAACAAGAGTCTCTTTGTTCGCAGCATCTCGCGTCGCAGCATCGGCCGAGAACCCGTAGGAGATAGGAGGTGCCCCGAGGTTTTAGAAATCTTAGAGAGGTCTCCGTCTTGCTATAGGAATATGGCTGACACCCAGTGGTATGGCGATCTCCGCGTTTTTTTCGGGATTATAGGGATTATCTTCTCGACGTTTTTTGGGAAAGGATAATTCGTATGGGGGTGTTTTAAGGATAGGGTATTTGTATTTGTTTCCGGGAAGGACTGATGATGAGGAGTGTTTATTTATCCTAGGCTGAGACGGATCCTTTCTGGCGATGACCTCTCTCTTTCTCTCTCTCTCTCTCTCTCTCTCTCTCTCTCTCTCTCTCTCTCTCTCTCTCTCTCTCTCTCTCTCTCTCTCCCTCTCTCTCTCTCTCTCTCTCTCTCTCTCTCTCTCTCTCTCTCTCTCTCTCTCTCTCTCTCTCCCTCTCTCTCTCTCTCTCTCTCTCTCTCTCTCTCTCTCTCTCTCTCTCTCTCTCTCTCTCTCTCTCTCTCTCTCTCTCTCTCCCCCCCCTCTCTCTCTCTCTCTCTCTCACGAGGTTTCCTCTCGATCGCGTTGGTCTCTTCAAAATGAGTTTCAAAAGAGAGAGAGAGAGAGGGAGAGAGAGAGAGAGAGAGAGAGAGAGAAAGAGAGAGAGAGAGAGACGAGGCAAGTCGAACGCAGCTAATAAGACCGTCACAATCGAGCGTTGGAAAGTTGCTTCTTCCGAGACCGGTTCCCAGGTGGTGGGTGGAGAGGCAGGCAGGCAGGTGGTGGTGCTGGCGAGGGAGGGAGGCAGGTGGTGGTGCTGGCGAGGGAGGGAGGCAGGTGGTGGTGATGGCGAGGGAGGGAGGGAGGGAGGGAGGCAGAAGGTACTTTGTGGTTCAGAGGAAGGTGTTTGGAGAGTGAGAGGCACGTGCGTGTGTGTGTGTGTGTGTGTGTGCGTGTATGTGTATGTGTGTGTTTGTGTGTGTGTTTGTCGTGTGTGTGTGTGTGTGTCTGTGCGTGTGTGTGTGTGTTTGTGTTTGTGTTTGTGCGTGTGTGTGTGTTTGTGCGTGTATGTGTGTGTTTGTGTGTGTGTGTGTGTGTGTGTTTGTGTGTGTGTGTCTGAGTGTTCATGTGTTTGTATTTTTTGTTCTACATATTCATTCCTCTCGCGTATGGTCATCTGTTTGCAAGAGGAGAAGGACACAAGCACAGCATACAAATAATCCAAACAAACCGCTCGCTCAGCAAAGCAAAGGTAGCAGGCAGCACCAGCAGCATTTCGTGGGCGTGTGCTCGGGAGACAGTGATTGCAGTTGCTATCTGTATCTCAGGTTGCAAACGCGATCGCAATGAGTGAAGTAAGGATGCGACGTGCTCCTAATCACGTCTAATGACTCATATCCGTCTTCGGGTAACCAGCTCAGCTGTGAGAGGTGATTTATCCGCATAGGTGGTCATGCACGGGAGTACACTTGTCTTGTATCTGGCGCATGATTTTAAGAAACGAGCGATTTTCGGGGTGATGAGAACCGCCGACCGTAACGGAGGGAGAGTCCATGCGTGTATCCTGTATCAAGGTGGGATCCCATTCATTAGTCTCTTTGCAAACACTCCTTCATCGGTTCCACTCTAGGTACTCGTTCGTCTGTCTCTTCTCTTCAATTTATCCTCCTCCTCTTTGGATGTAATTCTCTCATTTCTTCGTCTTTCCTTTCGCGCATTTTTCTTTCCCCGTCCTTTTCTCTCTCTCTCTCTCTCTATCTCTCTCTCTATCTATCTCTCTCTCTCTCTCTCTCTCTCTCTCTCTCTCTCTCTATTTATTTATCTATATATCTCTTTCTCCCTCTCTCTCTAACTTTCTGTCTCCCTTTTACTCTCTCTCTCTCTCTCTCTCTCTCTGTCTCTCTCTCATTATTTACTTATTTATCTCTTATTTTCAAACTAACTTCCCTCGTTCATTTGTACCCTGACTGTACTGCTTCCACCAAGGTCACAGACTGCATATCCGCCTCCCCCACCCCACCCACCCTTACCCCTTCCCCCCAACCTATCGGGATCCCCCCACCCCACCCCCGATACGCGGGCCTTCCCATCCATCCATTTTGAGTGTCGTTGTTATTCAAGGTCTGTTTCTCGTATGGGCATAGTCCCATAGTCCCTTTGGTTCTTCTCCGAGTGTGTGTGTCTTCCTCCTCTTCCTCTTGCTCTTCCTCCTCTTCCTTCCCCCCTCTTACTCTTTTTTTTTTTTTTTTTTCTTCTAAGCCTCCCTTTAATTCTCCTCTTCCTCCTCTTCATTCATCCTCTTTTATTATTTCTTCTTCTGAGCCTCCCTTTCTTCCTCCTCTTCTCCTACTTCTTATTCTTCTAATCTCCTCCTCCTCTCCTCCTCCTCCTCCTCCTCCCTCTCCTCCCCCCTCTACCTTCCCCTTCTCTTCTCCCCCTCCTTTTCTTACCTCCTACTCCCCTCCTCCTCCCCGTCCCCGCTCCTCCTCCTCTACCTTCTCCTCCTCTTCCTCCTCCTCTTCTTCCTCCTCCTCCTCCTCCTCTCCTCTCCTCCTCCTCCTCCTCCTCCTCCTCCTCCTCCTCCTCCTCCTCCTCCTCCTCCTCCTCCTCCTCCATCACCACCACCCAACGTCGTACTCACTTCCTCCACCTGTGCCTCTTCTCTTCAATTTATCCTCCTCCTCTTTGGATGTAATTCTCTCATTCCGGTCTCTTCCTACCTTTCTTCGTCTTTCCTTTCGCGCATTTTTCTTTCCCCTTCTCTCTCTCTCTCTCTCTCTCTCTCTCTCTCTCTCTCTCTCTCTCTCTCTCTCTCTCTCTCTCTCTCTCTCTCTCTCTCTCTCTCTCTCTCATTCCCCTTTTCCCCTTTCCACCACCACGCGTATTATATCGCTGACAAAAACATGCCCTTTAATTCGTAAGTCAGTCTTTACTCATAAACATGCGGGAATGATTACACTCTCACGAATACCTAAGTCCCTGTTTATTTTTCGCGAATTACAGAACACTGTTTTTTTTTGTTTGTTTGTTTGTTTGTTTATTCAGATGTTGATTCTTGACTTCGAGTCATGCAATTCGCATAATATTTATACATAGAAGTAGATATATATCGATCGAGATGACCATCTAGCTCAGCCTCCCTCCCACGAAGATGCTCAAAGCACCATCTGGCATTTTCAAGGACGTTCGTAGCCTAAGGGCAAAAGGACTACACCTTTTTAGATTAATGTTTTGGGGCTTTCCAACACGCCCTGGCGAACTGGCTTGCTGCGTGGCTTGGTGTTGTATAGCCCTTTGACGATTTCTTGAATTTTTAAAAGATTAGTTTTCTTTTTTATGTATACGGCAGAACAAAAAGAAATTTGCAGGTTTGAAAGAGATTGGGTTGTATTTGCCAGGAAGAAGGGAACGAATATCTTTCGAAACTGAGTTAGGTTTGTATAAGAAAACTGTTGTACAATCAATTCTAGATGTTTTTTTTTTTTTTTTTTTTTTAAGAATCTGATAAATTAGGTTTCTTGTGAGCTAATAAATCACCTCGTTATGTACTACTAATGTACTAACGTTATGTACTACTCGTCAAGTACTACTCGTTAAGTACTCAAATGGCTAACTACGTATATAATAACGACGTTGCGAAATGATACGATGATATAATAGCAACCCTGCTGAGTCTTTATTATCAGTCTACAGTAAATCATGAACTAGATTCCTTTTTTTCTCTTGTCTCAAGGTGAGCATTTCGCGCAAGCTCATCTAGAGAGCGCGCATTTAGCTCTTGGGAAATACCACGTATTAGAAGTAGAAGAAGAAGAAGAAGAAGAAGAAGAAGAAAAAGGAAGAAGAAGTAGAAGAAGGAGAAAAAAAAACATGTTTCTCTCCCTTAGCCATTACGTTCAACAGGAACTTGTCCACTTTGAGAAACCGCAGCCACGCCGCCCTGTGTTCCCATGTCTTGTGTCGATTTTCAAGTCTGCGAAGAGTAAGGGGGGAGGGGGGAGGGGGGGGCTTTTAGGGTGGGAGGAAAAAGAGTGAGAGGAAGGGACTTTTAGGAGCGGAAGAAAAGGAAAAAGAAAAAAGGTAATTGCAGCCATGGTGAGGAAGAGGAAGAGGAAGAGGTGTGTGATATTATCACGTTTTTTTTCTTCTTTTTTTTTGTTTTTGTTTTGTTTTGTATTCTCTATAGCAAATTACCGGGACTCGTCAGAAGGCCAAGACCACTTGATATTTCTCTCTCTCTCTCTCTCTCTCTCTCTCTCTCTCTCTCTCTCATTCTTTGCATCTCTACCTCTCTATTTCTATTCCTCTCCTTTCCCTCTCGTCCCTGCCTTCTCTCTCTCCCTCCCTCCCTCCTCCTCTCTCTAATCCGCCTTTTTTCTAGTATCAACATATACCTAAACACCTTTAGACCTAGATCACCCTATGCTATCTTCTTCACTTCAGTACTTAATCGTCTTACTGATTTGCCTTCAGCCCTCCCCCCTCCCCCCTCCCCCCACACTCCCATAGGTCAGATTGCTCGTCAAGTCAGAGAATTGATTATCTATTAGTCGTAAGTCCTTAAGTTTTAAGAAGGTTCGTAACTTGGCCTTCGTGCTATGTTAGGCTAGGGCGGATTTCCACACTCGGATAAGAATTGTATTTTGCTAGTGTTTTATTAGCATGGGTGATTCTTTTTATAAGTGTGTAATTAATTTGAGGTGTCTAAGAGACCGGATTAATTTAATGGTTTGACTATTTTTTTTAGTATTATGATTTTCGTAGCCTTGTCTGTTCGAGGTCACACTTTTTTTTCTGCATATTCTAGAGCAAGAATATATATTACCTGTTGCAGTTAGCAGCTCTAAAAACATCTAGGAAGGATTGGCGAATCGGGAAAAAAAATCCACACACACACATATAAGTGTGTGTGTTGCTTCCAGCATCCATAACTCTTTCACCCCCCCCCGTTTGCCTCGCCCCCGCACCTTCAGTCATGGAAAGCCTTGAGAGGCACCTAAATGTACCTTTATTTATACAAGTTCTCTTTCCCTCTTGTTCCATAATACCCCCCCCACCCCCATCCCAACCCCTTAAAAAGAGGCTGAACATTACTCGACATTTTTCTTACTCTCGTCACACCTTAGATGAATATTACAAACGAGTCTGTGTGTTTGTGTGGGCGTGTGTGTGTGTGGGCATGTGGGATTGTGTGGGCGTATGTGTGTGTGTGTGTATGTGGGCGTGTAGGATTGTGTGGGCGTGTTTCAGCGAATGTGTGCGATTTTTTGTATTGTCAATCTGCTATCCAGACACTTTTCCTCAACTCCCTTCACGACCGTCCTCTGAATCATTCTCCTTCTCCCCTTCTTTCCCCCTTTTTTCCCCTCGCCGCCCCTCCCCCCATCCCCACGTAGAAAAGGAAGGGCGTCAGACTCCAGCAGAGAACGACTAGAATCAAACATAAAGAGGGGTACTCAGCTGCCTCGAAGGTCACCCAGGGTCCAGGAAGTTAGGACTAAGTGTTCAATTGAATTCTCTCTTTTTCGATTCATCTCCCTCCACCCCACCCCACCCCCACCCCCTACCTCCCCGAGTTTATTTTATTCATTTTTGGTATTATTATATCTTACGATCACCATGCAAAATCGTCAAGCTCAAGACCTCAGATCTCTATCGTGATTAACGGTGGGATTCAAAATACCCGCTCTCTCTCTCTCTCTCTCTCTCTCTCTCTCTCTCTCTCTCTCTCTCTCTCTCTCTCTCTCTCTCTCTCTCTCTCTCTCTCTCTCTCTCTCTCTCTCTCTCTCTCTCTCTCTCTCTCTCTCTCTCTCTCTCTCTCCTCTTCGGATTTGCGTGGCATTTGATGCGCGGGTTTTTCCACGTTGTTCTGCGAGGCTGTGTTCATGCCTTTTTTATCCTGTCGACGGCTATTTGCGAAGGCATTGTCCGTGAATGATGAAAAAAGAAAGATGCCGCTTATTCAGCTACCGGGAACAAAAACTTTTTTTTTTCGGATAAATGTTTATAGCCTTTTGATTACATACATTCATGAATGATATATACATATATTTACATATATATATGTGTATATATATATGTGTGTGTGTATATATATAATTTATTTGGTACATTCAATGTAGCTATTGATTTAATGCCATCGTTATAAGAACGACTGCCTTACCGTGTTAGGCTCTTCTGCAGGCAGTATGAATATCCGTTCTATGATTAGAAAAATCCTTTGCACATCACAAAATCGCCATCCAACCTTCCCATGGCAGGTCAAGGTGGATGGCCATTCCTTTCTTAAACGTGATAGGGATGCTGACGAACGCAAAGATTAACATTAATTACGAGTCTCGTGTCGATAACAATTACGCGTGGCATTGGCCTACGTTCAATAATGGCTCGTTTATTTGTTTAGAGGATTGATTATCATTATCGGCATTACTTGTCACTTCACGATTGCATCCTTTGCGTAAATGACACTTCTCTGCGATGACCTGTTGACTTGATCTCTCTGATAAAACAAGGAAGTCTGGAGACGCGCAAAGAAGGCGTGTGAAGGAGGTAGATTGCCGGATTATAATTGCAAATTGGTTTTCTCTCATTTTTTCTTCTTCTTTTTCTTCCCGACGTCCTCCCTTGCTGATGAATAGCTCATTAAAGCACATGAGAATCGCTTTTGCGTATGGTTTACAAGAGGCATTTAGCGATGAAGAGAATTGAGTCCTATCTCAGCCTGATTGTATTTTCTCGAAGGAAACTGCTCGTTAGGCCATTTCGAGGAGTTCCGAAGTACAACAAGAGCCCTTGCGTTGTCTCCAGTCGGCGTGGGGCGGAAACTCAAGAAAGGAAAAGAAGGATGGATTCAGTAATCACGCCCTTGACACAAGCCGAGGAAGACATGGCACCGGCTGTATCCTCACCTTGAATTACGAGAAAAGAAAAAGGCCATTTCGGGGCATGTGGTTTCGTCCCGTCTTCCAAGTCGAAAAGGAGGAAGTGGATGTGGATTTTACGATTTTTAACTGTGGATGAAGGAAGAAGTGCCTCGGATATTTCGAAATTAAGGTGTCGTTTTAACTTGCTGATAGTGATTATACTTTTTTTTTTTGGAGAGGCGGGCGTTCGCTGTGAAATAAAGTACATTACCGACACTACAAGAATTTACTATTTGTGTAAAAAAAAAAAAAAACAGAGGAAAATCTATACGAAAAGAAAAAAACAAAAATGGAAGAACAGTGGAAAAGACGAAGATTGGGGACGCACCGATTGGGATCTGACACTCAGCTGTTTGTGACTAATCTACATTCGAAATATATCCATGCCTACGGTGATCTGGCGTAAGTTTTTTTTTTTTCTTCTTTCTCTTTTTTTAATTAAGGGGTACGAAGATAGGCCTACTTGTTTGTTTGTTTTTACAGTTATGTTATCTATAGGGTTGTTATTTTGAGGCGTGCTATGATGACCCTTGAATAGCGAATTAGGGTAGAAATAGACATTCAGAAATTACAGTGGCACTCATTTTACATTAGTACACGAGACTTCATACAGGAGAAATGAACTCCTAATTCAACCAGCCTCAGAAATTACATATATAAGTATATGCTGTCTCCTCCCTCTCCCCACCCAAACTTCCCATATCTGAGGTTGTCGCAACACCACCACCACCACCACCACCACAACCACCACCACAAGGCTTAGGTACCACTTTTTGAGACTTTGAAAGCTTAGGCCTACAGTCGATGCTTTCGAGGAGAGACAGACCCCCAAAGCCTAACCAGGAAGTTGGTCTTTAATGCCCAGGTTGTGCGGTCGACGCCACGGCAGAGTAGTGATTAGAGTTGGTAATTCTCCGGAGACGATGATGATTAGTGGCTTGTGATTCGGACGAGGTGATGTTCTGATGTTCTGAAGCAAGTGTGATGATGATGATGGTGATGGTGGTGGTGGTGGTGATGAAACTATAATACTTTCACGTTAAAAGGAACTACGAAATTGGGAAAGGGTTTAGAAAAAAAAGAGGAGAGAGCGCTGCAAGCTATGGAAACCATATTCCAGAGGCATTGCGTAGCTACTCTGGACTTTCGTAACCGCGCGCGATAATGTGCTACGGCTGGAATTTGCCCGCCAGTGGGTAGGAGAGAGGGGATAGAGAGGCTATGAGAGAGGGAGAGAGAGAGAGAGAGAGGGGGGGGGATAGGGAGGCCATGAGAGAGGGAGAGGGAGAGGGAGAGGGAGGATAGAGAGGCCATGAGAGAGAGGGAGAGAGAGGATAGAGAGGCCATGAGAGAGAGAGAGAGAGAGGATAGGGAGGCCATGAGAGAGGGAGAGAGGGGGAGAGAGGGAGAGGGGGAGAGGGAGTAGAGACCGTAGTGAGAGGGGGGGTGAAGATAGACCATAGTGAGAGAGAGAGAGAGAGTGGGGGATAGACCATAGAGAGAGAGAGAGAGAGAGAGAGAGATGGGAAGAAAGAAAGACAAAGAGAGACCAACATAAAGAAACAGACAGACACAGACCTTGGGTTAGTGCCAAGACACCCCCTCTCAAGAAGGGAGTGCGTAGCGAGAAGCTTACAAGCAAGCACGACCCGATATATAGGAAACGCTTAATAGAAATACAATTACTCCCTTTATCAAAATCTTTAACTATCGTAGGGTACTTTTTTCGTGTGTGTATGTATGTGTGTGTTTTTGTTTGTGTGTTTTTGTGTGTGTGTGTTTTGTGTGATTGTGTGTGTTTGTTTGTGTGTGTTTGTGTGTGTTTGTTTGTGTGTGTGTGTGTGTGTGTGTGTCCTCCTTAACCATATGAAAAAGTATTCCGTTAAGTGGACATGTAATTCAATGTAGTCATTTCTAAACCTGCTCAGGCTGTTGCTTATGCACAGAACGGTTTGGTTAAAGGCGTGTTAAAGGAGTTGTTATCCTTGCCTCGTGCCGTGCCGTTTTTTTTTTTTTTTTTTTTTTTTTTTTTTGGGGGGGGGGGCGCGGACAGTATTTTTTTTCCTCTTTACAAGTTTCTGCTTTGTATTGTCGGCCAGCGTTACTTGCATAGAGTGTATGTATGTATATGTATATGATTCTGGTGGCTTGGGGGGGAGGGGTGGAGGGGGAGGGAGGGGGGGGGAGACAGGGAGGGAGGGAAGCTGAAGGGAGGAGGAGAGGGGTCTTATAGGGAGGGTGGAAGCAGGGGAAGGGTGGAGGCAGAGAGGGAGGAAGGGGACAGAAGGGAGAAGGGGGAAGAGAGGGAGGGAGGGGACAGAAGGGAGAAGGGGGAATAGCCGGGGAGTGGGAGATAGGGAGGAAGGGAAGGGGCAGAGAGAGGGGGTCGAGGGGAGGGTAGGGAGGGAGCAGGGAGGGCAGAGATAAAAGGGGGAAGGGATAGGGAGGGGGAGCCAAGGAACGAGGGAAGCAGAAGGGAAAAGGGAGAGGGGAGGTAGGGAAAGGCAGCAGAAAGAGAGACAAGGAGGGAAGGAGAGTAAAAGTTGGAGACAGAGAGGGAGTGAAAGAAGGAGGAAAGAGGAGATACAGAGAGCGAAAGAGAGGAAAAGGTGCGAGTGTGAGACCAGACCTAATCCTCACTCATTGAATTAGCGACGAGTGAACTGACCTAATATGTAAGAGGAAAGACGAGAGAGACAGAGAAGGAAATGGGAGAAAGTGAGGAGAGAGAGAGAGAAGGAGAGAGAAAGAAAGAGAAGGAGAGAGAGAGAGAGAGGAAAGGAGAGAGAGAGAGGGAGAGAGAGAGAGAGAGAGAGAGAGAGAGAGAGAGAGAGAGAGAGAGAGAGAGAGAGAGAGAGAGAGAGAGAGAGAGAGAGAGTGCGTATATGTGTACGTATATGTATGTGCGTATATGTATGTACGTATATGTGTGTGCGTATATGTGTGTACGTATATGTATGTACGTATATGATGCCTCAGCATCACACCCTCGTCTGCAGACATAATATCCCACTGTGTTGCTACACCAGCGGGTCCTTGCCCTGTGCAATCTTGTGCCAACATGATACAGTGATATAAGCGGGGTAATACATAGCGCATGGTTGCAAGGGTCGGGGCGAGACGAGCCGCAGAACAGGGAACTGTTGCATGGTGATCCTGTTGCTGGAGGAGAGAGAGCTTGTGCTTGCCCCTCGTTGTGACCGGGATTCCTTTGTGCTTGCCCCTTGTTGTGACCGGGATTCGCAGTAGCTTGCCCCTTGTTGTGACCGGGATTCCCTTGTGCTTGCCCCTCGTTGTGACCGGGATTCCCTTGTGCTTGCCCCTCGTTGTGACCGAGTTCCAGCGTGCTTGCCCTCGTTGTGACCGGGATTCCCTTGTGCTTACTTGCCCATCGTACTGTGATCATCAACCGTATACTGTGCCCGAGGATTATAGCGTAATGTGAGTGCCCCGCTGTATAGTGCCCATGGAATAAATAGTCCTACGTGTGTGAAACCTGTGTAAATAGATTAGATTAATGTGTGTTTGTGCATTTCACGATTTAATTCATTCACATTTTCTTTTAGACGCTTACTTTACAAACCAAACGCACAGAAAACGAGATATATTTTTTTGTAGTTAGAGTTGGGTACATGAATGAAATGCATGATGATTATGACAAGCATTGCGAAAGCAGTCGTAAAGCTTGCTGCAATTCCTTTTTTTTATTATTATTATAATGGCTGGTTCGCGTAATGAGCTTGCGCGACCTTAGTTTTAATGGGAGTGTTCTTGTTCGCTTGTTATTTGTTTAGTCATTGCGAAGAGTTCAGGAATTCGCATGAAAATTCGCGTATATTAGTAAACGAAACTTCGCGTAGTTTAGTGAAAAACTTCGCTTATTTTAGTCAATGAAACTTCGCGTAGTTTAGTAAATGAAACTTCGCGTCTATTAGTACATGAAACTTCGCGTAGTTTAGTAAATGAAACTTCGCGTATATTCGTAAATGAAACTTCGCATAGTTTAGTAACTGAAACTTCGCGCATATTAGTCAATGAAACTTCGCGTATATTCGTAATTGAAACTTCGCATAGTTTAGTAACTGAAACTTCGCGTATATTAGTAATTAAAACTTCTTATATCATAGTAAATGAAACTTATCATACCATAGTTAACGAAACTTCTTATATTTTAGTAAATGTAAACCGCCGTGCCGAGTGAATGCGCTCCTCGGTTCGGATGCCAAAGAACAAACTCGAAGGTCATTCAGAAACAGGAAAGGATCTTCTGTTTACATTCTCTTTCACTATCTCTTCCCCCGGAGAGCTGGAGATAACATCCTACATCAACCAAGGCTAAGGAGCTCCTTAAGGGTGACGCAACTGTGACGTAATCGCCGGTGAGAAATTGCTGAGGGAGGGAAGGAGGGAGAGGGAAGGAGGGGGAGGGAGAGGTGGAGGTAAGGAGGGAGAGGGGGAGGTGGAGGTGGAGGTAAGGAGGGAGAGAGGGAAGGAGGGAGAGGTGGAGGGAATGAGGGAGAGGGAAGGAAGGAGAGGTAGAGGGAGAGGGAAGGAGGGAGAGGGAGAGGGAAGGAGGGAGAGGTGGAGGGAAGGAGGGAGAGGTAGAGGTAAACAGAGAGAGGGAGAGTGAGAGAGGCAAAGAGGGAGAGGGAAGGAGGGAGAGGTAGAGGGAAGGAGGGAGAGGTAAATAGGGAGAGGGAGAGGTAAGGAGGGAAAGGGAAAGGTAAGGAGGGAAAGAGAGAGGGAGAGATAAATAGGGAGAGGCAGAGAGGCAAGGAGAGATAGAGTATGGTCCGTGTGAGTCATTCATGAGACGAGAAATTTGAGGAGAATGACCCTCCCTCCCCTCCCCTTCCCCCTCCCCTCAAAAAAAAAAATCTCGGTCTGGATCCAGCGACGTGTTTAGTAACGTTTCTTCTTGATATTGTAGGTACAGTGACACATACTCTTACGTCATAACACCCCAAGCAAACACGGTCACCCACGACCTCGTTCTCTCACTCATTACCCAATCACACACTGACTCACTCCTCTTAAAACATACGGAGACACATACACATACACATACACATACACATACACATACACATACACATACACATACACATACACATACACATACACATACACGCACATGCACACGCACACGCACATACACACACACACACATACTCACACGCACATACACATACGCACACACATACATATACTCACACGCACATACACATACACATACGCACACGCACACATATACATATACTCACACGCACATACACATACACATACGCACACGCACACGCACACACGCACACGCACACGCACACGCACACGCACACGCACACGCACACGCACACAGACACATACATACACAGAAAGAGAGAGAGAGAGAGAGAGAGCAGTTCAGTTCAGTTCAGTTCAGTTCAGTTCAGTTCGGTTCAGTTCAGAGAGAGTGAGTGAGTTTGTGTGTGTGTTTACCCCCAAGCGGTACAGGAATGATTAAGGAAATGAGGGTGAAAGATTACGGCGGAAAGTGTGCGTGCTCGTTCGGTTTTGATCGCTGGTATTTTGAGGTGTGATGTCGGCGGCTCTTAAGGTGCCTCAGGAGCCTAGCCTTGAGCCCGTCTTGCGTTTCTGAGAAGTATTTCTGAGAAGTATTTCTGAGAAGTATTTCTGAGAAGTATTTCTGAGAAGTATTTCTGAGAAGTATTTCTGAGAAGTATTTCTGAGAAGTATTTCTGAGAAGTATTTCTGAGAAGTATTTCTGAGAAGTATTTCTGAGAAGTATTTCTGAGAAGTATTTCTGAGAAGTATTTCTGAGAAGCGTTTCGACTCGTTATTGCTCGTGGCGGCGACCTCTTGTCCTCGCTCGTTCGGAAACGACACGAAACTGCGATCGTACTTTTCTCCCGAAAGTCGGAAAGTCGGCGAAAGAGGTCAAGGCGATATGATGAGACAGACCGCAGGATGGGGGGGGGGGGGGGGGGGCTCTGGCGTGTGCAAGAAATATATATATATATGGTCTCGGCACTTTTTTCGTTGATGTTTTTTTGTTTTTCGTATTCTTTGTTTATGGCTTGTCAAATGCAAGGCGGGGGAAATTACCTCGTGATGCGACCGACTCTTCCCACGGACTTGCGTTGAGAGAGAGACCTTGGCGGTTTAGTGGCGTTTCCCCTCGTTAGGTGTTGCATCATCCATGGTATCGCTTGGGGACAGATCCGAGGGGGAGAGAGGTGGGGGAGAGGGGAGAGGGAGAGGAGGGGGAGGTGGGAGTGATTGAAATGCTTGTGTCGTAACAGCTTTTTCTTCTTGAAGGTGAAATAATGTGGTCGGGAGTAAGTAACTGGTGAATGGCTAGACTTAGAGATAGGGGATATTATCATTCACACGCGCACACACACGCCCACGCACACGTATAAACGCACGCACAAACGTGTAGTTCACTTTCGGTTCGTGGTTTTTCGAATGGGAACTCTCCGGTTAGGAAAGCCGAGAAATAAGTGGAAAAAAGAATATTACATCATATACAAGAAGGCCGTTGGGTGTATTCGAAGAAACACAATTATTCTTGACAGCTTTAGTCATGAGTGACAACAAGGAGGAAGAAGAGTTAGTGATGAAAGAGGAAGAAGAGAGAGGAGGGGGGGGGTACTCAGAGGGTGGGATGACTGTTGTTCAGAGATGAGGTACGAAACTTTATTTATTACGTAGTGATGACTATATTCGTATGACGTTTTTTTCCGCATTAGAGAAGCAATATTGTGCTCTCGCTAACAAAATACCGTAGGCCTATATGTCATAGCTCCTCTCGAAGACTTAATTTAGGCAAAGTAAGCATTTTTCTAGTTTATATATTCAGCGGTTGAAGTAATACATACATACATACGTACGTACATACATACATACGTACGTACATACATACATACATACATACGTACATAGATACATACATACGTACATAGATACATACATACGTACATAGATACATACGTACATAGATACATACGTACATACATACGTACATACATACATACATACGTACATTCATACATACATACATACATACATACATACATATGATTAAATTATTTTAATGGAACAAATACATGGTGTAAACATTCTTTGTTTTAGAGAGAATGCAGTATCATGTTCTGTTTACCTCTTCTTGTATGACACACAGTGAATGAACAGTTTAAAAGTTTACTCGCCTTTGCGTCAGGAGAACACGACCAGCTGACCAGAACAAATCGCTCTCCGTCACATCGCGTCAAGGAATCCCAGACCCAAAATAACACTCAACTTTTCCCGTTATTTTATCTATTTTTCCTTCCCTCTTTATTTAGCCGTTTGCGAATTGTACTTAAGGTGTTGCCTGTGGCCGGGAATGCAGACTTTGCAATAGAGATCAGATATACACGCCAGCGGCTTTGCAATGCAGAGCCGAAGGAAACGAAGGAAAACGGAAATCGACCCAAATATTGCAATATTTCGGACACTCGAGGGTTAAGCCTTGGTTGGCGTCGTCTGTTGCCGAGTGAGTGAGGGAGGGAGTGAGGGAGGGAGGGAGTGGCCGCTCGCGCGTGTTCGATGACCTCTTAATTAAGTGGCCTGGCGAAGGTCAAGAGGCAGAGGAGAGAGAGAGAGAACTCGATGACCAAGTAAATGCAGCGAAGAGGAAGATGCTTGATTATTATGCATACATACATGCATGCATACATGCATACATACATACATACATACATACAGATAGATAGCGAGATATGTACACATATTTGTATAAAGATATATGTGTGTATATATATATGTATATATATATATATATATAGATATATATATATATATATACACATACATACATACATATATACATAAGATATAGATATGAATGAGTAGACAAATGGATATATATAATAGATAGAAATAGTGTATTTATGCACAAGGATGTGTGCGCGCTCCTGTCATTGTTATTCCAAAAGGAGCGATGAAAAGTCCCCTCCTTCCTGGGTTTTTCCCACTTGGATGACGTCAGAGGTAAGCCTATGATCAGATCCACTTCGTCATGGTTGGCGAGGTAGTCTGCAAATGCGGGGATGACGTCCATTGTCCTGAAGGGTGATGTGCAAGGTGTGAAGGAGGAGAGGAGGAGGAGGAGGGGAAAGAGGAGGCGGAGGAGGAAGAGAAAGAGGAGGAGGAGGAGAGAGAAAGAGGGGGAGGAGGAGGATGAAGGAATTAAACATTGACGATGCAAAAGTCGCTGTTTTTTGTTGTTGTTGTTGTTTTCAATTCAAATGCGTCAGGACACAACAGATCCAGCAAGCAAGCGCACACAAACGTACATAAAAATAGACAAGCAGACAGAAAGACATACAAACAAACAAACGAACGAACAAACAGACAAGCAAATTAGACATCACGGCTCGCTAATAAGTCCGCTAGTTATGTCACCGCCAATCATCTTGTTCTCCCAAGGCCAAGGAAGTGCGTTTGGTCAATAGACGTTTTGCTGTCTTGTCTTGTCTTGCCTTCCGTGACGTGACTCGAATTCCTCTGTCCTCAAGATGGCAATCAAGGGATGATTAGTTTACATCCTCGACTAATCACCAGAGCTTTATTGCATGGCTACGAGAAGCAATGAGGATCGGGGAATCGGGGGATCGATGAGGAAGGAGGGGGGTTCGTAAGGGCCGAAGTCCTTGTTATGGCGACGTTAGCTTCGACCGTCTCGTCATGTCCATTTTATTTAATCATGTTATTGACGTGATCCGAAGGCATGGCATGGCATGGCAGGCGAGGCGAGGCGAGGCGAGAGGCGCAAGTGTATTGATGTAGCGAGAGCGATATAAGAGCAGGGAAGGTGTCGGGTCATTCCAGTAGCGATTCGAGTGCCGAGGGGGAGGGTGTCAGACTGTCAGTACTGTGAACGCGAGGACGTGAGAACTCGTCTGTGCCGGAGACTCGTACTGCAGTTACTAGCGTGCAGTGTACTGGAAGACAGGAGGAAGTCGGTACTCTACATGAAATCGGTTAGAATCCCCGTGTTGTACTTTTAATCCTGTTCACGGACGGAGAAATTGGAGGAAGTTGTAGACTCGTGCGGGTTTTACGAGCTGCGGCTGCCTTTGCGTACGTACGGACGATCGCTACGCTTTCGTTTCCAGAATATCGCGAGTGCAATGACATGTCTCGGTGGCGCGCACCCGGGCTGTTGCTTTTGCTTCGCGGACGCTTTTCACGTGTCTGACTTCCTGCGTGTGTGTTAGGGTTAGTTGGCTCGTGTTTGGTTTGGATTTATGTAATTTTTTCGTACATTTTGTGTGTTTGATGGTCGTGGAAGTGCGTTGATTGTCAATGCGTTTTTTTCCTGTTTATTTTTATTTTTTGTGTATTTCTTTTGAAGTGTTTATTTATTTCTCTTGTTTTATGAAGTCCTTTGTTAGTGGACTTTTGAAATTGTATTGCTACCGGTTATTCACACGCGGTGCATTTCTCGTTTCAGGTGTGAGGAGCCGCGCGAGGCGAGGACCCCCGAGCAGCTCACCTGCTGCAACTGCTGCCTCGCCCCCACCTGCATCACCGAGAGCCCCCGCCTCCGATCCATCATGGGCTGCTTCCTCGAAAAGTTCGACAACTTCCTCAACCGAAGTTTCTACCGGCTGGGCCAGATCATCGCCAACCACTTCGGGTACTTCATCATCGTCCCGATCTTCATCACCGCCATCTTGGCTACGGGTTTCCAGAACATCGTCTACGAGGATGACCCCGAGTACCTCTTCGCGCCCACGACGGGCGGCGCCAAGGACGAGCGGGCGATCATCGAGGAGAACTTCTTCCTGAACTTCAGCTCCGACTTCCACCCGTCCCGCGTGACCAGGACGGGCAGGTTCGCGCGCTTCATCATCATGGCGAAGGACGAGGGCACTCTGCTGAGGGATGAGGTGTGGAAAGACATCATGGAGGTCGACCGCCTCACCCACACCGTCGGGGTCGAGTACGACGACCGGTTCGTCCGCTACGAGGACCTCTGCGGCATCTGGGACGGCAAATGCTACGAGAACAACATCCTGGACCTGAATGACCTCATGCCCGACATCGAGAAGGGCGAGTACAACCTGACGTACCCGCTCATGCTGAACCCCAACACGTTCGAGATGTACGTGTTCCCGCTGTTCTTCGGCGGCCTCGAGATCTCCAACGCCAGCACCATCGAGAGCGTCAAGGCCCTGTCCATCTCCTACTGGCTCAGGACCAACACACGCAAGGAGGACGAAAGGTGAGACGGCGCTTTTATCATCAAGGATAGGCCGGGATTCACCCACCCTCTTGCTTAACTGTGGGATAGGATTTTATCAAGGATAGGCCGGGATTCGCCCACCCTCTTGCTTGATTGTGGGATAGGAGATTCATTTATCCTTGTGGCCTGCATATTTTTTGTTTTTTCCTTCATATCCTTGCGCTTGGAACTGCAGCTTGCAGAATAGTAGTAGGGCGTCATATCAATCACACTGGCCACAAGGCAGATCAGAGGAGTACGAGACGATTTATGAAATCACCTTTATTTTGGCTCAGTTTGTTTGAATATAGTCAGATACTCGTCGATTTTGATAAAGATTAGCTCTCAAGTCATCGGGATTTTTTTTCCTTGGGCTGAACTGACGTAATCACTATTAGCAAGATAAATATCGCTAAACACACAGCTAAACACGCCGCCCTCAGCCAACAGAGGGTGTTCCGACCTTGCCTTGGTGAAGACCCAGCCAGGTGTGTTTGACCAAGCAAGCGCCAAGGAGGTCGTACTTACTCCATACTTTAGACGTATGTGTATAGATACGCGCGGAACCGATAACATTAAAGCTAACACCGAGACGAACACTCGCTCTTCTTAGCTGTTTATCTACCTGTGTTCGTTCAATGAGACCATGACGCGGGGACTTTGGTTAACGGCTCGCTCCTCCTCCCTCCTCCTCGCTCGCTGTCGCTGTCGGTGCATTGTTTTTTGGCCAAGGCGAGGTTAGGTTCTCGGAGCACGAGTATTTAACGCTCGTGTAAATGTTTGACTCGTTGCGAATTACGTAGCGCCACCCAGGTATCCGGGATGGTGGACTTCTCACCTTGTTCATTCCCTACACTTCTGCCAATCTTTAGTCTTGTCATCAGCCTTGCTTTTTCCGATCGTATCCTATCCTTGGTTGCTGTCTACCTCTACTATTCTCGACCCCCCTCCTCCTCCTCCTCCCGTCATTCATTCCTCTTCATTTTGTTATATTTCCCACTCCCTCATTCATTCCTCTTCATTTTGTTATATTTCCCACTCCCTCATTCATTCCTCTTCATTTTGTTATATTTCCCACTCCCTCTCTTTCTCTCCCGTCATTCCTTTCCACGTTTGTCATTCCTCTTGATTACTATTCATCATTTTCCACTTCTCTTGTCCTCTCCCCTCTTCAGTATTTCCACCAGTATTTTCCCCCCTCTTTTTCTTGCCTTCATCCATCCCATTTTTTCCCTCTTTTTCTTACCTTCATCCATCCTATTTTTCCCCCTCTTTCTTACCTTCATCCACCCCATTTTCCCCCCTCTTTTTCTTGCCTTCATCCATCCTATTTTTCCCCCTCTTTCTTACCTTCATCCATCCCATTTTCCCCCCTCTTTTTCTTGCCTTCATCCATCCCGCCCTCATATCCCTGACGCCACTCTATCCCGAAGCGAGATCGCGTGACTGCTTAGCTCTTGCTTCTCTGTTTTTAAGTCCCTCGGCCCCGACTTGGCTAGATCGGCTGTTTTATCGCAACAGAAGAAAAATTAAAGTGATGGGAAGTAATTTAAGAAATCCTCATTATGATATTGCATTTCTTATTTGCTGCGTCGTTCATGAGTTCAAGGAAAAATATATATATATATTTTGTATTTTTTTTTTTTTTTTTTTTACGTTCAGAGGGTGAAGGCCAGAGTTCGGAATATCTTGATAGTTGCATTCTTATTCAGATTCGTTTTTTAAACTTTTCTTTCATATGCAAATAAAACTATTATATCCTGACGATGAACAGTATGTTAGTATTGTTAGTATGACCGTCGATATCATCATTAGTTCTTTAGTATTATTGATATTGTTAGTTTTTTTTGTTGTTATTACTATCATGGTTCTCCATATTTATCACTACTCCCTTGCCATTAACGTAACAATTAATGCTGTCGATTCTGCAATTATTGAATAGCCGTAAGACCCCACCCCCCTCTCTCTAACCTCTCTAACCGCCCTCTTCTCTCCCCTCTCCCCCCCTCCCCCTTCTCCAGCGCCGCCCTGTGGGAACAGTCCCTCCTGAAAGCCATGAACGGGAAGGACTTGGGCTCCATCAAGGTGGCCCGCTTCGTGTCCCGGACGCTGGAGACGGAGCTCGAGAACAACACCAACTCCGTGATCCCGTTCTTCGGCGTGACCATCGCGATCATGTTGTTCTTCAGCGTCACCACCGTCATGATGGCCGACTGGGTGCGCACGAAGCCCTGGCTCGGCCTCATGGGCGTCGTGTCGGCGGTCCTCGCCTGCGTCGCCGCCTTCGGCTTCCTCATCTACCTGGGCGTCGAGTTCATCGGCATCAACATGGCGGCGCCCTTCCTCATGTTAGGTGAGTGTTGAAGTTATGATGGTGTTTAAGATATAATTAAGTCCAGAGAGGTGGTACAGTACTGTACCGCGCATTCAAAAGCCCAGTGGCCGGGCGGCACAGTATTGTGCCAGCCATTCAATTGATTTAGGCCTAATAATTCGAAAACCCCGGCATTGGGACATTCAAGACTGGAATGCCCCCGTCGTAAGTGGGTTAATATGGTATTTAAGATATTATTAGGATGGTGTTCGAGAAATTATTCAGATGGGTAGTTGGGCTTCTTCCGGTCTTGTTAGCTTTTTTCTTTCTTTCTTTCTTTCTCTTTCTTTTCTTGAGGCATTTATGAAGGTGACGCTGTTGATGAGTGGCCTTCCGGTAGCGGACTTCATTGGAGATCTCAATCAGTGTGGTTTGATTGATTGTATTTCACCGATCGTTACAGAAGTTATGATATAGTTCCTGTTTGTTGTAATGTTGGTTTGCCTTCTACCTTCATTTATCAAGATGTGAACTTACGTGTTTTTTTTTCTTGATGTATCAGCAACGTTTATAATCGGCATTTGATTATTGCTATGCTTTTAGAACAAAGAGAACCACAGATAATAAACAGACGGTTAGGTTTACCCTCGTTTACCCCCACACGTTTTCCCAACCCCCATTTTTCCCCCATTAACCTCCTTGCTTTGTATCGCAACTTTGGCATGAGGTCCTCGTTGCATGAACTCTCCCATGCATTGTTTGGGAGGAGGAAATGCACGTGGTCTTGCAACGAGGTAAAGTGTGGGAAATTCGACGAGTTTAGGGGAATGACGAGTGAGCAGAGAATAAGATTTGGGTTAACGCGGGAAAGTTCAGTTTCATTGAGTTTGATGTTGGGTTATTAATAAGAGCTTATTCATGTCATACTCGGTTGAATGTAACTGGATTTGAACATCCAGAGAGTTTGTGTATTATTCTTGGTACGTTAACCTCGTATTTCTGTTTTCCTCATTTTCTATGTTTTTATTTTTTTTTCTCTCTCTCTCACCCCTCCCTCTTCCCCTCTTCCCCCCTTCCCTCTCTCCTTCCTACTACTACTCTCCTTTCCCTCTTTCCCCTTCTCCCCCTCTCCCCCTCCCACCCTCCTTCCCTCTTTCCCCTTCTCCCTTTCTCTCCCTCCCACCCTCCTTCCCTCTTTCCCCTTCTCCCTTTCTCTCCCTCCCTCCCTCTTTCCCCTTCTCCCTTTCTCTCCCTCCCTCCCTCTTTCCCTTTCTCCCATTCTCCCTTTTCTCTTCCTCCCTCCCTCTTTCCCTTTCTCCCTTTCTCCCTTTATCTCCCTCCCTCTTTCCCCTTCTCCCTGTTTCTCCCTCCCTCTTTCCCCCTTCTCCCTTTCTCTCCCTCCCTCCCTATTTCCCCTTCTCCCTTTCTCTCCCTCTCCCTCTCCCTCTCCCAGCAACATAACGGCCTGGCGAACTCCACATCTCGTGCCTCGGTGTTGACTTCTTGTTGCACAGCAGCCAAATCTCGTGCGCATCAGACCCGGAATAGACTGGTCAGCATTACACGCCTTTTGGCCAGAAAGAAAGAGGAGAGAAGGGGTTCCGAGTCCGGCAAACAATACTCGATCCTCCGAATGCGAGTTGCGGCTGTTCGCGGGTCGGGGGAAGGGGAGGGGGAAGGGGGAAGGGGTGAGGGGGTGTGTGGAATCTATACTTTTGTGAGGGTGTTGGATCTTCCTTTATTAAGGGAATAGTTTAATAGTTTATATATCAGGGGAGGGGGAAGGGTGAGGGGGGGATGTGGAATCTATACTTTTGTTGAGGGTGTTGGATCTTCTTTTATTAAGGGAATAGTTTAATAGTTTATATGTCAGGATGGGGAGTGGTTAAGGCTGGAATGGAATGCGAGGTAGATATTTAGATTTTTGTAGGTAGAGATATATCTATGGGTGTATATATGAATGAAAGGTATAGCAATAGTTTGACATACAGATGGAAGTGGCTAGATAAAGAAGGTTTAGCAAGAAAGACAATTACTAGAATAATAAGAGAAGAAAGATCACAGTCAGTCAGTCAGATCTTAGACACCATTATCAATGTGTGTTTTGCACCTGAAGACCCTGATTTCCCTGAATGATGAACTATATACGAGTTATAACCAGACAGTGGGCGTGTGGGTGGCGCTGCTGCGTACATAGAGGATTATTCATATAACACCGCGCCATGATGTCATGCTGGACAAATGATGTTAACAGGGCAACAGGTGGTCGTTACCTTGCACAAGAGCGACCACTCGGGGGCGGCTGTGTGGACTCTGGTGTGCGGGAAATATTTTAAGCTTGGTGTGTACAGATGGTTTTGTGTGTGTTTGTGTATACGTATAGATATATGTATAGATATATTTACGTGTACATATATATATTTGTACATATATACATAGATTCATGCTCATACACATACATAGACATACACAAATTACACACACACACACACACACACACACACACACACACACACACACACACACAACCCCCCCCCCCCCCCCCCACCCCACCCCACACCACCACCCCACCCACACAACCCCCCCCCCACACACAACCCCCCACCCCACCCACAACCCCCACACAACACACACACACAACCCCCCCTCCCCCACCCCCCACCCCACACACACATACGCACGCACGCACCTACATGAATATCTACATTCTTACATTCATAACTTCTTGAGCGCGCGGGTGTGTGTGTCATCTTGCAAAAAAAAGAGAGGATTTGCATGTACATTCATACCTGCGGCGTTGCGAATGTTGCACGCCAGGAAAACACAGTAAGCAGATTACGGCGCCGTGGATAGTGGCCGGCATTTCGACATCGAAGCTTTCATAAGATGGCGGGAACAATTAGCTACCTCACGCCAGCTTGGAGAAGAAGCAATATTTTCGAAGCTTTCCTCTCTCTCTCTATCTTCTCTCTCTCTCTTCTCTCTCTTCTCTCTCTCTCTTCTCTCTCTTCTCTCTCTCTTCTCTCTCTTCTCTCTTTTCCATCTCTTCTCTTCTCTTTTTTATCTCTTCTCTTCTCTTTTTTATCTCTTCTCTTCTCCTCTCTTTTCTATCTCTTCTCTTCTCCTCTCTTTTCTATCTCTTCTCTTCTCCTCTCTTTTCTATCTCTTCTCTTCTCCTCTCTTTTCTATCTCTTCTCCTCTCTCTTCTATCTCTTCTCTTCTCCTCTCTTTTCTATCTCTTCTCTTCTCCTCTCTCTTCTATCTCTTCTCTTCTCTCTTTTCTCTCTCTTCTCCTCTCTTTTCTATCTCTTCTCCTCTTCTCTCACTCTCTCTCGTCTTTCTCTTTTCTGCCCCTTTTCTCTCTCTCTCCCCCTCCCCCTCCCCCTCCCCAAACAAAAGAATTCAAATGAGTTATTTTTCCTCTCCCCAACCAATCGCCCCGTGTCCATAAAATTTGCATACACTCCGCACACCGACGATTGTACTCAGTGTTCCCGACGCTATGATTGTTCACGGTCTATTTACGCGGAAGAGACAGGTCACCACCACCATACAATCAGTGCGCAGGCCTCATCACTATCACCATCACCATCATCATCAGTCGACCTTCATCACCTTCTTTTCGATGCTTATTATCTTCTATTCGATACTCGTTACCTTCCTCTTTCCTCCTCCTTCACCTCTAATCCCGCGTCCCAATCCTTCACCCTAGCCTCTCACCCTAGCCTCTCATCCCAACCTCTCACCCTACTTCTCACCCCTATTTCCACCCTACTTCTCACCCCAACTCTCACCCTCACTCCTAGCCTCACCCCAACCCCTCACCCCAACCCCTCACCCCTACCCTCACCCCTATTTTCACCCCTATTTCCACCCTACTTCTCACCCCAACTCTCACCCTCACTCCTACCCTCACCCCTACCCACACCCCTACCCTCACCCCTAGCCTAACCCCTACCCCTCACCCCTACCCCTCACCCCTACCCCTCACCCCTACCCCTCACGCCTACCCATCACCCCATCCTTCACCCCTACCCTCCCCCCTGCCTGAGGAGGCCTCCATCACGATAAGTCTTGTCATTCTGTTTCCTTAGAAAGTGACAGACTTGTGCGAGTGTACACAGGTCATCCCGGAGAGAGTGTGAGCGTCCAGTGTGTGTGTGTGTGTGTGTGTACGTGTTTGTGTGTGTGTGTGTGTGGTGACTAGCCCTCTCCTCACGCTCGCTCACACGCACGTACGCTAGATATTGGTTAGATCTTGGATAGTATGCTACTAGGGGAGTGTGGTAGATCCATATCTAAAGGCACGAATGAGAACGAATTCGTGTAAAAAAAATAATAATAAGTAAAATAAGTAAAAGTTAATCAGGGTGGAAGTGTTGTTAATGTCTGTACAAACGCGACACGATTTAATTAAGAATGAGGAAGCCACCTCATCGACCGAGTCTCGTAATAACTTTACAAGGTTGTCACTACGAACAGATCGTTCTGCGATTACTTCCACGTGTAATATCGCGATCAATCCGGTGTTTTCAATTACAACTCTCTGCTTATAAGGACGAGGTCTCGAGGAGCGACATGACGAAGCTCGAGCGCGCTGTCATTTTTAAGTCGGCGCCATAACAACAGCCTTAGGTGATAGGAAGTTCAAATCACTTCCGCCTCGAGAAACAATGGGGTTATGTGAGGCCATCTTTCACTCCGTGGCTGACAGCGGTGAAAACGCGTGTAGGAGAGAGAGAGGGAGGGGGAGAGGGAGGGAGAGAGAGAGGGAGGGAGGGAGGGAGAGGGAGAGGGAGAGAGGGAAAGGAGAGAGAGGGAGAGAGGGAAAGGAGAGAGAGGGAGAGAGGGAGAGAGAGAGAGAGAGAGAGGGAAAGGAGAGAGAGAGAGAGAGGGAAAGGAGAGAGAGAGAGAGAGGGAAAGGAGAGAGAGAGAGAGAGGGAAAGGAGAGAGAGAGAGAGAGGGAAAGGAGAGAGAGAGAGAGAGGGAAAGGAGAGAGAGAGAGAGAGGGAAAGGAGAGAGAGAGAGAGAGAGAAAGGAGAGAGAGAGAGAGAGGAAAGGAGAGAGAGAGAGAGAGGGGAAAGAGAGAGAGAGAGCCAGAGAGAGAGAGAGAGAGGGAAAGGAGAGAGAGAGAGAGGGAAAGGAGAGAGAGAGAGAGAGAGAGAGAGAGGAGAGAGAGAGAGAGAGAGAGAGAGAGAGAGAGAGAGAGAGAGAGAGAGAGAGAGAGAGAGGGAAAGGAGAGAGAGAGAGAGAGGGAAAGGAGAGAGAGAGAGAGAGGGAAAGGAGAGAGAGAGAGAGAGGGAAAGGAGAGAGAGAGAGAGAGGGAAAGGAGAGAGAGAGAGAGAGGGAAAGGAGAGAGAGAGAGGGAGGGAGAGAGAAAGAGAGCCAGAGAGAGAGAGAGAGAAAGAGAAAGAAAGGAGAGAAATAATGAAATCGGCACTACACATTTGTTTCTTTCACGTGTCGAGAAGGTGCGCGTTCACAGAAAGCCCCAAAAGCGAGACAGGTGTTCTAACAGATGCCAGTAGCAACGAAACGTACAAAAAAAACAAGGTGATTACAGGGTCACGTGTAGTTGACTGCAGTACCAAGTGCGCCGAGTTCCGGATTGTTTTTTGCTTCACTCGGACATTAAAGGAGACAAGGAAACGGCTGTTGAGAAGGGAAGCGGTGAGAAGGAAGGACGTATGGAGGAGGAGGAGAAAGACGGAGGAAGAGGGAGGGAGAGGAGGAGGAGGGAGAGGGAGAGGAGGGGGAGATAGACGGAGGAAGAGGGAGGGAGAGGGAGAGGAGGAAGAGAAATACGGAGGAGGATGAGGGAGAGGAGAAAGACAGAGAAGGAGGAAGAAGAGGGAGAGGAGGAGGAAGAGGAAGACGGAGGGAGAGAGGGAGAAGGAGAGGAGGAGAAAGACGGAAGAGGGAGAGTGAGAGGAGGAGGAAGGGTAGGAAAAGACCGAGCTCATTTCGCCCATGACTTGGCTGAACCCGTTGAGGCTGATCAGAACACCCCTCTCTCAGCTGGCTGTGGGTGACTCGGCCTCGCGGAGAATAAACACGAGGCTTTGCATTTAACGCCAGCGAAATCGTACATAGCTTGTGAGTTACGCTAGGCGATCTCGCGATATTGAAATTCGTCGACGTTTGATCGTTCGATAGTTCGTTCGTTCGTGATGCGACTGAGCTTGTTGTAAATCGCCGATAGACAGACACGTCGATAGATAGTTTCAGAGGCATAACTCCCCCGAGCCGATCGTAATTATAGAGCGTGACTTGGGGTTAATCCGAGATTCCTTTACTTTCTGGTAAAAGTGTGTGTGTGTGTATGTGTGTGTGCGTGTGTTTGTGTGTGTTTCTAGAAGGGTGAAGGGTTGAAATAGGTATTTTGCATGTATTGAGGCACTATTTCCGAGAAGGGATTGTACGCTCACTTTCTCTCCGTGTGACTGACGTGGTATATAAGAAAATGAAGACATGAAAATGATCTTTCGCAAAAGTGGAAGCGGAGTTAGTTGCTTGGTGGTTTCAACTCGGTAGAAAGTAGTGATCGGAATTCACCGGCCGACGCTCGCTTGTAGAAATACCGTATCGTTTTTCATTATTATTTCCTTTTTTTTTACCTTATAAATATACAGTTCTATAGCTACGGTTCTCTTATAAGTAAAAATATTCTCCTATTACGATTACACGCTGATGTAATAACGCATAATAGGTTTGAACTTACAATTTCGTCAGAGTTTCCCACGGTTCTCAAATGGCTTACGTTCATACACTCATATAAGTGTGTGTGTGCGCGCTTGTATGTGTGTATCTGTATGTATGTGTACCAGCGCCAGTGTGTGTGTGTGTGTGTGTGTGTGTGTGTGTGTGTGTGTGTGTGTGTATATATGTGCGTGTGTGTGTGTGTGCGCGCCCCATTCCACCCACTTTGCATTAGTATCCCGACTTGCCGTTCGTCCCCAGGAGTTATCCAAGGATAACCGTAGGATAACCTGAACACAACGAGCGACTCGGTACCTGTCCTTGTCCTTGTCCTGTTCCTCGAGGATCCAGTTTCATTTCGTTCGAAAGGTCGAAGTATTTTGTCCGGTGATCGAGCGTGTCTGTTTGTTTAGCAGGTGTGTGTTTGTTTGTTTGCTTCATATTCGCGTGTGTGGTTGTTTCGCTTTGTTTTTTGTTTTTGTTTTTTGTTTTTGTTTTTGTGATGTGACTTCGGCTCTAAGTGCGTATTCAGGTCCCTGTATAACATCTGTATATCTCTGTCTGTCTGTCTGTCTGCCGGAATTCCTGTCTGCCATACCGGGTCTAAATTTAGCACCGCCCACTTCCTCCCACGCCCTCGTAACGTGGTCTAACACATGCCCACTCGGTCTCAAGGCAAAGAACCAGCAGTAGGTCAAGGTATTCGCCAGCGTCTAGTAGTAGCGATCAGCACGTATCATAATTTTCTCCTTTTTCTTCTTGATTTCTTGAATAGGTTTATACGATAGCTCTCAGTGTGCGATTATTATTAGAAGGAGGAGGAAGAAGGAGAAGAATAAGAAGGAGGAGGAGGAGAATAAGAAGGAGGAGGAGGAGAATAAGAAGGAGAATAAGAAGGAGAAGAAGGAGGAGGAGGAAGAAGGGGGAGGAGAAGGAGAAGGAGGAGGAGGAAGAGAAGAAGGAGGAGGAGGAAGAGAAGAAGGAGGAGGAGAAGGAGAAGATGGAGAAGAAGATGGAGGAGGAGAAGGAGAAGAAAACTAAGAATGAGAGTTAGAATAAAGGTGTTAGTGTCACGGGCGAGAGAGTTTCAGCGCGTTGGTAGGCAGTGGTGGTAGGTAGCCTTTTAGTGGTCGCAAAGGCGGCGGTTAGCTAGGCGATGGCAGCGCCGCTATACATGATCAGTGAAGCGTTATGCAGACCTAGATCTTGAGACCACATTACGGGTCGGCTCCTCCCCCCCGCCCCCCGCGCACCCACCAAACTCGCCCTTCCCTACCCCCCTCCTCTCCTTCCTCCCTTCACACCCCTCTTCATTCACTTCTACTTCTCCCTCCTTCTCTCCCATTTCAGTTACACACTTCCCCCTCCCCCCATCCCCCTTCCATCGTCCCCTCGCCCACCTACATATTTTTCCCTCTCCCCCCCCCCTCCCCTTCCACCTACATATTTCTCCTCCGCAACTCCACGGGGGGGGGGGGGGAGATTGCATTTCTGTCATAGCTGAATTGATTGACATGCAAAAGGTGTGGCTTTTAAAACGCATGCAAAAAGAGGGCAAGAAATATTTAAGTCTTGACTTCAAGGTAAAGCAAGTAGTAATCTCTCTTCTCTCTCTCTACTCTCTCTTCTCTCCTCTCTCTCTTCTCTCTTTTTTTCTCTCTCTTTTATCTCTCTCTTTTATCTCTCTCTTTTCTCTCCTCTCTCTCTCTCTCCCTCTCTCCCTCTCTCATCTTTTCCCTTCTCCCTCCCTCAACCTCTCCCCCCTCTCCCCCTCTCTCTCCTTCCTTCCTTTTCCCCCTCTCCCTCCCCCTCCCCCTCTACCATCTCCTCTTCACCCCTTTCCCTTTTTTCTTTTTTTTTTTTTTCCCCGAAGACCTTCATTAATTACCGCCATCGTATTCCTTCTCTTGATCATGGTTACGACAACGCTGCAGGAAATCGTCGTTCGTTTCGATGATGACTTCGATTAATCTTCCGTAATGGTTTTACGGAGAGGGAGGGAGGGAGGGTGGGTGGGTGGAAGGTAGGGAGGGTGGGAGAGGTAGGGAGGGAGAGGTAGGGAGGAAGGGGGGAAAGGTAGGGTGGGAGGGAGGAAGGGAGGAAGAGGGAGGAAGGGAGGGAAAAGTCTTGCCTTCCTTCGTCAGGTGCTTCGAAGGTCGCGTCGTCCGCCTCTTGAGACACGTGCCGCGCCGGCTGCTGGCGTTAGCATGTCTTGCTCTCTCCTCTCTCTCTCTCTCTCTCTCTCTCTCTCTCTCTCTCTCTCTCTCTCTCTCTCTATCTCTCTCCTCTCTCTCTCTCTCTCTCTCTCTCTCTCTCTCTCTCTCTGTCTCTCTCTCTCTCTCTCTGTCTCTCTCTCTCTCTGTCTCTCTCTCTCTCTGTCTCTCTCTCTCTCTGTCTCTCTCTCTCTCTCTGTCTCTCTCTCTCTCTGTCTCTCTCTCTCTCTCTGTCTCTCTCTCTCTCTGTCTCTCTCTCTCTCTCTGTCTCTCTCTCTCTCTGTCTCTCTCTCTCTCTGTCTCTCTCTCTCTCTGTCTCTCTCTCTCTCTCTCTCTCTCTCTCTCTCTCTCTTTCCAGGTCGCGTTGCTTCTTTTTTCGGGTGGCTTTGTTTGCGTCACTTGTTTGTTTG
This sequence comes from Penaeus japonicus, assembly GCA_017312705.2. Lineage (NCBI taxonomy): Eukaryota > Metazoa > Arthropoda > Malacostraca > Decapoda > Penaeidae > Penaeus > Penaeus japonicus. The sequence goes on along the minus strand of BOPN01000295.1, from coordinate 103,362 downwards.
TGTTCGCCTTTTTTTCGCATTCTGTGTCCGTCCTCTGGCTTTCCGTTTCTTTTTTTCCCCTCCAAATATTTTTTTTTTCTAATTTTCAGCTCCAGCTCTTTTCTCCTTTTCCCCCTCCCTTTCTTTCTCCCCCTTCTCCTCCTTCCCCCTTCCCTCTCCTCCTCCTTCCCCCTCTCCCTCCTCTCCCGCCCCCTCCACCCCCCTTCATACATTTTCCCCATCAACTCACGGCCTTTCCCTCCCCTCCCTCCCTCTCCTCCCTCCCATTCATTCCTTTCTACTGTTGTCTGAATGGAAGGTGATAAGGGGGGGGGGGGTTATAGAACTCGCCCACCTGCCCCTTAGACCGCCAGTGGCTTGTCGCCCTTGAACTGTCGTCCTTGGCAGTTATGGCACACCCTCCAACCTCCTCTTTCTCCTACTCCTACTACTCCCCCCTCCTCGTCCTCTCTCCTCCCTTTCATCCACCTCCTCCTTCTTTTTCTTCCCCTTCTCCTCCTCGTACTACTCCTCCTCGTCCCCCTCCCTTTCTTCCTCCTCCTCCCCTTCTCCTCCTCGTCCCCCTCCCTTTCCTCCTCCTCCTCCTCCTTCCCCTTCTCCTCCCCCTCCCTCCCTCCCTTTTCTCCCCCCCTCCCTTTCCTCCCCCCCTTCTTTCTTTCTCAATCTCGTTCCACATCATCGGTAAACTGGAAATATTTTCTGTATTAATAACGTTTTTTTTCATGCGGATTTATCATTTCATAATTCTATAGTTATTGTTATATGATATTTAAGAATTGGTTGTTTTAGTTAGAATTCTAGTTTGTTATTTGTTGGTCATATTGACAGTCGAGAGATTAAGGTTGGACAAATTTCCACGTGTTTGTTGAAGTCTTGCAACAGAGCAAGATCATTTGCAATCAGTAGTTCGACGTCGCGATAGAATTCAACAATTGACCGAAACTTTTTGACATGTGAAAAGAGAGAAAACAACGTATTTAAGTAATTAATGAAATTGATAAAAGATCGTTTATTTTCATAATGCTGAATGCTGCGAGAATGTCACCCCAGATAGCATTGGCCATGGATTATTAAGCGGTTGGTCTGACCAGCGTGAGACGGGGGGAGGGGTGTAGAGGGGGGACGGGGGGAGGGGGGGTGACTAGCTTTCTTATTGATTTGTTTGTTTGTTGTTTGATTTCACGTCGTTGTTTGATTTCTATTATGGTTTTTTTTCTTATTACTGTGATTACTCCTCGATTTTCCTATTTTGTTTTTTATTTTGTTCTTATTTTGAGAGGTTATTTAGACGTTGCAGGGATGGGAGGATGTTCTGTCTATGGGCGTGTCTGTTACGTGTGACGTCACAAAACGCAGACGTCACCCAGACGGACTATTTCGTTTCGTTTTCTGTTGCTCTTTTTCTTTCTCGCTTTCTGTTACTCTTTCTTTTTTTCTTATTTCGTTTTCTTTTGTTTACTCACAGCTTTTCTTTTCTCCATTCGTGTTGTATTCTTTTACCTACCTTAGGTCTGGAAACTCTCACCCTCCCCCTTCCTTTCTCCCCTTCCCACTTACCATCTACCCCCTCCTCCTTCCCTTCTTACCATCCCCCCCCTATCCCTTCCCTTTTCCCCCTCCCCCTTCCTTCTTACCATCTCCCCCCAACCCCTTACAATCATCCCCCTCCCCCTTCCCCTCTCCCTTTCTCCTTTCCCATCTCCCCTACCTCTTCACTTCTCTCCTACCCCTTCCGTTCTCCCTCACCCCTTCACTTTTCCCCCTTACCCTTTCCCCCTCCCTTCTTTTCTCCCCTGTCACTCCCCCTCCTCCCTTCTTTTCTCCCCTCTCCCTCCCCCTCCTCCCTCATCTCCTACCTCCCACATCTCCTTCCTCCCCCTTCCCCCCCTCATCTCCTTCACAACAACAACAAAACATAGAAAAACCTGAACAAAAACAAACGCGGCACCAACCCCCTCCTCCCCCCTCCTCCCCCTTCCTCCCCCATCTCCTTCCCCCTTCCCCCTTCCCCCTTCCCCCCCTCCCCCCTCTCCATGGTAAAGCAGAGAGCCTATCATGTTCGGTATCCTTGCTTATGACACCCGCTCGTAATTCATCCGAGCCCTTTCGCAAGCGCGCGCCGTGAACACACTTTTGAAGCCTTGATTGGTGGGGGGGGGGGGTGGGGATGGGGGGGGTAGATGAGAGAGAAGGGGGGGTGGGAAGTGCGGTCACGTGAAAAGGGAGGTGGGAGTAGGGTGGTGGGGGTAGGGTAGGGGGGTGGAGGGAGGAAGGGGGATGGGGGAGGGGGAGGGGGTATGCGAGTGGGGGTGTGGAGGGGGGTTGGGGGTGGTAACGCATCTTCATTAACCCATTCTTGAGCGGCGCTTGTTGTTCTGTACACGGTTCTACAGACGACTTGACACCTGGTGGAAGGAGAGAGAAGAATGGTCAGTAAATTGCTTTTTATTATTATTTTTTTACCTGTTCTCTCGTTAATTAGTGTTGTTGTGTGTTCGTGTAGGTTGTAATTTTACTCCATATAGCCTTCACACCTTTCATTTGTGTGTGTGCGCGCGTGTTTGTTTGTTCGATTGTTTGTTTATGGTTCATCTGTCATTTGTCAAGTTCCGGTTCGTCGTGTGTGGTTTCTTTGAACGTCTTTGTTAATAGTGATGGTATTGTCTGCGTCCATGCTGTTTTTGTCTGTCTGTTCGATCAGATTTAGTCTCGTTTAACCCTTTTTTATATTATTGGTTTTTGTTTATCGTAACTTTCCCTTTACTCTTTCGAAAAATCTTTTTTTTTTTTCTTTTTCTTTTTAAGTCATTTCTCATTTTTATGACTCATTTTACCTCACGGTCAGCCTTTTCTTGAATTTCTCTATGCATCAAAGAAATCATTACAGGTTGCGGTGCTCAGTCACCCACGCACGCACGCACGCACGCAGTCAAGCATACCCGACGCATGCTCATTCATCAGTCCAAGTTATACCTTAGTAATGCCAGGCATTTTTGCTTCACGAAATCAAAATCAAACTTTGCGTACTCGATTTTAGAGCTTTTTTCTTTCGCCTGTTGATGAGCGTGCCGTTGCAGCAAGTCTGGTGGGTTCGCTTGGCGTTAAGGGCGAAAGTATACCCTGCAGCTAATTTCTGGACGGCCTTATGTGCACACGTCAACCTCTGTGTGTGGAACTGGCCATGACCACGTCGGGTTGTGGACATGGCGACCGCCACGACCGGAAATCGGATTATTTATTCGTCCGATAATGTCTTTTGGATTTTTTTTCTTGCTCTCTCAAGGTAGTTAGGAAGATGTGGATTAAGATAATGTGTTTGCAGTAGAGTGGTGGACAGTCACCACCTCGTGCGACCTCCCTCTCTCCCTCCCTCACTCTCTCTCTCTCTCTCTCTCTCTCTCTCTCTCTCTCTCTCTCTCTCTCTCTCTCTCTCTCTCTCTCTCTCTCTCTCTCTCTCTCTCTCTCCCTCCCTCCCTCCTTCCCTCCTTCCTTCCCTCTCTCCCTCCTTCCTTCTCTCCCTCCTTCCTTCTCTCCCTCCTTCCCTCCCTCTCTCCCTCCCTCCCTCCCTCCTTCCCTCTCTCCCTCCCTCCCTCCCTCCCTCCCTATCAGAATAAAATCATGATCAAGCCATTTTAATAATTAAATGGATTACAGTTGAATGTGCTGATTTTAGTTAAAATAAAAAAAAAAAAAAAAAAAAAAAAAAGGTGCCATTGACTGAAAGCTCTCTTACCAAGGACTCCGATAACTCCGGAGTGACTCACCCGCCGCGACCCTCGCCTAGTCGGTCGGAACGCTCTTCGTCGCGGACTCAGCGAGGCCTCTGGACGTGTCTTGCACTATAATCATGGCTGGCCCTGCGTGCCATCGCGTCATGAGGTCAAAAGTTCTTGGTGAACGCGAGAGAGAGAGGGAGATGGAAAGGGAGAGGGAGAGGGAGAGAGGAAATGAATGGGGTAGGGATGAGAGAGACCGAGAGAAAGTGAAGGATAGTGGAAGTGAGTAAAGGAGAGAGAGGGAGAGAGAGAGAGATGGGGAGATGGAGATGGAGACGGAGACGGAGAAAGTGAGAGAGAGAAAAAAGTGTGTATGCTTGATAGATAGCTTGTGCAAACCTGTGGTTAAGAGGCCACAGTTCCTCCTATCCGAATTGTGTGTTCCCCCTTTTCTCCTCCTTTCCTCCGCCCCCCCCACCCCCTCTTCCTCCTCTTCGCCATCGCCAGGGCCCATCCGTTGCGATGCCAGGAGACGAAGAGAGCCGAGGATAAGTGTGTGTGTGGGGGGGGATGTATGGCTCAGGGACATTGTGTGTGCGTGCGTGTGTCTGTGTGTGTGTGTTGTGGCGTTGCGTCGTCCCACAGGGCGGACTGGCATATGCTGGCACTTTCTCTTGTAGCTGGCTCCGAGGCGACTACGAACAACCTCTCTCTCTCTCTCCCTTGATGTCGCGCTCCCTCTCTCTCTCCCTCTCTCTCTCTTCCTCTCTTTCACTCTCTCTATCTATCTCTCTATCTCTATCTCTATCTCTATCTCTATCTATCTCTCTCCATCTCTCTCCCTCCCCACATCCCTCCTCTCTTTCCTCTCTTTCCTCCCTCCCTCCCTTCCTCTTCACTACCCCTTATCTTAAGCTGAACCCCCCCCCCCCCCCGCCTGTCCTCTCGCCCACACACAGGTGACAAGTCGCTGCTAATTACCACGCCCGTTCCTCCTTTTGCTTTCCTGAACGAGGCTGACGAGGCCTAGGGAGCCCGAAAGCAGAACCGCTTGTTAGTGTCGCTAACCGAACGCGGAAATAGATACGCGGTGGTCGAGTGACTAGGGTCTAGTATGTATGCTACGTGTGGACAATCCTTTCTCTCTCTATCTCTATCTCTCTTTCTCTTTCTTTCTCTTTCTTTCTCTCTTTCTTTCTCCCTCTCTCTGTCTCTCTCTCTCTCTCTTTCTCCCTCCCTCTCTCTCTCTCCCCCTCTCTCCCCCTCTCTCTCCCTCTCCCTCTCCCTCTCTCTCTCTCTCTCTCTCTCTCTCTCTTTCTCTCTCTCTCCCTCTTTCTCTTTCTCTTTCTTTCTCTCTTTCTTTCTTTCTCTCATTCTTTCTCCCTCTCTCTTTCTTTCTCCCCCTCTCTTTCTCTCTCTCCCTCTCCCCCTCTCCCTCCCTCTCTCTCTCTCTCCCTCCCTCTCTCTCTCTCCCTCCCTCTCCCTCCCCCTGGTAGCGACATCAAGGCGAGACAGGTCCGCTGGAGGTCATTTGGTAATGACCCAGTCGCTGCATTTGCATATTGCTTCCTTGGCTATGGAGAGCCTCTCTTGCAGGTGAAACTCTAGCCAAAAAAAATTATATTGAGATGATCTATAATGATATTGGGAGTTAATCTATCGGTTGTCAAAACTATTGTCTTTTGGTCGTTGTACTAAGATACGTGTGTGAAAATAATCTGATATATATATATATATATATATATATATATATATATATATATATATATATATATATATATATATATATATATATATAATGTACACGAGTATGTTTATAGCTTGTTTGTGGGAGTTTGGTTTTTACGTGCAGTGAATGGCGCTCTATCGTGTGTTTTTTTTTGTTTTGTTTTTCTTTTCTTTTTTGCGGGGTGACTAGGATGCGATAGCAAAGAACCAGCGTGACTTTAGCATGTATAGCATTGGGTTGCAGTCGCTCGCATATCTTCGCCATGACCGCGGTAGAACGAACATTCGAGAAATGTTCGAGAAATTTGCGCGCGAAAATGGAGGCGAGACGTAAGCAGTCCCTCAGCAACCGTCGTCTTAAGCATCTTGCATGGCATATTGTGTACACGATGTCCTTCCTTCTACGCAAACGAGCAAT
>BOPN01000295.1:60000-92500 GCA_017312705.2 Penaeus japonicus | reverse complement strand
TATGGATGCGAAAGTGATTTTGGTAGTGTTTGTTTTTGTTTTTTTCTTATATACATTTTTTTCTTTTCTTTCTCTCTCTCTCTCTCTCTCTCTCTCTCTCTCTCTCTCTCTCTCTCTCTCTCTCTCTCTCTCTCTCTCTCTCTCTCTCTCTCTCTCTTTTTATCTTTCTCCCTTTTTCTCTTTCTCTTTCTCTCTCTCTCTCTCTCTCTCTCTTTTCTTTCTCTTTCTCTTTCTCTTTCTCTCTTTCTTTCTATTTTTACTGGGGATTTTGTTGTTGCTATGGATTTTGTTATGTCTTTTTCTCCTCGGCTAATGCTGATGTGATAATCCTGTCATTATCATTACGGAGCTGCTGTTGCTATTTTTGCAACATTGGAGATGCAACTGTTACCTTGGATTATCACTACGGCGGTGCCTCACCTCATTACCATTGTGATGATAATTATGGTGGTTAGTATTAGAACAATAATATCATCATCACGACCATTAACATCATCAACATCAACATCATCATCATCACCATCGCCACCATCATCACCACCATCGCCAACATCACATCGCCAACACATCACCATCATCACCACCACCACCATCATTACCACCAACACCATCATCACCACCACCATCATCATCACCAAACACCATCACATCACCACCATCATCACCACAGTGAAAACGAACGCCGAGATACTGACCCAAATAACGATTACGTGAAGTTGTATGACAAGTTCAGCATAGGAACAGAGTCGGAGGGGGGGAGAGGGTGGGAGGGTGGGAGGGTGTGGAGGAGAGGAGAGGGTGGAGGAGGGTGGGAGGGGGAAGGGGAGAGGAGGAAGGGGGGGATGGAGGATGTAGGATTTGCACCATTTCTTTCTACAAGATGAACTCACTTATCTGATGAAGACTCCTTTTTTTGAGACGAAGGGGACGGACGGTCTCGTATGAAGCTTTTTCCGTGGGGGGAGGGGGAGAGGGGGAGGGTAGTGTGTCATTTTTATTGTTTTATGATTGTAGATGCGATCGATAGATAGATAGATAGATATATTTATATATATTGAGGAGGGGGTGATAGATAGGTGGTTAGAAGTAAGGAGACTAGGTGATAAAGAGTAAAAAAGAAAATTGTAATAAGAAAGGAGGTGATTGTGAATATCATTGGGGAAAAAAATAGAAGTAATGATGATAAATTACGATAGGAATGATAATTATAGTGTTAATAATGACGATAATAATTTTGCAATCGATATTATCACCATCACCACCACCACCACCATCATCATTATTATTAAGACGTTAAATAACATCAAAATAAAAAGGAAAACGAATCTTAACAAAGGCCGGAATTCCCTGAGGTTAGGAAGTCGCCAGAACATGCAACAGGATGACGTAATATATATTTTTTTTCCATCTTGCATAATGAGATAGTCTCGTGGTGTATTAGTGCTTCATTGGCGAGATTCGACATCTTGACTAAGGAGAGAAATTCCGTTTTGTTTGATTATAATCGTTATTGTGATAGATGCTCGTGGTTGAAATTCGCTTGGATTGTTTTTTTTTTCAAATGGACTATTAGGAAGGGTTTTAAAAAACAGACAGTATTCGAAACCTTCGAGTAAATTAATTTGATGAATAATTAAAGAAAAACACACATACACATACACTCATACACGTACACACACGCACACACACACACACACACACGCACACGCACACGCACACGCACACACACACACACACACACACACACACACACACACACACACACACACACACACACACACACACACACACACACACACACACACACACACACACACACACACACATACACACACACACACACACACACACACAATCACATACACAATCACACACACACACACACAATCACACACAAACACACACAAACACACTGACGGGCGGGCTGACGGGCGGGCAGTCGCGTCCATCCGAAAACGTGTTCTCTCTCTCCCTCGTGGGAAGGAACGTATGGAGGGAAACGGAGAAAGTCATCGCATGTTTTCTTCGGCCTCTTTTCAACTATTACCTTAATGCAGTACACGTCGAACAGGCCGCAGAGTCGAGTGAAAATGACCGCAAAAGTGAAACGGTGTATCGGTGGCGGCGGCTTTAGGTAGTTGGTAGGCTTCGTCCACGGAATCGGACGCGTGGAGCAGCGGCGAGTCTTATAGGCTCGGTCGTGTCGTCCGTTCGTTCGTTCGTTTGTTTTTATTTTTTGTCTTCCTTTGCTTTCTTACTTTTTGGGGGGATTTAATGTGTTTTTTTTCTGTTTTTCTTTACATTCCCTCTTTCTATCTTTCTCTATCTCTCTCTCTATCTATCTCTTACTCTCCCTCTTTCGCCCTCTTTCTCTTTCTCCTTCTTCTTTCTCCTTCTCCCTCCTTCTCCCTCTTTCTTCTTCTCCCTCCATCCATCCATCCTTCCACTCCTTCCCTTCCTCCTTCCTACTTCCCCACCCCTTCCCCCTCTCCCTCTTTCTCCTCCTCCCTGTTTCTCCCTCTCCATCCCTCCCTCCCTTCCCACTCCCCCGACCCCCTCCCCCTCTCTTAATACTTAACCTTCCTGACCTTTTTTTTCTATCCGTTTGTATGACTCGTGGAAAATATATAGTTGTTTATCAACATGATTATTGTCTAATTAGTCGTGATAACAGCGGTCGGACTAGAATCCCGGTCATCGAGAGATTCCAACACCCTTAGAGAGAGTAATCTGTGGTAATTAATTTTCGAGAGTGATTATCCGCGGGTGTGAGAGGGAAAGAAAGAAAGAAAAAAAAAAGATCGAAGAGGTAAATGTTCGGAATCTCTCTTCTTCCTTCAGGTTCGTGACTTTTGACGCTCTTTCTCTTTCTCTCTCTCTTTCTCTCTCTTTTTTTTTTTTTCTCTCTTTCTCTCTCTCTCTTTTTTTTTTCTCTCTCTCTCTCTCTCTCTCTCTCTCTCTCTCTCTCTCTCTCTCTCTCTCTCTCTCTCTCTCTCTCTCTCTCTCTCTCTCTCTCTCTCTCTCTCTCTCTCTCTCTCTCTCGTTTGGTGTCAGAATTCACGGGATTTTTTCTTTTTGTTTCGTGTGTGTGGTGTTATTTTATTCATATTTGGGTATTGTTGTTCCTTCCTTTTGTGTGTTCGTGTCGTCTCGCTTTAATTTTACGCCTCTCGAGACAAATATAAATGTTTACACACATGTTTACATACATAGATACATACATACGTACATCACATTCGTAAGCGAGTGTATATAAAAGGCCGCTAGCGAACAAAGAAACACATGCAGAAATAATGCAAAGGCAACAATGCAGAAAAAGAACCGGAGGCGGAACTGCAATAGAGTGTTTGAAAAGAATGAATCTGTTTAGGAAGAGAGAGAGAAAAAGAGGAGGGGAAGAGGGAGAGATAGAGAGAGAGAGAGAGAGAGAGAGAGAGAGAGAGAGAGAGAGAGAGAGAGAGAGAGAGAGGGGGAAGAGGGAGAAAGGAGAGGGAGAGCGGGAGAGAGAGAGAGAAAGAGAAAGAGAAAGAAAGAGAAAGAGAAAGAGAAAGAGAAAGAGAAAGAGAAAGAGAAAGAAAGAGGAGGGGTAGAGAGACACAGACAGACAGACAGAGAGAGAAACCGGGAAGGACATTTATAGAAGGAAGTCAAACTCGAGGTACTTGGTATGCGAGGCAGGGTATAGTGACCCCAACAGAGGGTAGGGGAGGGAGGGAGGGAGGGAGGGAGGGAGGAGAGTTTGGGTAGATAGGGAGGTAGGTAAGGGAGTGGACGGGACGGGAGGGGAGGGGAGAGGAGGGAGAGGGGGGGAAGGTGGGAACCGGGATTTTAGGAGACGGAGGGGGTAGAGGGGAGGGGGGAGGGGGGACGGCATAGTTTGTGTACCGTTACGGAGCCGTCAAGGCTGTCACACGGTACCAGGTCAGGGACGTCTAGATGACCTATATCCGTCGACTGGCAAGATGAGGTGATGAGGTGATCTGTGTCTTGAGACAAACACGCGTAAACAAAACAACAAAACTAAACAAAACAAAATGGCGCTCGGGTTGGTGCTTGTGATGACGAGGAGGAGGAGGAGGAGGAGGAGGAGGAGGAGGTGGGGGAGGGGGGAGTGGGGAGGGGGAGGGGGTAGAGGAACACTTGATAAGAAAAGGGGAAGGGTTTAAATGCTTGAAGGAAATATTTTGTGGCTGCTTTGGGGGAAGAAAGATAATTAAAGATTACTTTGTATTCATGTTTTTTCACCCGATTTATTAGTATTACATCAAGTCGCTACAAGTTTATAATATTGGTCTCAACATCAATGTCATTATTGTTCTTTACGCAACTGTTGTTGATACAACTATCATCATTTACCTCTTTCACCCTAGCGAATAAACAAAACGAAAATCTACAAATCTAGAATAAATAGATAAATGAATATAATAAATTCTCGAATGACGCCTTCCGACCCCGCTATAGAGACACGCGCATATCAGCTGTTCGAGCACCATGACAACAGCTGATTCGAGACAGACGGAGGAAGGAAGAGGTCGCGAGAAGAGAGATTGGAGAGAGAGAGGGAGGGAGGGAAAGGAAGGGAGATACAGATAGGAGAGAGAAACAGGGAGGAGGTGGTGAGGAAATGGAGGAAGAGGAAGAGGAAATGCGTTGGTAAATGTCTGCAAAGAGGAAAAAGAGATTAAAAGTCTAGAATGGGCTCGGACGTGGCTCAATACCTAAAGGATATGAAAGAGAAGGAAGAGAGAGAGGGAATCAAGATCTCTCTCTCTCCCTCTCCCTCTCTCGCTCTCGCTCTCCTTGATGTCCTTTAGGTATTTAACTACGTCTTTTCTTCAGATGTTTGTCTCATGTTTCCTTTTCCTTCCTGTCTGTCTTTTTACATTCTTACTCACACCCACACCCACACCCACCAACCCACTCTTACCCCTACCTATTACTACTCCCCCTCCCCCCCCCTCCCCCCATATACCTCTATATCAATTGAATATGCATACATAGAACTGCATCCTCCATTTCATCATAACCGGCGTGACCCTGGACCTGTGTCTGATTGCAGAGTATTACAGCACTCGCCACACCGTGACTGTCATACGGCGGTGTACTGACTGTTTGAAGGGAAGCCAGGGGGGTGGGGGGGGTGGGTGGTTGGGGGGGTAGGTGGGTTGGTGGGTAGGTGGGGGGTGGGTGGGTAGGGGTGGTAGGTGGAATAATGAAAGAAGATACTGATCTTTTGAGATTTGCGCGATAAGATGCGAGAGATTGGTTGACATGTTGGCTAAGATGAGGATTTTCGTGTTTCTTTTCTCTCGTTCTCTCTCTCTCTCTCCCTCTCCCTCTCCCTCTCCCTCCTTCCCCCTCCCTGTCCTTTCTCCTGTCTCCCTCTCCCTCTCCCTCTCCCTCCTTCCCCCTCCCTGTCCTTTCTCCTGTCTTCCTCTCCCTCTCCCTCCCTCCCTCCCTCTCCCTCTTTCCCTCCCTCATTCCCTCTCCTTCCCTCTCCCCCCTCTCCCTCCCTCTCCCTCTCTCTCTCTCTCTCTCCCTCCCTCCCTCTCCCCCTCTCTCCCCCCCTCCCTCCCCCCCCTCCCCTCTCCCCCCCCCCCTCCCTCCCCTCTCCCTCCCCTCTCTCTCTCTCTCCCCCTCTCTCTCCCTCTCCCCCTCTCCCTCACTCCCCCCCCTCTCTCCCTCCCTCCCTCCCTCCCTCCCTCCCTCTCTCCCCCCCCCCCAAGTGGCTTGACAGCTAAAGATCCAAGGAGGAACTTCGAAGAATTTTAGGTTAATTGTATGTTAATCACCCGGGTCACGGAAGATAGTTCGATAGGGAGACGTGGTCGTTGTATGGGGGGGGGGGAGAGGGGGTGGTGGTGGGGGAGGTAGGGTTAAGGGATGGGAGATGAAGGGTTGAGTAATTAGGAAGGTAGAGGAAGGGGAAAGGGGGTTGTCTTTTTTTCTTCTTCTTCTTTGAATTGTTCCGCATTTTGTGTTTTTAGAGGATAGATAGTAATAGTAGTAAGTATTGATAACATGATGATTAGTTATAGTAATTAACGATAATGGTCGTAGGATAATTATCATGACTTTTTTCTTTCTTTTTTCTTATCCCATATCTCATTGTAAAGATTTGCATTGCCGGCCATCGCAACCTCCTCCTCCTCCTCCTCCTCCTCCTCCTCCTTCCATCCTTTCATCCTCTCCTCCTCCTCCTTCCATCCTTCCATCCTCCCTTCCTCCCTTCCTCCTTCGTATCCTTTCCCATCCTTCGTATCCTTTCATCCTCCCCTCCTTCGTATCCTTTTCGGCCGACCTTGAGAGTCTGAGACAGGGCCCTCACCTCGGCCTCGACCTTCTACGCCAGGAGTTAATGACAGGTCTTCTCTTCTGTCAGCCGTGTCCCACATTTTTCTTTCTCTCGCTCTCTTTCTCTCTATATATATCTTTCTCTCTTCTCTTCTCTTCTCTTCTCTTCTCTTCTCTTCGCTTCGCTCTGGCTCTCTCGCTCTCTGGCTTTCTTGCTCTCTTGCTCTCTGGCTTTCTTGCTCTCTCTCTCTCACTCGCTCTCTCTCTCTCTCTCTCTCTCTCCTCTCTCTCTCTCTCTCTCTCTCTCTCTCTCTCTCTCTCTCTCTCTCTCTCTCTCTCTCTCTCTCTCTCTCTCTCTCTCTCTCTCTCTCTCTCTCTCTCTCTCTTAGCTCATCCATTTTCTTCTCTTTCTTCTCTTTAAACTAAACAAAGAAACAAAATGAGGTTAAGTAGGTGGCGATACAACATGGAGAAAAAAATATATATGCGTAAGAACAAGAGGAAAATACATAACGAAGATACTAGTGAAGAAAAAGAAAGAAAACAAAAGGGACTTCCGCTGTCGGGAAAGTCAGACAGACGAGAAAAAAAAAAATCAGTGGCAAGGGGACATGGCAACGAGATTGACAGATTCGTGACAGCTTAAAAAATAATAATAATGATAAATAAATAAAATAAAGACAGCGGTAGGGGGCGTATTACTGCACTCTGGGATGATGAAAGGTTCGATGTGTATTTGTTTTTTTTGTTTTTGTTTTTTATAATTCTCTTGTTTCATATTTAAAAAGTGGCCGACCGAATAGGTGTTAAGGGCGTGACGTAAATGTTTTGTTTTTTTTCGAATAAAGACCTTATGATTTGCTAAGATTAAAACTTCCTGAATAGACCTTGTTGTATATTCATTTCAAGAGAGAGAGAGAGAGAGAGATTGAAAGGGAAGGAGCGAATAAGCGGAGAGGGAAGGAGAGCGATTAAGTGAAAGAGATAGAGTGTGAGCTAGTGAAAAAAAGGAAAGGATAAAGAGAGACAGAGAGAGAGATTGATTTATTTTTTATCTAACTTTCCCGTTGATATTTTTTCAAAGATCGCTTTCTCGTTACGATATATATATCATAATGTCGCTTTTTTCATGGCAAATTCGTGGCATATTTACTTCCCTGGATGTCGGCGCCGGCAACTGCTGTTCACGAGATTAGCAAGATTGGCCTTTTAAATCGCGTGCGCTTACGACACGGCTGCTACAAGAACAAGAAAGGGCGGGATTATTACACTGGTGTTTTTTGCGTGCATTGTGCGTGCGTGCGTGCGTGCTCGTTCGAATTGTAGTGTTAGCACAGGTACGATGGTTGTTTAAAACCTTCGTATTGTTTTTTACATGTGTGTGTGTGTGTGTGTGTGTGTGTGTGTGTGTGTGTATTTATTTATTTGTTTGTTTCTACGTAATATTTATATATTTATATATTGCTGTCAAGTATAAAAATAATGATAGAAAGTGACACAAACGTAAAACAAAGAGCAAAACAAAATGCAACGACACTAAAGTAAAGAATCGCGCTAAAGAATCGCGCTAAAGAGGGGGAGAGGGTGAAGGGAGGGGGAAGGGGGAGAGTGGGGAGGGGGGGGGGTGTCCGCGGTGGTCGGGTAGGCAAGGAGGTAACCCACTTACGCCGGCGCTCGCCTTGCCTCGCCTTGCCTCGCCTCGCCTCGCCTCGTCCCAGCTTTTGGTCGGCCGAACTGTCACACTTGCGCGGTTTTTCTCGACCCCTAATAGTGAAGAAGGGGATGGGGAGGGGAGGGATGGGGATGGGGAGGGGGAGGGAGGGGAGGGGTGGGGATGGGGAGGGAATGGAAGGGGAGAGAACGGGTGAGGGGAGATAAGGGAAGGGAAGGGAAGGGGAGAGAACGGGGAGGGGAGGGAAGGGGAGAGAACGAGGAGGGAAGGGAAGGGGAGAGAACGGGGAGGGGAGAGAAGGGAGAGAACGGGGAGGGGGGAGAAGGGAGAGAACGGGGAGGGGGGAGAAGGGAAGGGGAGGGGAGGGGGTAGAGTGGTAGGGGTGGTAATGGAGTGTCAATGGAGGTGGCGGGAGGATTGTAGAATCAGTGGAAGGTGGGACGGGATGTGTGTATAGGGGGAGAGTGGGGTGGAGGGAAGGGGTGGGTTGCAAAGTTGTTAAGAGTTAATTGTCACGTGGGCGGAGGTTGTGTTTCAGAAAGTCGTTTTGTTGACGTGGCGTCTCTAGAGGTGCTTCCAACCACGTTCTCTCTCTCTCTCTCTCTCTCTCTCTGTGAGTCACCAGGGTTTTGTCATTGTTGTTATTGCACGTCGCACGCGCCTTCCCCCCCCACCCCCCTCCCCCGTGCTATGTTGTGCAAGAATTGCTATAGATTAAATGTACGACGGCGTGTGAACTGGATCGCTCGAAGTCCTAGTGACGTGTCGACGCCGCGTTTCGAGTTTTCTGACGCGTTCTCATGTGCCTCTTCTTCTTCTTCTTCTTCTTCTTCTTCTTCTTCTTACGCAATTCCTCCTCTCCCTTCCTCCTCTCCTGGCCTAATCCTCCTCCTCCTCCTCCTCTTCTTCTTCCGCAATTCCTCCTCCTCCTCCTCTCCCATTCTCCTCTCCTGGTCTAGTCCTCCTCCTCCTCCTCCTCCTCCTCCTCCTCCTCCTCTTCCGCAATTCCTCCTCTCCCTTCCTCCTCTCCTGGCCTAGTCCTCCTCCTCCTCCTCCTCCTCCTCCTCCTTCCAGAGAGATTTAGACGTTGAAATAGGCATCCACGTCAGCCTCCATTTCTAAAAATGGAACCACCAGGAGCTCCGTGCTGTTTGATTAATTAACTCGCAAGAAAACCAGGAATGCGGCAGCGTACGTAGAGCATCAGTCGCGTGCCGGAGCGTTACGGAACCGAACCGAGAGGCTGCAGCAGCTACCGCGAGTGACTCAAGCATGACAATCACTATGACGACCGCTACGAATTTCGCAGTTTGGTCGTAACGTGATGACCACTAAGGAGGTGCTCGCGCAGAATTTGTGTGACGTCGGGGGGGATGCTGTCACATGTTACAACGAATGTGAGGCGGTCGACTTTCGTCTGGGTTGAGGGAGATGTTTTTAGGTATTTTATATCATTCCCAGGGTGTTTTTTGTTTTTTTTTGTTTTTTGTTTGTTTTTGTTTGTTTTCGTGGGATGGGATGTATGTGAAGATGTACGTTAAAAAAAAATAAGAGGAAGTATGTGTAGTAAATACTTAGTGTTTCGGTAATATTCCCGCGTTTGCTTTAATTAAAGGTCGATGTTTCTTTTGTAATAAAATACCTATTTGTAGTTACGTTCATGTATAATGATGTTATCTTGGTCTAGTCTATTCCCCTATTAATTGATGAATGGACGTTTACACAAATATCTGCGTGCGTGCGTTTGCCTACCTACCTACCTACGTATGTATGTTTGCATTTCCGTACATGTACAGTAAAAGCCTGTACGAATCGTCCAGTCAGCGCCTACGAAACGAGGTGCTGTGACAGGAGGGCGGAAACCACTTCGAGATGTATGATAGGTGTGTCTAGGTGGGGCGGCTCGGGGGGGAAGGAGGGGGGAGGGGGGAGAGGAGGGGAGGGGA
Source organism: Penaeus japonicus (assembly GCA_017312705.2). Taxonomy (NCBI): domain Eukaryota; kingdom Metazoa; phylum Arthropoda; class Malacostraca; order Decapoda; family Penaeidae; genus Penaeus; species Penaeus japonicus. The sequence continues at coordinate 82,588 of BOPN01000295.1, read as the reverse complement.
TGATCACTATTATTATCTATCTACTATAATGGAATGGAAGAAATATAGGTAGGCATAGTAAAGGAGATAAATCTACTGAGATTGTAGTACGCACACATACACACACACACACACACACACACACACATATATATATATATATATATATATATATATATATATATATATATATATATATATATATATATATATATATATATATATATACACATATATATATATATACACACACACACACACACACACACACACATATATATATATATATATATATATATATATATATATATATATAATGTATGTATGTGTATATTATATATAGTTAAAATGTATGTGCGTAAATGATTGTGCATACACATGTACATACATAAACGCTTAAACATACATACATGCACAGATGACCCTTATATCCACACCTACATAAACGTACACACAGTCCACGCACGCCTACATACACAGCCTGTACGCGACGGTTGGGTCCGCCCGGAGACGTGGGCGGCGTTCCCGTTATTATTCGCCAGGATATGACTACCTCCCCCCTCCCTCCCCTCCCTCCCTACCTCCTTACCTCCCTACCTACCTACCTACCTCCCTACTTATCTACTTATTTACTTCTCTTATTAATATTTTTCCACTCTATTCCTACTCCTCCTTCCCCTTCTCCTTCCTCTTCCCTTCCCCTTCCTCCCCCTCCCCTCCTCTTGGCTACCCCTTCCCTTTCCTTCCCTTCCCTTCCCCTCCCCTCTCCTCCTCCTCCTTCCTCCCCCTCCTTCCCCTTCCTCCCCCTCCTTCCCCCTCCTTCCCCTTCCCCTTCCTCCCCCTCCCCGCTCCTCCTCCTCCCCCCTCCCTGCACCTCCTCGCCCCCCCCCTCCCCATCTATCTCTCATGCTTTTACCTGTCCTCTAACCTACTTTTAGAAATAGCGTTTTATTGCCCCGATCCCAGAAGAAAAAAAAAAAGTTCTGAGGCCGCCTTTACTTCGCGATCGTATCTAGGCCACGTACCTTTTTTTTTTTTTTTATCGTTCTTCCTTTTTTTGTTAATCGGTAAAAAAAGGGGAAGGAATGATGCTTGTTTGGTTTGTTTTTATTTTGGTTTTTGGTTTAAGTTTTATTTTTTTGTCTTTTTTTTCTCTTCTGTTTTTTCTTCTTGTTATTTCTTGTTCTTTTAGTTTTTTGTTTTCTCTCTTCTTTTCGTTTTTTTTCTCTTTTCTCTCTCGTCTCTCTCTTTCTTACAATTGGATGATGTTGCCTCTGCTTTCTTTTTATATCTATTTATGCATTTATTACTGTTATTCTTTTAGTTATTGTTCTCAATGTAGGAATAAAAGAATAGGTATTAGTGATGGTGATCGTCTCTGGTTTAATTATCTTTATATTTATTTTCTTTTTCTTTTTTTTCACATTTGTTTGTGTATTTATTAACGTTGTTATTGTTATGATTATTGTTCTCGTTTTTGTTATTGGTTTTAATTGATAATGATGATCGTCTTTTGTTTTTTTGGTATTTTTTATTTTCGTTTTTCTTTTCTTTTTCTTTTTTCTTTTTTTTTTTTAGAAGGCATTGCCATTGGTGAGTTTTTTATCGGTTTCATTTTGTCGGGTTTTCTTGGCTTAAAATTTCCCATCTCGATGAGTTGGAACGAAAGGGGGGCGGGGGTTGGGGAGTGGGGGGTGGACGTCACTTATGTTATTATTTGTTTTTTGTTTTTGTTTTTTTTTTGTTTTGTCGTCTTAGTGTATTTCCTGTTTTGTTTGTTTCTTTCTTTCTTTCTTATTCGTTATTTTACGGTTTTCTTTCAAGTCCTTTTTTTTTCCTCTACGAGTCGCTTCAAAAAATTACAAGTCACATGAAGTGAGACACGGCGCAAGAAAGCTAGTATTCTCACATGCATGACACCCTGTCGTTCATGCACTCGGCAAACCCGTCATTGCGAGTCGTTAGTTGTCATTGATAGGAAAGTTAAGTATAATGAACAGTGTGGGGGATTGTCTTATATAAAATGCGACGGAATTATACGCTACGACCGTCCGCCCCCCCCCCCTTCCCCTCCCCTTCCCCTTCCCCTTCCCCTTCCCCCCCTTCCCCTTCCCTTCCCCCTCCCCCTTCCCCCCATCCCGTCTTGGAGACTTTGTATTCTTAGGAAAATATTATTTTTTGTTTTTTTTCGTCTTTACTTTTTTTTTCATTATGAGTATTACGGTTAGTGAGGTTGATATGAGTGTTGATGTTAATATGAATGCCAGTGTAAGGAAAAGAAAATTCCGGTATTTATGATTAACTTCAATTACATATTTTTGAGAGATTTTATTTTTGAGTGGATAGAGGAAATGGAGAGAGAGATAATAGATATTCTGAATCGACGCGTTCATGTTTTTGTTTTTTTTGTTTGTTTTAAACCCAGGATGAAAATTGTTTGTTTGTTTGTTTGATTTTCATTTGTTTGGGGTCTCTTGTTTTTTATTTATTTTGTTTACGTGTCGTTTTACATTTTTGTTTGTTGTTGTTTTTTCTTCTCCCTTCAATATTATTTGAATGCAAATTATGTTTTTTCTGCATTTGCATATTCACCTTCTAGAATTATTTGATTATTCCTATATTTGAGAATTATATATATGTTTCTTTCTCCTCTAAAATTTGAGTATTTATTATTTGTGAATGACTGAGTTATTGGAGAATTCAAACAGGCTGTCATTATTGTTCAATTTCATTCATATTTTATTGTTTGTTAAAATATGCTGTTCCGTAGCCCTGTTTTTTGTTTTTTGTTTTTTTTACTTAATCTACATTCCCGAATAAAATATTCATGAAATATTTAGAGCACATCTTTGGGCGTTCCCGGAAATAGAAACGAATTTATATATATATATATACATTTACGCATTTCTAAATAAGGAAAAATGGACCGACGGATTCGTATGTGTGTGTGTGTGTGTGTGTGTATATGTGCGTGTGTGTGTGTATATGTGCGTGTGTGTGTGTATATGTGCGTGTGTGTGTGTATATGTGCGTGTGTGTGTGTATATGTGCGTGTGTGTGTGTATATGTGCGTGTGTGTGTGTATATGTGCGTGTGTGTGTATATATGTGCGTGTGTGTGTGTGTGTATATATATATATATATATATATATATATATATATATATATATATATATATGTATATATATATGAAAGAGAGAGAGAGAGATGTAGATATAGATATAGATATAGGTATATATCCACAACAACACGTTTTACTTCCTGGATTGATTTTTATTTTTATTTTTATTTTCTTTTTTTTTTGTGCGATTTTTTTTCTTCTCTAGTCTAGGTCGCTCTGAGTCCGTTGTACTTGCGCCTGTCCTTGCTTCCCGTCGCAAGAACAGGTGATAAAGAAGGTTACATCGTGGTCCACCGTCCATGCAACTGGGTGACCTCGCTTGCAATAGGGGTGGGAGGGCGGGGGGGCGGGTTGTTGTTGTGGTGGTGGTGGCTTGTGTTGTAGGGTAATTTCGTTTGTGTTTTTGTTTACTGTTGTTGTTGGTGGTGGTGGTAGTACGAGTTTTAGGAATGTTTATTGATTATTACTATGAATTAATAATAATATGTTTTTTATTATTATTATTATTGTTATTGTTGTTATTGTTTGTCACTGTGCATTGTTATTATATGTAGTAGTGTTGTTTTTTGTTGTTTTTTTTTAGTTCTCATCATTATATATGTTTTTTTTCAATGAAGAGACGGTTTCCTTTTATTAAGATACATATTTTTTTAAATGTTAGGCTGAAGAGTATACTAATTAAAGTGGAGAATGAGTGGACAGGGGCAATGAGGAAGAAGGGAAGAGGGAAGAGGGAGGAAGGGAAGGCAGTAAGCAAAGAGGAGGGGGGGTGGGGGGGGGAAGGAGCGATGGTGCTTCGCAGGTGGGCGCAGTAAGGGGGAGGGCAAAAGAGAGAGAAGAGAGAGAGAGAGGGGGTTGACAGTCCTTCGAAGGTGGGCGCGAGATGGGTGGGTGGTCGGGCGGGGGAGGGGTTGGTAGGCGAGGCGTCCATGTCCTAGAGAGAGAGAGAGAACAAAGCTCGCATACTGAAGGCAGACAGACGGCAGATAGCAGACGGACCTTACAAGGCGGATGTTTGCGATAAGCTTTCCAGACGCTAGAAATGAATTTGCTTCTTTATATATATATCTCCACCTTTTTATCTCCTCTTCTATATTCTCACATATCTTATCTTCTCATCTCGTCTTCTTTTTTTTTTCTTCTTCTCCTCCTTCCTCTTCTTCTTCTTCGTCTTCTTTTTCTTCTTCTTCTCCTTCCTCTTCTCCTTCTCCTTCCTCTTCTCCTTCTCCTTCCTCTTCTTCTTCTTCTTCTTCTTCTTCTTCTTCTTCTTCAGAGACGCGAACAAAAGTCTCTCGCTTGACCCTTAAACTTCAGTGCCTCTATTACGTTTGGGAAGGAAAAACAAAAAGATATTATTGGGGTCGATGATATTGCTTGCATTCTTAATGATGAAGGTCTCACGTTCTTCTCGAGATTGGCTTCGTCTTTGTCTTTGTCTGCTTTCGTGTTATTTTGCTTGCATTTGGCCAGATCTGAAGCGGTTTGGAATTTGGGGTTATTTGAAAGGGAATAATATTACCTGCGACTTATTCTTTTCTTTCGTTTTCGTTTACTTCTTTCTCTTCCTGTTCCTTTTATCTCGTTCTCTCTCTCTTTCTCTCTCTCTCTCTCTCTCTCTCTCTCTCTCTCTCTCTTTCTCTCTTCTCTCTCACACTCTCTCTTTCCTCTCTCTCTCCCCCTCTCTCTCTCCCTCCCTCCCTCTCTCTCCCTCTCTCTCCCTCTCTCTCTCCCTCTCTCTCTCTCTCTCTCTCTCTCTCCTTCTCCTTCTCTCTCTCTCTCTCTCTCTCTCTCTCTCTCTCTCTCTCTCTCTCTCTCTCCCCCCCCCTCTCCCTCTCTCTCTCTCCCCCCCTCTCCCTCTCTCCCTCTCCCTCCCTCTCTCCGATCGCTTGATCATTACGTCAGCGCCGGAGCGCAAGCGAGCCGCTCGCTCGCTCGTGGGGCGGCGAAGCGGCCGTGCGAAGCGAAGTGAGGCCCCCGCCGCGGCAGGCCTTTGCACCAATTACGTATGATTACACTGAACTGGGTGACCTTAGTCGAGGCGTGTTGCAACGTCGCTCTGGGCGGCTCTTGCGTTTAAAGACTCTTATGTATGTATGTTTTTTTTTTGGGGGGGGGAGAGTATTTTATTAGTTTGCTATATTTTGTTTGTTTTTTTCGAAATTTTCGTTTTAGGATGAATAGCCTTGCATATGGTTCTCGATTATATATATATATATATATATATATATATATATATATATATATATATATATAAATTAATTAAGTCCTCTTCACCTTCCTTTTCTTTCTCCTCCGTCTCCTCCCCCTCCTCCTCCTCCTCCTCCCCCTCCTCCTCTCCTCCCAGTGCCAGGGAAGCTAGCAAGTGTTGGTGCCTTGCCTGCTTGCCCTACGTTCCTATCGTGTGTGTTTGAGCTTGTACTTGTACTTGTGCTTGTGTCTGCGTGCGTGCATGTGCGTTTAGAAAGATGATATGCCTGTTAACATTGCTTAGGTATCCGTAAGTGTAGGGTGTGTTGCAGAGAAGGCCACGTGTGTTGCAGGGAAGGCCACGGGTCAGTAAACATCGTAGGTAGTAGATGGCATCTTTCTGGCTGGGCACGAGAGGAAGCTAGTAATGATGGGTTCGTGTCGCTTTATTTAGTGAGCTTGGGGGGGTGAGGGGGGAGGTGAGGTGAGCTTGGGGTGGGGGGGGTGAGGTGAGCTGGTGGTGGTGGTGGTGGAGGAGGGAAGGAGGGGGGAGGGAGGAGGAAGATTGGGGAGGAGTGGGGGGTGTGGGGGGAGGTGAAGAGGAAAGGAATGAGAATCGTGCAAAAAGGTGGAGTAAGCGAAGGAAGAATAGAGCAAGAATGGTTGGTGTGATTGTTAAACGGTAGAACACAAGTAAAAAAAAATATTTATATTAGTTCTTTGTAAACGAAATGGAGAGAAATATAAGATAAATGGAAAGTAAGGAAGAGGAAGGAGGAGAACGAGGGAAGGAAGGGGCCCCCTCCTCCTTTTGCCCAAAGCGGCCTCCCCCCAAAAAAAAAAAAAAAAAAAAAAAATAATAATAATAATAATAATAATAATAAATAAATAAAATTCGAAAAGGCCAAACTTGACGATCGCTCCTCACCCCCCATCGGTGGGGTGGGGGGGGGGTCCCTTCCCGCGAAACGGTCTTGTCACTCTTCTTTTTTTCTTCTTCTTCTTCTCTTTTTTTAAGGAACTACAAAACGATGGGCGTCGGATCGGCACTTTGCCCCGCTCGGCATTTCCTCGTCGCCTCTCCCTCGGGAAAGCAAACCCTGGAATTGACCAGACACTGATGGGGGAAAAAATATAAAAATAAAAAAAATAAAAAACCCTCGGGCTCTGGTAGACCTTGAGGATTCCGTAGAACTTGTGGGCAAAAGGCTGCCTGGTTATTCTTAGGTCTGCCTCCCGATTGCAAGCACTTTCCTTTGTTGCATCGAATTTGCTTGTTCCTTCCTGCAGTGCAGGTTCGCTCGTTTCGTTCGTTCTTGCAAATGTGTTGGATTTTTCTCTCTCTCTCTCTCTCTCTCTCTCTCTCTCTCTCTCTCTCTCTCTCTCCCTCCCTCTCCCTCTCTCCCTCCCTCTCTCTCTCTCTCTCTCTCTCTCTCTCTCTCTCCCCCCTCCCCCCTCTCCCTCTCCCCCCCCTCTCTCTCTCTCTCTCCCCCCCCCCCCTCTCTCTCTCTCTCTCTCCCCCCTCTCTCTCTCTCTCTCTCTCTCTCTCTCTCTCTCTCTCTCTCTCTCTCTCTCTCTCTCTCTCTCTCTCCCTCTCCCTCTCTCTCACCCACCCCCGAGGAGAGGGCATACTATTTATCTCAAGCAACAGATCACGAACAAAGAGCATAGCTACACCCGAATGCCCCCGCGGGTGATCTCCGTGAAGGCACACGATATCTTAGAATCCTGCTCAAGGTGTTTGCACCGAAGGAAGTCTTTGCGAAATCCGCTTTTCTTTCCTGCTTCTTCTTCCTCCTCTTCTTCTTCTTCTTCCTCCTCTTCTTCTTCTTCCTCCTCTTTTTTCTTTTTAGTTTCTTTCTTGTGTATCCTTCTTCTTCTTCCTCTTCTTCTTCTTCATCCTCCTCCTCCTCCTTTTTTCTTTAGTTTCTTTCTTGTGATTCCTTCCTCCTCCTCCTCCTCCTCCTCCTCCTCCTTTTTTCTTTAGTTTCTTCTAGTGTGTGTGTTTTCCCTAAGCTCTAAAGATCAGGATAAAGTTAAGGGAATGTCTTTTATTACTTGGGTTTATCTGAAGACCGTACGTGATGGCACCTTGACACGTTGCCTCAAACCTTTTACTTCTTGACACCACCGTGCGTTGTGTCTCGTGGCACGGTTGACACCCACACCGGCAAGTGCCAGTTGAAACCCGTTTGATTTACACATTTTTTATATATATGTATAAACTTTTTTTATACTAATCTCTACGGCAAGTCATTGTTTCCCAGAGGAAGTACTTTTCTGCAGGACGTCATACTGTGACGTGATTCGTGTTGTGACACTGATTCTGGAATTGGACCTTTCTATCTCTTTATCTATCTATCTCTGTCTCTTCATCGCTTCATCTCGCCTTCGCTCTTTTTCTCCCTCTCTCCTTCCTTCTCCTTCCTTCTCCTTCCTTCTCCTTCCTTCTCCTTCCTTCTCCTTCCTTCTCCCTCTCTCCTTCCTTCTCCCTTCCTCCTTCCTTCTCCCTCTCTCCTTCCTTCCTTCTTCCTTCTCCCTCTCTCCTTCCTTCCTTCTCCCTCTCTCCTTCCTTCCCTCTCTCTCTCTCTCTCCTTCCTTCCCTCTCTCTCTCTCTCTCCTTCCTTTTTCCCTCTCTCTCTCTCTCCTTCCTTTTCCCTCTCTCTCTCTCTCCTTCCTTTTCCTTCTCTCTCCCTCCCTCCCTCCCTCCCTCTCCTTCCTTTCCCCCCCCTTTCTCTCTCCCTCTCTCCTTCCTTTCCCCCCCCTTTCTCTCTCTCCCTCTCTCCTCCCTCCCTCCATCCCTCCCTCTCTCCTCCCTCCCTCCATCCCTCCCTCCATCCCTCCCTCTCCCTCATCTGCTGACTTTATTCCATTGCTCTTCTTCCTTTTCATCGGCGCACCTTCTTCCTACGAAAACTTTCACTTTCACTGCAGGAAACGCTAGCATGCCGCGAAAAAAGGGGGCCTCCGCGTGACGTAATTCCAGGAAAATGTGAACGTTAAAAAAAAAAAAAAAAACGACATTCCTGGGTATCCTGTGTGCCCGCTTGTGCCCTTCGCTGACACATACATCCCTCGGCCCTGTCGACGTGCCTGCGAGCTCCCTTGGATTTCCCCACGAGCTACAGGCTTCCTCCTCCCTCCTCCTCCTCCTTCCCTTCCCTCTCTTCGTCTCTTTTATCCTCCTCTTCCTCCTCCTTCTCCTTCTCTTGCGTCTCCTTCTTCTTCTCCTTCTCCCCTCCCCTTCCCTCTCTTCGTCTCTTTTATCCTCTTCTTCTTCCATCTCCCTCTCCTTCTCCAGAAACACTCGTCAAGGAATCCCTTCACCCCCTTCCCCCTCCCCCCTTCTCTCTCTCTCTCTCTCTCTCCCTCCCTCCCTTCCTCCCTCCCTTCCTCCCTCCCTCCCTCCCTCCCTTCCTCCCTCCCTCCCTCTCTCTCCCTCCCTCCCTCTCTCTCTCTCTCTCTCTCTCTCTCTCTCTCTCTCTCTCTCTCTCTCTCTCTTCCCCCCCTCCTCCTCCCCACCTTCGTGCCAGGTAGGATCTGGTCCCCCGCCCTCTGCCGGAGACTTGTGGAAGTAGAGTGAAAGTGCTGTGCTGGATTACCCTGACCTCTTGTAGTTGTAGTCTCCCCCCCCCCAACCCCCTTCTCCACACCTCCCTTCCCCTCCCCTCCTCTCCTCTCCTCTCCTCTCCCTTCCCCCCAACTCCACTCATTCTCGGTATTTCTACTTCCTTCTCCTCTTCTTTTCTCTCCTCTCCTCTCCTCTCTTCTCTCATCTTTTCTCTCCTCTCCTCTCTTATCTTCTTTTCTCTCCTCTCCTCTTCTCTCATCTTTTCTCTTCTCTCCTCTTCTCATCTTCTTTTCTCTCCTCTCCTCCTCTTCTCTCATCATCTTTTCTCTCCTCTTGTCTCATCTTCTTTCCTCTCTCCTCTCCGTTCCTCTCCTTCTTTAATTCCTCATCTATCACTTCGTTTACTTCTGCATTCGTATTCTCTTCGTCTCTTCCTCCCCCTTTTTCTATCCTCTTCCTTGTGTGGAAATTTTACCTTCCATCTCTCTCTCTCTCTCTCTCTCTCTCTCTCTCTCTCTCTCTCTCTCTCTCTCTCTCTCTCTCTCCGTTAATCCTATCCCTTTTTCCTGCCCCCCTTCCCCACATACCCTCTCTCCATACCCCCCCTCCTTCCCACATACCCCCTACCCTTATCACCCACCCGCCACCCCCTAATCACCCCCTCGACTCAAACACGTCAGTGGTTCTGATCGGAAACCCCCCTCTCGAAGTGGGCGTCTGGAGTGGGCGTCGGGAGTGGCTTCAGCAAAGGCGACATGTCCTTCGAGTGCTGTTTGACATTTCTTTGACCATTATTTCTTGTTTTTGTTTGTGCTTTGTCGAAGGAGATCTACAGCTATGGGGGGGAGGGGGTAAGGGTAAGGTTTGTTTTGAGGGGATCGAGGTTTCCTTTCGAAGCTGGTTTTTTTTTTTTTTTTTTTTTTTTTTTTTTTTTTTTTTTTTTTTTTTTTTTTTTGTCTTGAATATTTTCTTGATTTTTCCTTCCTCGTTCTTTTATCATCACGATCATCATCATCCTTGTAATCCTGTAAGTCTCTCTCTCTCTCTCCTGCTTTACGACATACCGTCTTTACTATCTACTTCATTAGCCGTTACTTGTTTCTTCTTTCTTTCTTTCTTTTTATCTTTTATTTTTTTTCTTTTCTTTATCGCCAATCATCCGTGCGTGTTTTCGACACGTCAACGGCCGATAAAGATCCACGGCGCGTTATCGTAATCAGTATTTTTTTTTAAGGCATTATGCTGCCACTGTAATACACGAGTATTTCCGGCTTGGGGGAAAGAAGAGGAGAACCGCTGTTAGGGGGGGGGGGAAGAAGAGGAGAACCACTGTTGGGGGGGGGGAGAAGAAGAGGAGAACCGCTGTTAGGGGGGGGGGGGAGAGAAGAGGAGAACCGCTGTTTGGGGGAAAGAAGAAGCCATTATACTATTATTGCGAGAGGGTCTGTGCTTGTGCGCTTTGCGACTGTCGGGTAACACGAATAAGGAAAGGGGTGGAAAGAGCTTGTGTGATAAAGAAAGGTAATATAGAAGAGATGACACAGTTAGAGAGGTAGAGAAGCGGTAAGCACGTGGAGGGAGGGAAAAAAAGGGAGTGAAATTGATCAAGCGCACGTACCTTACATAGAGAACCAGTCGGACACAAGCAATTGCAAGCACACGGGGGCACTCTTGCATGCGTCGTCGGCCATGCATAAGAAGCCAGTCATGCTCATGCAGACAGGCAAATAAGGCCAAGACAATATATGCCAATGGAGGCTGTTACACTGCGAGCCGCATTGGGAGATGATAGCTGGATGCTCTGGTGGGCGTGTGGGCGCCGACGAAGGAAAAGAGGGAGCGGGCCTGAGAAAGGTTTCTTCAAGGATATCCTCACGATTTTCAAAAAAAAATATATATATATCTTTTCATTTTTCATACGTAGGGGAGCTCGAAAAAAGGGGGGGGGAGCTCTTAAACACGTATGTGTGTGTGTGTGTGTGTGTGTGTGTGTGTGTGTGTGTGTGTGTGTGTGTGTATATAATATATATTCCCAAGATTGTTACACGGCAGGTGAGAAATTTGGGGAATGTGGCTATGGCAGAATACCGGTAAGGAGCTGTAGGATCTTGTTCGTCCGAGTGCCGTGGACCCAAGGTGACGCCGCGAGGAAAGGCATTTTCTCTTACTCGAAAGGCGTGTGCCCTCCGGCCGCTGTTTCTTAACCCTTCCTTTCACGCACCCGAAGCCTGTGTTTTCGTTCATTTTTTTTTTTTTTTTTTTTTTTTTTTTTTTTTTTTTTTTTTTTCTCCCCTATTCCTTACCTTCCCGGTTTTTCTTTTATAGTAATCTTGTTACACGCGACGTGCTTTTAGTCTTTTTTTTATTTTTTGTAATGAATCCTTTTTCCTCCAGTGCTTACCTTCTCACAGGGCCTCTTCCTAAGGGCCTATGGGTGTCCTGAGAGAGAGAGAGAGAGAGAGAGAGAGAGAGAGAGAGAGAGAGAGAGAGAAGAGAGAGAGAGAGAATTAGAGGAAAGAGAGAGAGAGAATTAGAGGAAAGAGAGAATTAGAGGAAAGAGAGAATTAGAGGAGAGAGAGAGAGAGAGAGTAAGAGAGAATTAGAGGAGAGAGAGAGAGAGAGAGAGAGAGAGAGAGAGAGAGAGAGAGAGAGAGAGAGAGAGAGAGAGAGAGAGAGAGAGAGAGAGACTCTGACTGACTTTCGCTAGAGTTTTTGAGTCAAGGCTATCGGCGGTCAAGGTTTCGCTCGGAGTGCCTAACCTTAGCTCCTCCCTCTTAACTCCTCTCGCCCCCACTCCCCTCCCTCCCACCCTACTCCCTCTCCCCTCCCTACTCCCTCCCCCCTCCTTACTCCCTCTCCTCCTCCTTTAACTCTCGGAGACTATCGACGCTGCCCCCCCCCCCCTTCCCCCCACTTTAAACCTCCATTCTTCATCAGCATTTGCTTGCAACCTAATGCACGATGCATCCTCTTCCTCCTCCTCCTCCTCTCCCTCCTCCTCCTCTTCCTCCTCCTCTTCCTCTTCCTCCTCCCCTCTCCCTCCTCCCCCCTCCTCCTCCTCCTCTCCCCTCCTCCTCCTCCTCCTCCTCCTCCTCCTCCATACAGTCCCTCCCTCCCCTCCGCCTCTATTCCTTGTCGATTTTAATTTCATATTAATGAAGAAAATCCGGACCGGTATGTTAGAGCAGACGAGAACCCCCCCCCCCCCCTCCATAAAAGTTATTGGGGAATTAGATCTATATCAAGAAAAGAAGTAAATAGACATAATGGAATCAAGAAAATCAAAAACATACATAATTCGGGCGTCGTTGTACCCATTGACGGTTGGTTTTAAGGCAAGTTTAAGGCAGGGGTAGGGGTGGGGGTAGGGGGTGGGGGGGGCAGCGGAGGCGGCGGTTCAAGCATGAAATTAGTTGTATGGTTATGAATATGTCGACCTTTTATGCCAAGGTTGGTTCCGGTGTTCTCAGCCCCCTCGTCTATTCTTTCTCTTTCTCTTTTTTTCTCTTTTTTTCACTTTCTCTCTCTCTCTCTCTCTCTCTCTCTCTTTCTGTCTGTCTATTTCTCTTTCTATTTCTCTTTCTCTATCTTTCTCTTCCTTTCTCCTCTCCCCCTACCCCTTTCTCTTCTCATCCTTCCCCCCCTCCCTCCCTCCCTTACCTCCGGCCTCCTGTATGATGCCAAATTTAGCTGGCGGAGAGAGGAGGAGGGAGGGGAGGGGAGGGGAGGGGAATAGGGAATAGGGAGGGGGATAAAGGGGGGGGGATATTATCGATCTCGTCATCCGTTTTTGTGTTCCGTCTGGTATACAGGAGGCATGCAGGGGTCGATGGTGGGGGGGGAGGGAGAGAGAATGAATGGATTGGTTGTGTGTGGGGGGGGGTAGAGGGGAGGGGGGTTGAATGGGGACTCGGCACAAGGTTACGAAGAAAGGGGGGGCAGGAGGAGGAGGAGGGGGAGTAGGAGGGGTCAGCAGCTGAGAGGAAAAGGGAGTAGCATGATGTAGCTAATTAGGGGATACGAGAGGTTGTTGGAAAAGACGAGGTTTTGTGATACTTAATTAATAAACCCCCGTGGATTTTTGCCACGTGGTGTAATCAGGCCGTCGTTATCAGTTTTGTTTTTTATTTTGTTTTTCATCATCCTTATTATTTTGATTCTTTCACTCGGTGCAATAGTATCAAACTACTCTCTAAAAATAACCTGGAACGTACATGCATTTCTTTTCTTTCTTTTTTTTTCTTTTTTTAACTTGACTATCACCTTTTCCTTTTCCTTTTTTCTTGGGGGGGAGGGGGAGGGGGAGGGGGAGGTAGGAGAAATCGAAGGCCACGAGGTAGTTTTGGTTCGGAAGCTCGTAAATATTCCGTTCTCATCGCGTGACCCCTCCAGCCAGGAGTCACGTGATGTCGACAGAGAGTGAGTGAGTGAGTGAGTGAGTGAGTGATGGCGGCGGGACCTTCGAGCGAGTGCCCAAGAGAGAGAGAAAGAAAGAGAGAGAGAGAGAGAGAGAGAGAGAGAGAGAGAGAGAGAGAGAGACTGAGAGAGAGACTCTGCCGCCGCCATTTTTTCTTGAGTCGGAATCGCATCCGCCACATTTCTACCCACTTTCCCGCCGGTTTTTGTTTGGTTGGTTTGTGGTCAGATTTTGTTATTTCACTTTGATGTTCTTTTTTTCCTGGTTCCATTCGTAATGTTTGTTGTTGTTTGTTGTTGTTGTTTGTTGTTTTTTTGTCTGATCATATTTTTACGTATATCTTTCGGTGATGTAAACATACAGTATATTTTGTGATGATTCGAGATTAATTTTTATTTTTTATTTTTTCAGGTACGAATGTCTTCTAAAATGTGCAGGCAAATGTCGGTAAAGTATATCTATAAAGAAAACTTAGACAAACAAAAAAGTAGAGCTTGATGTTTGTTTGTTTTTAATGAATGTGTAAATACCGCTTTCATTTTTTTTTATTTGTTTCTTTTTGTTAATGAAGATGATGTTGAATGAGTGTTGAAAGGAAACCCGGATGTTCTTTTATCGCATCAAAGACTTAACGGGTTTGAATATTTACTTAAGGTTTTAGAAGCAATGTTCATACCGGAGCTGCGTTGATGTCGTCCTTTTCGAAAGTTCTAATATGATTCGGGAAAAAGTTTGCCTAGCAACGTTGCCCTCAGAGGAAATCTTGCGAGGGAGTGAGAAAATATGACCCGAGTCGATATAGCATCCTATCGCTGGTTGGTATTACCGCTGCACAGACAGACAGCTTGCTTGCTTTTATTTATCTCTCGCTCTCTCTTTCTCTCACTCTCTCTCTCTCCTCTATCTTCTCTCTCTCTCTCTCCTCTATCTTCTCTCTCTCTCTCTCTTTTCTCTCTCCTTCTCTCCCTCTCTCCCCCTCTCTCTCTCTCTCTCTCTCTCTCTCTCTCCCTCTCTCTCTCTCTCTCTTCCCCTCTCCCTCCCCCTCTCTCCCCCTCCCACTCTCTCTCTCCCTCTCACTCTCTCCCCCTCTCTATTTGTATGAGAGACAGACAGACAGACTGGGAGGGAGGGAGAAAGTGGGCGAAGTAGATCAGGGGGGAAGATGGCGGCCGGAGCGAGAGTGAGTCTTTGCACTTTGAAAAGACCTCATTAATATTTCTTGCAGACGGCGATCGAGGTTCTCAACGCCGCGGGCACTCGCTGTTGTCTCCGGGCCGCGCGCCGCTGGGGAATGCAGACTCGCCCTTGCTCTCGCTCGCCTTTCTCCCCACCCCCCTACCCCACCCCCTTCCCTCTCCCCATCTCCTTCGACACATACTTCGTCCCCTCTCCCTCTCCCCCTCCCCCTCTCCCCCTCCCCATCTCCCTCGATACACACTTCGTCCCCTCTCCCTTCTCCCTCCCCTCCCCTCTCGCCCTGCCCACTGCTACTCCGTGGGAAGTCGTCTTTGTGCCGATTATGAAATGGAGGATTTTTCGATTTTATTTTGTCTTTTTTCTCGCGCTCGCTCTCGCCCTCGCCCTCGCTCTCTCTCTCTCTCTCTCTCTCTCTCTCTCTCTCTCTCTCTCTCTCTCTCTCTCTCTCTCTCTCTCTCTCTCTCTCTCTCTCTCCCTCTCTCCCTCTCCCCCCCCCCCCCTCTCTCTCTCTCTCTCTCTCTCTCTCTCTCTCTCTCTCTCTCTCTCTCTCTCTCTCTCTCTCTCTCTCTCTCTCTCTCTCTCTCTCTCTCTCTCTCTCTCCCTCTCCCTCTCCCCCCCCCCCCCCCCCTCTCTCTCTCTCTCTCTCTCTCCCTCTCCCTCTCCCCCCCCCTCCCCTCTCCCTCTCTCTCCCCCCTCTCTCTCTCTCTCTCTCTCTCTCTCTCTCTCTCTCTCTCTCTCTCTCTCTCTCTCTCTCTCTCTCTCTCTCTCTCTCTCTCTCTCTCTCTCTCTCTCTCTCTCTCTCTCTCTCTCTCTCTCTCTCTCTCTCTCTCTCTCTCTCTCTCTCTCCCTCTCTCTCTCCCTCTCCCTCTCCCTCTCCCTCTCCCTCTCCCTCTCCCTCTCCCTCTCCCTCTCCCTCCCCCTCTCCCTCTCTCTCTCTCTCTCCCTCTCTCTCTCTCTCCCCCCCCCTCCCCTCTCTCTCTCTCTCTCTCTCTCTCTCTCTCTCTCTCTCTCTCTCTCTCTCTCTCTCTCTCTCTCTCTCTCTCTCCCCCTCTCTCCCTCTCTCTCTCTCTCTCTCTCTCTCTCTCTCTCTCTCTCTCTCTCTCTCTCTCTCGCTCTCTCTCTCTCTCTTTCTCTTTCTCTCTCTCTCTCTCGCTCACACGCCTTGCATCCATGCGTTCTTCTCTTTTCGAAGACGCTTCGTACTTCGGGGACATTTCCCTTTGCCTCAAAATCCCCCTCACGAATGGCGGTTGCACGAAAGCGCACGATTCTGCAACGAGACAGCGAAGTGAAGTATTCAAAATGCATTCGAATGCTTTGCGAGGCCTGTGGATGGCCGAGCCGTGCGTGTGAGCGTTCGGTTGTGTGTGAGCGTAATTACGAATCGGCGGTGAAGGATAAGGTTACTTCAATCGTCTTTGCTGTGGGGATGCATCGCACGAACGCGGAAAGACGTGCACGAGAGACCGGAATTTAATTTTAAAAAGAAGAAAAGAAGGAATCTGCAGGGCCGCCGGAGGGGGGGGGGTTGGAATCGAAGATCCGTGGTCGTGGATCCTATTCAAAGACGTTCGTCCGATTGGCTTTTGTTTTTTCTCTTGATCTCTTCTTTTTTTTCGTCCCTATTGTTCTTCCTTTTTTTCCACTCATTTCGTTTTTCGTACCTTTTTTTTTACTCCTAAATAATAATGATAAAAAGGATCAATAACTAAAAAAAAGAAAGAATTATTCTTATTACTGACATTTCTCGCTCCATCTTTTGTTTCTTTTCTTGTTTCTTCGCGCGACCCGTCTCTCCTGCACGCGCCCCCTGGGTACGGGCGGGAACAGACGCCGTGCGATGGAATGGCCATTTCCGACGACGCGGCGTTGCGCAAGGCGGCGCGCGGCGTCTCGAGGGTGCGCCGCCGTGTCCTTCGCGCGCGCCCGCCCGCACGCCCGGAGATTCCTCAACTCCATTTCGAGGGTCAGGGTGATGGCCTCAGCCCGCCCCTTGGTGAAGGGTGAAGGGGCTGAGACGAGGCAGCCTTTCCTCCTCGGCGTTTTCTCTCTCTCTCTCTCTCTCTCTCTCTCTCTCCTCTCTCTCTCTCTCTCTCTCTCTCTCTCTCTCTCTCTCTCTCTCTCTCTCTGGCTGCTGCTTTCTCCTCATCCTCCTCCTGTGTCTTCATGTTCTTCTTTTTCTTCCCTTTTTTCTTCTTTTTTTCCCTTCTTATATTCCTCTTTCTATTTCGCCTTGTTTTTTCTTTTCTTTTTTTCACTTCGTTTCCCTCATATTTCGATTTTTTTTACGAACTTTCCCTTTCTCTTTTTCTTCCTCCCTCCTCCTCCTCCTCTTCCTCCTCCTCCTCCTCTTCTTCCTCCTCCTCCTCCTCTTCTTCCTCTTACTATTCCTCTTCCAAGACCTCTCCTCGTTTTCTCTTGCTTTCACGCTTTCGTAGTTTTTTTTTTTATCCCTACCAAATGTCCCCTTTTACTCCCACTTACATATCCTCCACTTTCACATTTACTTCCTGCATTTTAAGCAAGCAAGGAGATAAAAGGACAAAAGAGAGAGAAACAGAGAGAGAGAGAGATTGATTTGATTTTGATATGTTTATTCATACTATTTACATTGTATACACATGAATAGGCATAGGGACTAGAGAGAGAGAGAGAGAGAGAGAGAGTGAGAAAGAGCGAGAAAGAAAGAGAGAGAGAGAGAGAGAGAGAGAAAGAGCGAGAAAGAAAGAGAGAGAGAGAGAGAGAAGACAGAGAGAGTGCTTGAGACCGCGTAGCACGACTTCATCAGCACCCACAGCGTGTCACAGATAGTTTATCAAGGGTGATGACAGGCGGGGGGGGGGGGGGTTCTCCATCTCTTTCACTTGTGTACACAGAGCTTGTATGTTTTGTTTTGCTTTTTGTTTTTTGAGTGTGTAACTTTGTCTTTGTTTCTTTTTTTTTCTCTTCTCTTGAGTTTTATTTTTACGACTGTCTGATTTGATTTTTTTATTTTTTTTTTTTTTTTTTACTATGACAATACACTTACTTCTCTTCTGATTAGAATTGATGTTTTGGATATGGTTTTTCCTTCGCCTGCGGTCGAGGATACGAATAGGGGGAGATTAAGCATAACTAGTGTGGTTAAAGAGAGAGAGAGATGGGGGAGGGTTATAGATAGAGAGAGAGGGGGGAGGGTTATAGATAGAGAGAGAGAGTTAAGAGAGGGATTAAGAGAGGGTAAGAGAGAGGAAAGTTAAAGAGGAGAGAGAGAGAGGGGGGAGGGTTAAAGAGAGAGAGAGAGAGGGAGGAATGTAAGAGGGGGGGGGCGGGTAAGAGAGAGAGAGGGAGAGGAGGCAAGGAGAGAGAGAGGGGAGGACAAGAGAGAAAGAGAGGGGGAGAGGAAACAGAGAGAGAGAGGGGAAGGAAAGGAGGTCTTTTGATAAGTTGATGATGATTAAAACAAACGTTTGAATAGGCTGGTAAAAAGGACTTGGCAACTTCAGCTTGAATAACAGGCGAGGTGGTAATTGGTCTGTATTTCAATGGGATATGATAGATAGTTGATACGAAGTCGCGATATACTTCTTATAGTGTGTTAATCATTGTATAATTTATCATAGTAACTCGTATTGATTTTAGAGAAAAACCGTAGACTATAAAAGAGCGCTAAATTGATTTTATTGGTGTCATTGCAATCCAGGCCAGAACAAACACATCCCTCAGGTGTCGCCATCTGCCCTTGGTGAGTCTCTCTCTCTTTCTCTCTCTCTCTTTCTCTTTCTTTCTCTCTCTCTTTCTCTCTTTCTCTTCCTCTCTCTCTCTCTCTCTCTCTCTCTCTCTCTCTCTCTCTCTCTCTCTCTCTCTCTCTCTCTCTCTCTCTCTCTCTCTCTCTCTCTCTTTCTCTCTCTTTCTCTCTCTCTTTCTCTCTCTCTCTCTCTCTCTCTCTCTCTCTCTCTCTCTCTCTCTCTCTCTCTCTCTCTTTCTCTTTCTCTTTCTCTCCCTCTCTCCCTCTCTCTCTCCCTCTCTCTTTCCTCTCTCTTCCCGTCGCTATCCGAGAACTACGAGTACTCAAGAACAAGGTGACAACAGAGAGGCCAAGATGCATCAGTTCTTCATCCTATTTTTTTTTCGCCCGGGGCGGATTAATGGGTCTAGGGAACGCGAAGTCGAGACACGGAGAAGCAGGAGGAGGAAAACATTCGACCCGAAAAGAAAGTGCCTCGCGCGGAACAGGTGGACCTCTCGCCTCTCCGCCCGCCCGCCCGCCGTCCAGCCAGCCGTCCAGTCAGCCCGCCAGCCCGCCCGCCATCGCCATCAGGGGCCTAAACTTAATGTGAGAACCGAGTCTCCCGAACGCGCCCCGAGAGATCTGGAGATAGCCCCCTCCCCCCCTCGCCGCGCCCCTATAACGTTAGTCTCGAAGAAGTGTCTCGGGGCCCCCTCGACCTTCGACAAGTAGATCAAGGTAACGCCCGCGAGGAGCCGCCGGGGTCGCCTGGGATATTTATAGACATGCGATGAAAGTTATCCGAGTCCGAGCGCGGAATGTGTTGTTTCTTTCGGCCGATACGATCTGCGCTTAACCGCTAAACTGGCTCGCGTAAAGATTGCTTGATAATAGCAAACTGACCTTCCCTTCCCTTCCCTTTTCCTTACCCCTTTCTCTGCCTCCCCCCGAGAGAAAGGCAGGGATTAGAGCGGTCTGCGATACACCTCTGATGATAGACGGTGCCATAACGGATGGAGGTGTGCCACCCATAGCTAGCTAGCAGTCAGTGCCATTCGATTCCGCGGAAATGGGCAAGATGCTTCGATGCTTTTTTCTCTTTTTCCTGGTCATGAAGATCTGATGCTATGTCGTTGCAACTGTCAAGACATCTCGTCATAAACGGTTCTCGGGAAGATTAATATCCTGCAGTGATAAATTACTCGGTGGGTAGGAGGGGGGGGCGGGATTGCATCTGCATATGCCTCACTTCAATGCAGTAGAAAGTAATCCATACAAAGATACTAGCGAAATAGTTTCAAGGAAGAACAGAGTACCTATAGAACACATTCTCCCCCTCCTTTCCCTTCCCCCCTACCCACTCCCCACCCCACCCCTCTCTCTTATCGGTATTTTCATCGAACTATGAATGTGAAAACGAGTTTGATGGTAGAAACCACTTCAGAATTTTAAGAAATGAGGGCATTAGTTTAGTTCGCTCGTTTTTTGTTTTTTTTTACACCTCGAATGACCCGAATAAAGATTTTTTTTTCTTTGATATACACTGTTTTATAGATTACATGTACTTGCGGTTGGAATGATTACTGAGAATTTTGAGGTAAAGGACAGTTATCGGCCCCTTAATAATAATGGCCCGGTCTCCATTTGGATTCTGCTACCGAATCGACTCCTTCGGCCCCAACCCCCCTCCCCCTCTTCCCCCCTCTTCCCCCCTCTTCCCCTTCCTCTTCCCCTTCCTACGAAAGAACTGTTGCCAAGGTTACTTTTGTTCTTGTCCCGCTTGTACTTGGTAACTAGTCTTCAAACACAGGTGTCGTTTCGAGCTAAATTTGGTGCATTTGTCCCCCTCCCCGTCTCTCTGCTTCTCCTGCTATCCCCCCTTCTTCTCCTCCTCCTTCCTCCTTTTCCTCCTCCTTCTCCTCCCTCCTTCTCCTTTTCCTCCTCCCTTCTTCTCCTCCTCCTCCTCCCTCCTCCTCCTCCTTCTTCCTCCTCCTCTTCTCCCTTCTCTCCCTTTCTCCTCCTCCTTCTTCCTCCTCCTCCTCTCCCTTCTCTCCCTTTCTCCTCCTCCTTCCTCCTCCCTCCTTCCCCCTTCTCTCCCTTTCTCCTCCTCCTTCCTCCCTCCTCCTTCCCCCTTCTTCCTCCTCCCTCCTCCTTCTTCCCCCTTCTCCCCCTTCTCTCTCTTTCTCCTCCTTCCCCCTTCTCTCCCTTCTCTCCCTTTCTCCTTCTCCTCCTCCTCCCTTCTTCTCCTCCCTTCTTCTCCCTCCCTCCTCCGGAATCGGAAGAGAAATTGAAGCGAGGAGGAGGAGGGGGAGGAGAGGGAGGGGGAGGGGGAGGAGGAGGGAGGGAGGAGGAGGAGGGGGGAAGGAGGGAGGGAGGAAGGGAGGAGGGAGGGAGGAGGAGGAGCAAGGGAGGGAGAGGGAGGGGGAGAGAAGAGGAGGGAGGAGGTGGTGGAGGGAGGAGGAGGAGAAGGGAGAGGGAGGGGGGATGAAGGAGGGGGAAGAGGAGGAAGAGGGAGGGAGGAAGGGAGAGAGGGTGGGAGGGAGGGAGAGGAGGAAGAAGAGGAAGGGAGGAGGAGGAGGGAGGGAGAGGAGGAAGAAGAGGAAGGGAGGAGGAGGAGGGAGGGAGGAAGGGAGAGAGGGTGGGAGAAAGGGAGGGAGGGGGGATGAAGGAGGGGGAGGGAGGGAGGGGGACGAGACCTGTAGGACCACCCGCCATCGCCAGGCAGGTGCAACACGGCTTGGGTTACAGCGCTTCTCATTCATTAGGGTTCATCTGCTCCCTCCCCTCTCTCCTCCTCCTCTTCCTTTTTGTTTCTCTCTCCTTTTCCTCCTCTTCGTCTGCTTATTCCACCTCTCGCCTCTTCTTCCTATCCGTGTTCCTCCTCTTCTATTGTTTTCGTCCCTCTTCCTTCCCTCTTCCATACCAAACCTCTCTTTCATCCTTCTCATCCTTCTTTTATCCTTCTTTCATCCTTCTCTCACCCTTTCATCCTTCTTTCACCCTTCTTTCACCCTTCTTTCATCCTTCTCTCACCCTTCTTTCATCCTTCTTTCATCCTTCTCTCACCCTTCTTTCATCCTTCTTTCATCCTTCTCTCACCCTTCTTTCATCTTTCTTTCATGCTTCTTTCATCCTTCTTTCATCCTTCTTTCATCCTTCTTTCATCCTTCTTTCATCTATTCTCCATCTACCTAACACCCTCCATCCTCCCGACCTGCGACATCTGTTCTTCCCTTTAAAATCCCTCTCGTCAACCCGTTCTTTCCGCCGCAGACAGAGAGCATCTTCATATGCCTCCATATACCTTCATATATCTTCATATGAAACAAATCCTTTATTTGGGTCATTCATGATGTAAAAACGAGCGAACTAATCACACAGGAGATTTTAGGTTTTTCATTATTCATTGCATGTATTGTATGGGCGCTGAGAATATTTATAACGTTGCTTACTCTACACACCACACGTTGCAGTGTTTTGTGTGTGTGTTTGTACGTGTACGTGTACGGAAGTTGATTCGCGGTCGGTTGAAGCAGAAGAATTCGTTCATTGAAGGATACGTTCGATATTTCATTTTTTCTCGTGCAATTTTTCTTTTTTTTGGCCCCGGATTACCTTTTCTGTTTCTCTTCTCGTTTTCTTTTTTATCTTCACCTGCCGCTTCTATCCGCTTATATCCGCTTCTATCCACTTCTATCCAGTCTCCTCCACTCCAATTCACCGATGTATTCAAAATACCCGCTTTCTCCCTTCGTCAAATGTGACCTTTACGAGTAACGAGTAACGAGTAACCCCGAGTCGAACATCCTGGAAGCCGAGAATCATCGACCTGTCTCTGTCCTGTGCATTATGCAACCGGCCCTCTGAGCAATATTCCAGCGTGGTTTCGACTGGATTTAACCTCTGGAAGACCGACGCTTAAGTAACAGTTTTCATATTACGTAATTCGTCACACCTATCTTTCTCTCCTTCCTCCTCTCCCCTCCCCTCCCCTCCCCTCCCCTCCCCTCCCCTCCTTTCCCCACTCCTTTCCCCCTTCTTCTTCCTTATCCCTTCACCTTCTTCCTCCCTCCTTCTTCCTTCTTCCTCCTTCCCCTTCTTCCTCTTCCCACCCTTCCTCCCTCCTCCCTTCCCTCCCTTCCCTTCCCTTCCCTTCCCTTCCCTTCCCTCCCTTCCCTTCCCTTCCTTCCCTCCCTTCCCACACATATACGCACACACCTTCCACGCCAAACTCACACACGTGGACGAGTTGATGTTGATGTTGCATTATTTATAGACGCAGTTGAAACTTTCTTGCAGTGAAAACCGATGATGTTGAACCTCCATACTGATGCCTTCTATGGGAATCAAGTCGGTCAGAAGAGATAGAACATTTAATTCCTTTTACGTGAATGAGTTATAAAAATTT
>BOPN01000295.1:17500-57500 GCA_017312705.2 Penaeus japonicus | reverse complement strand
GTGTGTTTGTGTTTTGGTTAGAGAGTGAAAGTGAGAGTGAGAGGATGTGTGAGCGAGTGAGAGAGAGAGAGAAGAGAGAGAGAGAGAGTGAATGTGTGAGTGAGTGAGAAAGAGAGTGAAGAGAGAGAGAGAGTGAATGTGTGAGTGAGTGAGAAAGAGAGAAGAGAGAGAGAATGTGTGAGTGAGTGAGAAAGAGAGAGAGAGAGAGTGAATGTGTGAGTGAGTGAGAAAGAGAGAGAAGAGAGAGAGAGTGAATGTGTGAGTGAGTGAGAAAGAGAGAGAAAAGAGAGAGAGTGAATGTGTGAGTGAGTGAGAAAGAGAGAGAAAAGAGAGTGAATGTGTGAGTGAGTGAGAAAAAGAGAGAGAGAGAGAGAGAGTGAAGGATGTGCGGCTTGTATGGAAAGTCGCGTGTTGGCACTTCTTGTTATGCATCCCACGCGTATTGTCTGTGGAGCGCGAATGCCCCATTGCCTCTCGTGCTTGTCTTGACTCTCCCTTTCTCTCCCTCCGCAGGTATTGGCATCGACGACACCTTCGTGATGTTGGCAGCGTGGAGGAGGACCCGACTTCAGGACTCTGTGTCCGACCGGATGGCGAAGACCTTTGCCGACGCCGCCGTCAGTATCACCATCACCTCCCTGACGGACATGATCTCCTTCTTCATCGGGGCCATCACGCCCTTCCCCTGTGTTCAGGTCTTCTGTCTCTACACGGGTGAGTTGCTCAAGGCCTGGCCTCGCCTTCCCTGCCTTCGAAGTTTTATAAGTCGAGATCGTGGGTTTCGCTGGAGTGTTCTCAATCGGAGCTCTTTTGTGATCCCTCAGGTCTTTGCTTTCATATTTATAATATCAAAACTTCTGACATTTTCAAATGCCTTGCAAGGAGTAGTTAGATAATCGTCAGAGTATATTCTCAAATAAATTACCTAGTAGACTTCTTTTTTTTCTGAGATCATGGCGTGCCCCCAAACCCTTGCACGTGTCAATGCCCTCTTGTTCTAACCACGCCTGAACATGTATTGTAACTCGAGTCTTGCTGATTCTGACGTAACGCAGTCTGCCTTGACCGCCCCGGCACTGCGGCACAGGTCGACGTGGCATCCATGTCGGCTTGTGCGGCTGGGATGCCGGGATGCCGGGATGCCGAGGGCGATAAGCCTCTCTCTGGATACCAGTTTAGATTGTCTATAGCCTTTTTTTGAACGACTGGTGTAATTTCCCTCCCTTTCTTTAAGGTTTCCTAACTGGAACCTCACCGATTCATGTCCCTCGCTCTAGTTAGCTCTGAAAAACGTTTCAATATTACCGGTTTCTTTTTGTCATTACGTCAGCGTCTTCCTTTCCCCTTTCCCCCCCTCCCCATATCCCCCCTCTCGCCACCAACCTCCACGAATACCAAACTTAACCCCACGATTTTTTTTCAACCCATTTTCAGGCACTGCCGTCGTGGTGACATACCTGTGGCACATCACCTTCTTCGGCGGATGCATGGCACTCTCCGGGTACATGGAGAAGGGGCAGCGTCACGGCGTCTTCTGTCACAAAGTCAAGGCCAAGTCTGAAGCTGGTAAGTCTTGCAAGAAAGCTGGAAAGTTGTCTTACATGGGGACTTTTTTTTTGGGGGGGGAGGGGGAGGGGGGTTGGGATGTGAGATGGGTGTGAGGTCTGTCGACAAAGAAATTAGGGCAGATGATCAGGGTTTTTATGATATATAGATGGACTGGTAGATATACATATATAAATACAAACAAACAAACATTCACACACATATGAATACAAGCATACATACACACACACATGAATACAAACATGCATACATACATATATGAATACAAACAAACATACACACATATATGAATACAAACAAACATACATACATATACACACACAAACATACATCTGCCATACATACACACACCCATACACACGTACCAATACGGATATAATACAAGCTTTCCTTCCTAAAAAAGCACACACATACATATGTATATGTATGTGAAACGTGAGCAATTTCACCATAAATATTTATAGGGATTCCTTTTAATATGCAAAACAAGTGTTAACATTAGAAACGGAGGTGATACGAAGACGGATGTTTCATTAACGACGCTCGGCCTCTTGGTGCAGCCTTTTGGTAATGGGAACCTCGGCCGGGTGGCGGGGTTTACGGTTTACAAACGGGGGACTAATCGCTGAAGTAACTAAAGGGTTGTTGTTTTTTGCTTGGTTCTCTTTGGATCGTGCTCTTTCGCTCATTATCTATTTCTTTTTCTCTCTCTCTCTCTCTCTCTCTCTCTCTCTCTCTCTCTCTCTCTCTCTCTCTCTCTCTCTCTCCCTCTCTCTCTCTCACCCTCTCTCTCTCTCTCTCTCTCTCTCTCTCTCTCTCTCTCTCTCTCTCTCTCTCTCTCTCTCTCTCTCTCTCTCCCTCTCTATCTCTCTCTCTCTCTCTCTCTCTCTCTCTCTCTCTCTCTCTCTCTCTCTCTCTCTCTCTCTCTCTCTCTCTCTCTCTCTCTCTCTCTCTCTCTCTCTCTCTCTCTCTCTCTCTATCTATCTCTCTCACCCTCTCTCTCTCTCTCTCTCTCTCTCTCTCTCTCTCTCTCTCTCTCTCTCTCTCTCTCTCTCTCTCTCTCTCTCTCTCTCTCTCTCTCTCTCTCTCTCTCTCTCCCTCTCTCTCTCTCTCTCTCTCTCTCTCTCTCTCTCTCTCTCTCTCTCTCTCTCTCTCTCTCTCTCTCTCTCTCTCTCTCTCTCTCTCTCTCTCTCTCTCTCTCTCTCTCTCTCTCTCTCTCTCTCTCTCTCGCTTCCCTTTCTTGTCTTTTCCATTCGTCCTTCTAAGACGTTCTTCGGCGGAATTATAATTACAGGCGGACAGCGTCCTTTTGACCTGGAATGAACTGTTTACGGAAATATTTTGAATCGTTTGAGGCTGGCTGCCCGTTGTTTGCTTAATTGCCAAAGGTATTGACCTCGCCGGGGAAGTCAGTTCACCATATCGTTGACCTAGTTTCTTTCATCCTGTTTGGCGTAATTACCCAATTTCGTCCTGTGTTTTTTTTCTTTTTTTTTCATTCATTCATTCAAACTTCCAAAGGACGAAGTTATAAAGATGTTCTTATCTTATCGTTTGTCTGTTTTTTTGTTTTTTTTTAATCTGTTCACGCGAGTAGTAGAGATCATACGAACAAGGTTTAGAATCCAGCTTTGTTTGGTGTCCACTTTTTTCTTTTTTTCTTATTCATGCACTGTTTAATTTCTTATTTGTAAAACTCCTTTTTTCGATAATCAGCGTTTATTTTATTGCGGTCGATCAACACGGTGTAGTTATCGTGTGCCGGAACTTTTTTTTCTTCTTCCTCTTTGCTTCACTTGTTGTTGCTGTTGCTCCTACTTCCTCCTCCTACTTCCTTCTCTTGCTTCATCTTCCTACCTTCTCCTCTTTCATTCTTTCCTCCTCCTACTTCTTTTTCTTCTTCGTTCTCCTTCCTCCCCATCCTTTACTTCTTTCTTCTCCCTCCTCCTCCTCTTCCCCCCTCTTCCCCCTCCATCCCTCCCTCCCTCTTCCTCCTCCTCTTCCCCCCTCTTCCCCCTCCCTCCTCTTCCTCCTCCTCCTTCCCCCCTCTTCCCCCTCCCTCCCTCCTTTTCCCTCCTCCTCCTCCTCCTCCTACTTTTTGTTGGACCTCTTAAACAGTAAATTGCGTCGGACCAAATAACCATCAACGAGCAAAAACTTGGCTGCCATTGGCCCACTCTCTGCGCCTCCGAGTGGCACCACACCACACCGGCAACGGCACTTCCCCTCCCCACCACCTTCTCTCGCCTCCCCTTCCCCACCCCCCTTCTCTCCCCTTCCCCCTTCCCTTCCGTCTCTCCCCTTCCCCACCCCCCTTCTCTCCCCTTCCCTTCCCCTTCCCCTTCCCCTCCCCCCCCCCCTCCCCTCTCTCTCCTCCCCCTCCCCCCTCTGTCATCCCTCTCCTCCCCTTCCCCCCCTCCCCCTCCCGCTCCCCCGTCACCCCTTTCACCATAGGTCATCATGAGCGCTTCCTTTTTGTTGCTCAAAATGTCAGTAATTCTCCTGCAGCACTGACGCTGTTGATTTTGGCGCTTCATGGCACTGATAATTTGGATATTGTTTTATTTATTTTATTTATTTTTTATTTATTTTTTACTGTTTTACATATGCTTTTACAACCACCACTTCGATTACCACTGCCACTTCCACCATTCATGCTTCTACTACCATTTTATTAGCATTACCACGACGGATACGTACCTACTACTACTACTACTACTACTACTATTACTACTACTATTACTACTACTATTACTACTACTATTACTACTACTACTACTATTACTACTACTACTCCTACTATTACTACTACTACTACCACTTCCACTTCCACTACCACTTCCACTACCACTTCCACTACCACTTCCACTACTACTTCCACTACTACTTCCACTACTACTACTACTACTAGTACTACTACTAGTACACCGTTCAAACTACCACTCTTATTCCTCCTAACAATAGTCGTTGAAGCAAGTCGTTCTCGTAGCAATGCTAAGACAAGGACCGCGTTTCCCTCGGCCGGTCCGCCCGCACGCCGTCCATCGTCCGTTCGTTTCGCCACGACCGCAGCGCCATCTACCCCGCGGCGTTGCTTTTTATTGGCTCTATGATTGCGGCGGCGTCCGTGCTTGTTATTTATTTTTGACCTGCGACGCCGGAGATAATATTGGCTCGCTAATGGGTTGTCCAACCCTTTGGCTCCGACGCCCCTTTCTCTCCGTCTGGCTCTGGCGTCTCTCTCCCCGTTTCTCTTTGACCCGCGTCTTGCACTCTCCTTTTTCCCCTTCTTTCTCTCTCTCTCTTTCTCTCTCTCTCTCGCTCTCTCTCTCTCTCTCTCTCTCTCTCTCTCTCTCTCTCTCTCTCTCCATCTCTCTCCATCCCTCCCTCTCTCCATCCCTCCCTCTCTCTATCCCTCCCTCTCTCTATCCCTCCCTCTCTCTATCCCTCCCTCTCTCTATCCCTCCCTCTCTCTATCCCTCCCTCTCTCCATCCCTCCCTCTCTCCATCCCTCCCTCTCTCCATCCCTCCCTCTCTCCATCCCTCCCTCTCTCTATCCCTCCCTCTCTCTATCCCTCCCATCAAGTGGCTTAATAGTAAAGAAGCACACACACACACACACACACACACCAATCCATGTTCTGTTTTCTGTCGGGCGCGGTGTCCTTCTGGCTTCCTTTCACTGCGCGACGAACCGGTGCCTTAGTTATGTTCCCACGACCCGGCCAGCCTACCCAGGGGGTATCTCATAGTTGAGGTGTCTCTCTCCCTCCCTCTCCCTCCGTCTCTTTCCGTATCTCTCTCTCCGTCTCTTTCCGTATCTCTCTCTCCGTCTCTTTCCGTATCTCTCTCTCCGTCTCTTTCCGTATCTCCCTCTCCCTCCGTCTCCCTCCCCCTCTCTCTCCCCTCCCTCCCTCTCCCTCTCTCTCTCCTTCCCTCTCCCTCTCTCCCCTCCCTTCCCTCTCTTTCTCTCCCTCTCTCTTTCCCTCTCCCTCTCTCCCTCTCCCTCCCTCGCAAGTTCGAAGCAAAAAGCAACGCGGGACCAGCTTAGCTACCCCCCTCCCTCCCTCCCTCCCTCCCTCCGTCCGACCGACCCACATCCGCGGTACATGAGACCGGGAAGCTACACACTCTTCGTGGTAATAGCAATGAGGTTATTTGTTTTTTGAGACTGGGGTAGAAAATACTTCGAGTACTCTTTCTTTTTTTTTCTTATGTTCAGGTGTGTGAGGGGGTACGAGGGAGGGAGGGGAGAAGGAGGGGAGAGGGAGGGGGTCATGGAAGTAGCACAGCGAGAGACGAGACAAAAGGGAGAGACTAAACAAAATCTTCTCCAAGCAGAGAATTCCTCCCGGAAGGTTTTTGTAGACTTGAAGACCTATTTTGTCGGGACTAAAATCTCCGTGACCCATTTCTTAGTCGCTCCGTGACCTCACTCGGTGCCCAGGCCAGAGTGCCATGACAGCTGGTTTTCGCCAAATATCCAGAGAAAAGCGGACCACTTTTTTCCTCCACCCCCTCCACCCTCCTCTTTCTATCCATCTCTCTTGCCGGAGCCCAAAGAGACGGCGGTTCGGGGTTGTTTATGGGGGTCAGGTGTGAGGTTGGGGAGGGGGTTGATGTTTTAAGGGGGGGGAGGGGTTTGTTTATCACTCATGAAACCTCGTGTTCTGACCTAATTCAAGAGAGCTCTGAAGGCCTGGGTTCTAGGTTGGTCTTTGGTGGGCGCTTAACCCTTTTTTTCTCTTGTTTAGAGTTGCATCATCCCACTCTACAGGGTTAGAGGAACCTCCCTAGTAGGTCAGCTGACCTTTGGGCGAGCAATTAAATGGAGTTGAGATGTTTCGTAGATTAAGAGAAGACGGGAGGAAAAAAACGGTAGTATCAGTGTGGTCCTTGTTATTAAAAGAGAGAGAGAGACGGGAAAAGAGAGGCAGAGAGAGAGACAGAGAGAGAGAGAGAGAGAGCGAGAGAGAGAGAGGCAGGCACAGAGCGAGAGAGAGAGAGGGGGGGAGAGAGAGCGAGAGAGAGAGAGAGAGAGAGAGAGAGAGAAAGAGAGGCACAGAGAGAGAGCGATAGGCACAGAGAGAGCAAGAGAGAGAGCGAGAGAGCGCCACCTCGCCACGAACACCCAAGCCACACGCACACATCATCCCCGAGGTTGCTTTCGGCGGATCCACCTGAGCTTTCACTATCAATCGTGCCCCCCTCCCCCTCCCCTCCCCTCTCCCCCTTCCCCTTCCCCCTTCCCCCTCCACACACACACACACTTTCTCCCGCGTCCCGCCCACACTAAATGGTCTCTGTTTCATTCATGGCAGCGTCTATGTGAAGGCCTGCCTCATTACCATCTATGAGGAGACCTCTCTCCATTCATCCATGTTGCGACATCCCGTATTTGGTTGCTTCGACGCCGACGAAAGGAAAAAAAAAGAAAGAAAAAAAAGAACGTGTTTAGATTGTGTGTGTGTATGCGGTGTGTTTTGTTTTTGTTTGTTTGTGTTTGTGTCTGTTTTGTGGTTTGTGCGTATGTTTGTTTTTTTTGTATGTTTATCAGTTTGGTTGTTTGGTTGTTTGTGTAAGTGTGGATGTGGATGTGAATGTGAATGTAAGTTTAAATGAGTGCGTGTGTTTGTGCTTGTGCCCCCCCACCCCCCACCACCATCTGCTATAGATGTCATCCACGTTATAATTTCACTTATCGCGGAAAATAAACATAACCAGTTTTCTTATTTCGGCGATACGACCTGACTGTACCCTTTAATTAACCCACTACAAACTGCAAAACTGACTTCATTTCCACAAAACCTCACACGAATCGGTACAGCATCTCGACCCCGAACGAATCACGGGAGAGACATTAGGCCTGAATGCCCCGGATGGTCCCGGATGTAGCCGTTCATACATTCAGTGGATGAGAGAGTCAGAGAGAGAGAGAGAGAGGGGGGGAGGGGAGGGTATGGGGAGAGCGAGAGAGATTGATGAAAGGAAGAAAGAGAGAAGAGGCGGAGAGGGAAGGAGAGAGATTGAGTGAGTGAAAAATGGCGGACGCTGCATGTACGCGTGTTCGAAGACAATAATAAGCAAAATATTACTCGCATGTACACCACCACCACCACCACGTTGAACAGTCTTCGTCTGGCCAGTAGCAGGTAAAGCTACCAGGGGTGGGGAGGGGGAGGAGGAGGAGGGGCATGGGAGAGGGAGGCGAGGGGGAGGGGAGGAGGAGGGGCATGGGAGAGGGAAGCGAGGGGGAGGTGATGGGGAGCATAGGAGGGGGAGGGGAGGGGGGAGTGTAACCACCGCCAGTGCCCGGAGCGAGTTTTCACCTGACCAGACTGAGTGGAGCCGACCCAAGTATGACGTAGACTAGAGGTGCCCCGCGGGTGGACGGGAGGGGAAGGGGGGAGGGGGGGAGAGACGAGAGGAGGGAGGGAGGGAGGGAGGGAGGGTAGGAGGGAAAGGGAAGGCCTGATTATATCAAATACCCGAACTGGTTGGTCTAACACACCTTGAGTTCCGGAATCCGATTTTAGGATTTCCTTCGGCGAGTTTGCTTCGAGTGAGACGCCGCCGATGGTTTGTTCCGTTGAGTCACCGACCGTCGTTTCGCCCACTTTCCCTTCTTTTCCACTTTTCCCTCTCCCCCTTTTCCCATTTTTCTCATCTGTCTATCACCCTTTTTCCTCTTCCCTTATCATAAGTATCGTTTTTATCCATTCCTTTTCGTTCATTTAGTCCTGGACGCGCTTTTTTCCTCTCGTCTCTATTTCTTTCTCTCCTTTCTATCGGTTCCCATCTCAATTATAGATGGTAGGTGACAATAATGATGATGATGATAACAGTGATAGTAAAGATGATAACAGTGGCGATAAAGATAACGATGACGACGATAACTATAACCCTGATAATGATAAGGACAAGAATATTAATGATAATAACAATGATGATGTTGATGCTGATGTTGATGATAATGATAATGATAATGATAATGATGATGATGTTGATGATAATGATGATGATGATGTTGATGATAATGATGATGATGATAACTTAAACGTCTCCTCCCCGCCCACAGAGAACGAGAGCTGTGGCTACCGCATCTTCTGCACGGGCGGCATCACGGAGTCCGACCCTTGGAACCCGAAGGACAACCGCGAACACGCCCTCATGCTGTTCTTCAGGGATTACGTGGCCAGGTTCCTCAACATCCCGGCCATCAAAGGTAAGAATCGCGATTAATTAAGCGATTTATATGTATATATATATGTGTGTATTGAAGCGGCTTGATATTTCGTTTTGTTTGGATATGTGACCTAACCGGGTTCTTGGATAGTCTTAATGGGAAGAGACAATTCAGTAATGTAATATATATAGGTACGGATGGAATTATATTTATTAGATCAAGAAGAAGGAGCAGCAGCTGTCCTTCTCATCATTCCTTCCCTCGGTGCTAACGTTCCTCTTTCTCCTCCTCCTCCTCCTCCTTCCGCAGCGCTCGTGGTGATGGTGTTCCTGATGTACCTGCTGGTGGCCTGCTGGGGGTGCACGATGGTCAAGGAGGGGCTGGAGCGACGCCGCCTCTCGCGCTACGACTCCTACTCCGTCGAGTTCTACGACCTGGAGGACATGTACTTCCGAGAATATCCTTATCGAATTCAGGTAGGGATGGGCGGGGGGTGTGAATGGGTGTTTGAGCGAGCGCAAGCTGGGTGGAGTTGGGGTGTGAATGGGTGTTGAACGCAAGCAGGGTGGAGTTGGGGTGTGAATGGGTGTTGAGCGCAAGCAGGGTGGAGTTGGGGTGCAAAAGGGTGTTGCTTGGTCAGGAACTTTCTGTTCCGTGAGGGCGTTGAAATTAAGATCCGTATGTTAGTATAACCTTACTATAAGTAATCGATCGACAGGAATTCAATAGTCACTTGTTTCGGGCACTTGAACAATGTAAAATGACATTCAATGCCTCGGATCTAAGGGAAAAAACAATGCACCGTACTTATCAGTATGAGGAAACAATCCCAAAAGAAAAACTAGCAAATGAATAGCACGGTCTCCTAAAATCCTAAAATCCAAACCTTATCTAACAGAAATACCTCCTTCCAGGTCGTTATCACGGGCGAAGTGAACTACAGTGACCCAGTCGTCCAGGATCAGCTGATGGACCTCCACCAGCAGTTCGAGAACCTGACGTACGTGGCAGGGGCGCTGTACACCGAGTCGTGGCTGAGGGCGTGGCTCGGCTTCCTCGACAGGAACCAAGAATTCCTGGACCTCAATGTCACGACGGAGGAGGACTTCATAGCTAATCTTCGAGAGGTAGGTTTCTTTTCTTTGTTTTTCTTTGTTTTTCTTTGTTTTCTCTTTTCTTGACTGGGTCGGGAGAAACCCTGAATTAAAATTGCCCGGACGAGAGGTATTAATGTATATGATCTATGTTCGCAAGATATTGAGGTCTGTATTTGTATGATTGATATTTCTTTTTCACTACACAATTCATCTCCACTTATATAATCAATAACGATCTCATGCAACTTTACTCTTCACGCAAAAAAAAAAAAACTCACCGTTGCAAAATCAGCATCGACTCTCTCTCTCTCTCCCTCTCCCTCTCCCTCTCCCTCTCCCTCGCCCCCTCCCTCGCCCTCTCCCTCTCCCTCTCCCTCTCCCTCTCCCTCTCCCTCTCTCCCTCCCTCTCTCTCCCTCCCTCTCTCTCCCTCTCCTAACGTTCTCCGCCATTTCTTCCCCGACAGATCTACCTCTCTGGTCCGGCGAACGTCTTCGCGCAAGACGTGGCGTTCAACGAGAACTACACGCGCATCAAGGCCTCGAGGTTCATTATCCAGACACACAAGATCTTGGACGCCAACGACGACAAGGACATGATGGAGAAGCTGCGTCAGGTGGCTCGAGACTCGCCCTTCAACGTCACCGTGTTCAACCCGTTCTTCATCTATTTCGATCAGGTGGGTGGAGGGTCCGGCGCGGATTCGATTATTTACTTGTGGTTCGTGGTTTGTTTTTGTTTTTGTTTTGTGGGTGTACTCTGAGACGTGTAGAATGTTTGTTTGTTATGGCATTGAGAGTAGCTTATGACTCGTTTGTTTGTTTGTGCACTCAGAGATGTATATAATGCTTGTTTGTTATGACATGAGAGTAGCTTATGACTCATGATCTCTATCTCTCTCTCTCTTTCAGTACGTGTTGGTGAGGACGACGAGTATCCAGGCCATCTGCCTCGCCGCGGCCGTCATGATGGTGGTGTCGCTCATCTTCATTCCGAATCCGCTGTGCTCCCTGTGGGTGGCCTTCTCCATCGTGTCCATTGAGGTGGGCGTGGTGGGCTACATGACACTGTGGGGCGTGAACCTCGACTCCATTTCGATGATCAACCTCATCATGTGCATCGGCTTCAGCGTGGATTTCTCGGCCCACATTTCCTACGCCTACCTGGCTGCCAAGGTGGACACGCCGGAGGAGCGGGTGCAGGAGTGCCTCTACGCCCTCGGCCTTCCCATCCTGCAGGGCGGCCTGTCGACCATCCTGGGCATCACCACGCTCATCCTCGCCCCGTCCTACATCTTCATCACCTTCTTCAAGACGGTGTTCCTGGTCATCTTCTTCGGCGCCATGCACGGCATCTTCCTGCTGCCTGTGCTGCTGTCCCTGCTCGGCCCCGGGTCCTGCTCGAAGCGGAAGAACAAGGAGATCAGCCCCCCCGTCAAGGGCAACGGCCACCCGTTCTACATGCACGGAGGGGCGCTCCCCCCGCCCGGCCCGCACGACGCCAGCAGCCTCAAGATCCCTCGGCCGCACAGCATGTCGGCCTCCCAGTCGGGGACTCCCGTCGCCCCGGTAGGACTCGGCCGCTCCGGAGCCTTCCTCGCCCCGGCCACCCTCGCCTCCAACAAGGATGACGGCAACAGCCTGGAGAAGGATCTGGGACTCGGCACTTCCGGCGAGGAGTCGAGCGAGTCGAGCCTGAGCAAGGGCGCCGCCACCCGCCGCGGGGGCCCCGACATCATAGCCGGCAGCGGAGGGCGCCGCGGGCTGCCCATCCTGGAGGTGTACAGCAACAACGGATACATCAGCGACGACCTGGAGGCCGAGGAGCGCCGCTCGGAGGAGCGCCGCCTCGATCACTACGGCGAATGGGAGGACCCGCGCCGGAGCTACCAGAACCACAGGCCGTCGCCCGAGCGCTCGTCGTCCATCAACCGGACCAGCTCCTCCGCACGCCCTGAGCAGCGCCAGGGCCGCCCGCGCTCCTCCGACACCCGGGAGCGAAGCGAAATCAGGAGAGGCTCCTCGGCAACACGGTCATACGGCGCGCGTTCCTCCGCAGATCCCCGAGGACGGCACCGCGACCACCACTAACGACGTCACGCCCAAGTGACCACGTGCCATGGCCAAGTGTACAGTGTACATAGTGTAGTATGAATGGACAGGCCCAGCGCAACTAGTCACTGGGCGAACACCCCCGATCCCATCTCTTCGTCCTCCCAAGGGTTGTGTTTGTCACCCCGCGGATTTGTGCCATTCCGCCCACGTTGCGACCCTGCCACGCTCTCCTCCTCCTCTTCTTCCTCCTCCTCCTCCTCCTCCTCCTCCTCCTCCTCCTCCTCCTCCTCCTCCTCCTCCTCCGCATCCATCAACATCAGACATGTCTGTCTGTCCTGACTCAGGAGCGGAGTCCCCGTCTGAAAATCTCTTCGTGCACGTCTTGACAAACTGCACCGGGCAGCAGGGTCGGTGGAAATAAATCATCTGTATTTATTTAAACGCACTTCATTTTTCTGTGTTGCAAAGGTACATATATACATTGTGGACAAGTGGACAACGACTCGGAACAAGCGTTGCAAGGGAAAGGGCGACCATATAGACCCGCACAGCTTGCCACGGCAACAGTGCTGCAATGGCGTCTACCGGCATGTCTCTCGGGACGCCCTCGCCGTTCCACGATGTAGCACGTAGTGACTGGTAGGGACAAATGCCAAACGCTGCCAGAGCAGGTGTTCTTAATCTGAGGAAATGAGTGAACTGTGATGATTCTCAAGAATTATTATTTCGTGTGTGTGTGTGTCTCTGTGTGTGTAAGTAAGTAAGTAACTGACTGCTGAACACGATAAATTAACACTTTGTACAAATTTTTATCATCAACTATATATTCCTGTCGTATCGTTTTCTGAAGTGTCCGGTTCACAGTGTTTCCCAGGTTGTCAGTATGAGTGGCATGCTGGAGCTCAGTGTGGCTCAACAGTAATATAACCATTTTCCATATATTTTTTAATGTAAACTGTATCAGTTACCACTTTGTCGACAAGAGTTTTTGAGTGAAACTATATCTCCAAACTTGAACTCCGGACGTCATTGGATTGAAGTGTAGACTTTTACTATTATTTCATTAACTACAATACTGATATTGTGTGATATATGAATGAATCGTTATTTTATAATACTTTTATAATGAAAATTTGTTTTAGAAATAAGGTTTGATAAGGTAGATACTCGCGGGATCCTGTCCTGGGAGGTAAATGTACATAGCGTATAAATTTTATTTCAGTTTTCGTCCAAATTTAACAAGTTCTGATTTAGGTAAATCTCGCTCTCGCATTAGATTCACTTGGTTGGTTTTATCAGGAAAATAGTTCGTTTTCCTGCTTCAGAATGTCACGTCGAAAGAAAGAAAGAAAGGAAGAAAGAAAAAAAAGAACAAGCATCAGTCGGGTCCGATCGCTTCTCAAAAAGAGTTTGGATCCCTCGACTCCTCCGGTATTTAATTAAGGATTCTGATTAATTGAGTCGGATTCCTTCGATCGCGAGGCACTTGATACATGAAACTAGCTCTTTTGCGTGTAGTCATCACAGGGGATAATCTGATCTTCTTAACAATTATTAGGAAAAAGTGAGTTAAATTATTGAGACAGAGCTGCTCGTTGCAGACAGATGCTCGTTGCAGACAGATGCTCGTTGACGGTTGTTAAATCGAAATCCTGGTGTCACGACTTCTGTTTCAACAAGGCGAAGCAGCATTGTTAAAAAAAAACGGTAGTTTCTGTACTGATAATTTTGTAAAATGTTTATGAATGTTCGCATAGTAATTACGCTGTCAGCAACATTGACAGAACCATATATGTGTTTTTTGTTGTTTTTTATTCTTCGTAACCCTGCAGTGTTTCTATATATAACAGAGCAGACTTAGAGATTTCGAGAAAATATCTTAACTCGTGTTTAACGAAAATATATATATATATTTGAGAATCCCTCGACCAGTTAATACATGTATTCAAAGGTGAAAGTCACATGAAATGAATAGACGTGAAAGAAGATGTTTGTTGATTGTAAGCATACAATGGAGTACTACAGAAGCGTCACAAGATTCAGTATTATTAAGCCCCTCTACATTTTACATTTGTAACAATAAAAGATATCACTAATAAACCCAAATTTCTTAATGCTTTTGTATGTTTTATACCCTGATTCTTCAGATAAAAATGTGCAATCACATTTTATGAAGTACATATATGACTGACAAGATTTTTTTTTAATCGGAGACTTCTAACTCCACAATATCTTTAAATAGTCTTTAAATACAGAATGAATTCGAGATGCTCATCTTTCCCATGTCCTTACTAGAAAAGAAATTAAGTTGCAACGCCATTTCTAAGCCGAATTTTATATATCCGCTCACCCCTCGAGCAAAAATCTGGCTAAATGTGGATAAGAGTAAAAAAAGAATGTTTTTAAGAACGTAAATAAGTTATACTGCAGAAAACAAGTGATGGAAATAAGAAACCTTTTTAATATCACATTACATGATAATGGTTTGAAATGTTGCTAGAATATCTTTGATACTGAAAATTAAGTGTGTTCATATATTTAGTTTGCCATAATCTATATTACTGACAGTTCAGTTCTCTTTTTCTTTTCCTTGTAAAACATGGGTATATGAAAATCCGAGATGCATATTCAAAAAGGCTGCAAATAAGTAGGTTTATTATTAACATTTGAACTTATCTAGCATTCAAGTTTCTTAAAGTACGAACATTGAACTGAGAATTCATTTAAGTCTAGATATCACTGTCCAATGGTATACAATAACATATGTTGCGTTGCAGTTTAATCAAATTCCTAGTATTAACGTAACAATCATTGATATAATTATACTATCATTATATTACTATATTTTCGACTTCAATTTCAAAGGTATTAATCTTCATAAAAGACTCAGTAAACCGAGTAATCAAGTTAAAAAAAGTTTTATTTGTAATATATATCATATACATATATACATACACATATATACACATGTATACACATATATACACATTGTCCAGGTGTTCATTTTCATGTGTAAATGAAAACGGAAAAAATAGAACACCTGACAACTATGCGTTGCCATGGAAACGTAAGCGACTCCTGGCAACTGTATTGCGCATGCGCGTGACAATCGGGCAGGTGGGCACGAGTCACGGCCAGTCACGACGACACTGGCTACTCGCAAGGAAACTATAGAAAACGCGGCGACTTCTTGAGAACCGGACGAGAAATTACCGGAAAATTATTGCTGACGGACGACCTGCACTTGCATCCCCGTCACCGCATAGCCTCAAAGTCTTAGCCGTATATACAAGATAAGTAGAAACAACAAACAAACTCAAAACAGTGAGTAATCCCGCAATATTCAGATTTGAAATAGAAAATGAATAGCCGGTTAGTGAGTGATCGCCGGAGGCGAGTGAAATAAACTTTGAAAAATCTACTTAAATATAAATAAACTCGTACATATATTTCGTAATATAATAGCAATATTTAGTTGCATCAATAAACTAAATTGTTACTTTCCCTGTGTCTTAAGTACCCTAAAAAAATAATAGAAATTTGAATAATGTTTTAAATGGAATTATGCTATAGATTGAGTATAGATTGAGTTAATCATAAATGAATAACTTATAATGTGAATAAACTAATAAATTGTCAGATCTTATCAAGAATGAGAAAATTAACCGGGAACACAAATAAGTTATGAAAGATGAAAACTATATATATACGTAACAATTCTAAGAATTACTAGACTTCAGTATGAATCCTGATGCTTACACTAATCTTTGATAAGAACTTTGACACACATATACATATATAAACATATATACATATATACATATACATATATATTTATATGTATATATATACATACATATATACATATATACATACATATATACATATATACATATATATATATACATACATATATATACATATATACATATATATATACATATATACATATATATACACACACACACACACACACATACACGTACATATGTATACATATACATATGTGTATATATATAAATATATATACATATATATATACATATATATATACATATATATATATACATATATATATACATATATATATATACATATATATATACATATATATATATACATATATATATATACATATATACATATACATATATATATATACATATCTATATATACATATATACATATATATATATATATACATATATACAGATATACAGATATATATATACATATATATATATACACACATATATATGTATATATATATAATGTATATATCTATTTATGTATGTACATATAGAAAATATTGTAAGACTCTACTAGGAAATACCCACTCGTGTCAAATCCTGATACCTCGCATATGATCCAGTTTAATCCAGAATGTTCAATGTTTCTTCGTTTCTTAAATCTCGACTCAGATGGTTAGGGGGGAGGGGGGGAGGGGGAAAGGGCACTTCTGGTTGGAAGAACCACACTACAGAAATTAGGTTATATGACAAGAGATGATATAAATTAAGTTCTGAAGACATCTGATTTATTATCATATTGATCTTAATTAAGAGTGATTTTGAGTAATATTTTCAGTTTTTAATCAATATAGGCCATGGTGATGTATATGACTTGTGATCAGATATGGTATGAAGTGCTGTGGTCCCATCGTTTATATAAATTGTGCACATTATTGCGGAGTTTTTATCTATATATGCTAATGCAATAGATGGAATTGTGTTTACGCTAAATAAAAACCGAGTTAAAGAATGGCAAAGTATATTTTTTCACGGTTTATAATCACGATCTAGAACAAAACTTTAAGATAAACCACACTCAATAAAAATAGATAACAAGCTTACAAGAGCAAGTCAAAAAGAGGTTACTGACAAATAGGCTTATGAAGTCATTAAACTGGGATAAGAAAATCTTTTGCCGAAACTACAAACCACAACTTGAACTGGAAAGTTACAATACAAAAACCACAAAGTCTTTCTTTCTAACCTTAGCATCTGTAAAATCTTAACTCATCAAACTATTATCTTAGGGACACTACTCACGACATCCAGTAGACACAGAGCACTCAATGGTTCATAGTTTCATGGACAATTAACCCCTTTAACCCCTTAATTCGACCCTGGTTTAAGGTCGTGAGATAATAAAAAACAAAACAATGTTATAACCGTCTCAAGAGGAGTTTCGTTTGAATCGTCCGTGATTTAACGTCTTTTTTTTCATTGGGGTTGTCTTTCCTTTTATATTTTTACATTTTTTTTTTTTTTTTTTTTATCCGAAGATTTACCTCTTACTCAACATTCATAAAAAAATTAAGTCTAGATATCATATTTTGATGTATGGGACATATGAAGAAAAGCTTGTCTAGTTTCGAAACATCACATGTTACATTCATAAAAGTTTTTTCTCTCTTTACAAAATGCAAAAGCAAAGTAATTTTCCATCCTGTATATAAAGCAAATGTGTGTAGGTCACAGCTTTATCAGTAAGATTTCTTTTAAACATACACATCTTCCTATAATATACTGATTCCCATAGTAAAACATTTAATTCTTAACCTTATATCGTATAGTGTTACCATCAGTTAACGATCTAAATAAATCTAATTTGCTCATTGCTGCCCAAGGTTAACTTTGGCGCTCTCATGATATGACCAGGAGGTTTTGTGTGTCAGTCCCATATTTCCCCACAAACCACAGGGCATAAAGTGATCACATACGATTATTTCATAATTACCATTTATAAGTTTTGACAAGGAAATGGCGGCTGTCCCACTGGCATTTCGTCGACTTGATTCTCACGAAACGTCGACTTCTTTGTAGTGCCATATATAAATAAATAAATATATATATATATATATGTATATATATATATATATATATATATATATATATATATGTGTGTGTGTGTGTGTGTGTGTGTGTAAATGTATGTATATATATGTATATGTATATGTAGATATATGCATATATATATATATATATATATATATATATATATATATATGTGTGTGTGTGTGTGTGTATGTATGTATGTATATATGTATATATGTATATATGTATATGTATATATATATATATATATATGTATATATATATATATATATATATATGTATATATAAATATATATATATATATATATATATATATACATATATATAAAGAAAGACATGGAAGCAGTAGGTGTGACATTTAAGCAATGGTTAATGATGCTCAGAGCTAGTGTTGATAGAACCGTGATTCTTGTTTCTGTTGGGATTTGATTTTCTATATGATTAAGATATATTAAAGTTCCCATTACCTTCCTATGTATATTATCAACATGGGATTCAAACGTCATATATCTGTCAAAGTGTACTCCTAAATTTTTAACTGAAGTGTTTGGCTTAATTTGGCTCCCTTCGAAATCTATGGTTGTGTTTATGGGAATTTTAGCTGAATTTTACCGACTACCTATGAAGATACATTGCGTTTTTTGTGGATTTATTTTAAGGCCATTGATGTCAAAATATCGTTTTGCTTGAACAAGAGTGTCTTGAGTGTTTGTTATCAATGCATCTAAGTTGTTCACTGAGTCACTATGGAGAAATTGAGAATCATCGGCGTATTGTATTAGATGGCAGTTATGGACTATGGTTGATAAATCATTAATGAAAATTGTGAATAAGATCGGGCCTAATATAGATCCTTGTGGAACACCGAAATAGACTGGTTGTTGTGATGATATATGCTCTTTAATTTTTACCGATTGGGTTCTTGTATTTAGATAGCTGTCAAACCAATGGGTATCAATTCTATGGTTTCTTAATTTGTTATGAAGAATTTTGTGGTTGACACTGTCGAAAGCTTTAGAAAGATCGCACAAAGTGAGCAAATTTACCTTATTGTTGTCCATGTTATTATAAATTTGGTCAGTAATCTGTAACAACGCTGTTTCAGTGGATAACTTATTTCTAAAGCCATGTTGAGTTTTAGATAATAAGTTATTGGTCTCCAGG
This sequence comes from Penaeus japonicus, assembly GCA_017312705.2. NCBI lineage: Eukaryota > Metazoa > Arthropoda > Malacostraca > Decapoda > Penaeidae > Penaeus > Penaeus japonicus. The sequence continues at coordinate 38,595 of BOPN01000295.1, read as the reverse complement.
AAATTCATCAATTGATTTGCTACTGTTTTTTCAAGAACCTTAGATAGTACTGGGAGTATTGTGATAGGGCGGTAATTATTCATGTCGTCTATATCCCCAGACTTGAAAATTGGTGTTACAATTCCATGTTTCCAAAGCGACGGAAAAAAACACCAGTAACCAGAGAGGTGTTAATGATGATCGTTATATAAAATGCGATTACAGGTAGACAATCCTTAATAAAGCACAAAGCAATACCGTCTGCTCCTACGGCATTTGTTTCGATGAGTTGTTTTATCATTAGGATAATAGTTTCTACGTCTACTGGTTGTGGTCTGAAAACATCAGTTATGAGCCTTGCCTGATCTGTGTTTTGATGTAATGTGGAGGCAATTGTTTGTTCATAAGTTAGTTTTCCCAATTGTGCGAAGAAGTTATTAAGATGGTCAGGGTTATGTGTAGAATTTATTGTAATTATCTGTGTATTGTTTGTTAGGCACTAATGTTTTAACAGTTTTCCATGTTTTACTAGAATTGTTTTATGTTCAGCAGATTTATTTCTGAAATAATTAGTCTTTACCGATTGAATTAATGACAACAACTTTATAAATTATACTTTATAAATTGCCTGAAGGGCGGGCTCAAATCTGTTTCCTTTGAGCGCTTGTTGGGAATTATTCCTATCGGCAATGGCTCTCTATCCATGGAGCAGGGGGACGTCTGACGATTCTTGTCACATAGGGAGCAGAAGCATCTATGCTGCTTTTTATCGCCTTAAGGATGGTTACCTGGGTATCTACATTGTCTGTTGATAAAATATCTAATAGAGTTGGTTCTTTGGATATGATTAGCTCGCATAGTGACTGAGGGTCATAGTGATTTAAGTCACAAAAAGTTTTTGTAACCAGTGGTCACTTTGGTTTCTTTATATTCAACGTCATCGTGATAAGTTCATGACCAGCAACATGACATGGAATGACGTCTGTAGGGAGTATGATATCTAATCTATTCATTATTATTACATCTAATATAGACGAGTTGTTTTCTGTGATCCTTGTAGGTTTACTGATCACTTGTTCTAGTTTATTTTTCTTGATTAACTTTGCTAACTTAGCATTTGGTTTACTTAAATCATCATTTGAGTCACCTAAGGTAAATAGTTATTTTTTTAAGGACATTTCTCTAAAAACCTTTTCAAGATATTCAAAGGATTCAGTTTTGCATGGGGATGCCTATAGACGGCGCCAATAATGAAGTAAGGAAGCATGTTGCTTTGTACGGTAACCCAGATATCTTCTAAGGCAGTATTATTAATTGTTGTAGTTGATATCCTATTTGACTTGAGGAATTTATCCCTTACAAATATGCATACTCCACCTCCTCGCCCTGCATCACATCGATAAACTTGATAATTTGGAATGTTGATAAAGTTACTTATCATTTCCTGGTGGAACTATATTTCTTTCCTTTACAAACTATACAATGTCTTCAAGGTGACCGAGAGGGTGTGCATTGATATGTTCTATTTTTAAAATGTTCTGTGACCTAATCACTGGCCGTGCTATTTTGTGGTTTTGCGCGGTCAAACATTCTGATCGTTTTGTACTTGTTTTTGTTTAGGAACACTTTGACATTGTCTGGGAACGCATCCACAAGGCTTATAAATAGTTCGGGCTTTAATATCTTTGCCCCTAACTGTTACTGTGAAACTTGTATAGTATCTATGTGTCATTTTTGTCATGTGAGCTTTTACACTGGATATATTTTCGAAATTTTCTGAAATATGTTCTATATCGTCTTCATTTGTGTCGGGGTGGCAACTGGTGATAAACAGATAGATTGTATCGGGACGATTGGCTCCCTGTCTGCTTACTAATCTCCTGTGTAGTTTTTGTGATCTCTGCATAATTATTGATGACCACTGGTGGCACTACTGGAGCACCTTGTATCTGCTACTGAGCTGCGTCTTCCTAGTGGCGGTTGGGATCAAGTTGTTTGTTTCTTTTTTTTGTTGTTTTTTCTCTCTCTTATAGCTTCGTTTAGGTGTAGCCTGTGTTGAAGCTTCAGCGCTTCTAGCGGTGTCTACCTTGTTGGGTTTTGGTTTTCCTGTGGGCGAGCGCTTGGGTGACGCAGGTTTGGGGGAGGCCGGTGTAGTGGGGGCAGAGGACTCCTGGCTGGGTGCACTGGCGGAGGCGTGAGGGGATGGCTCAGCATAGTTTGAGGCTGCTGAGTCGGCAAGGGCGCGGGGCAGCTGGCTGGCCGCGGGCGGGGAGTGAGGGGAGGGCAACGGGAGGATTGCTGGTCATGGGGGGCGAGGAGGTGGGGGTGTTTGTGATTGCCTTACTTGGGGTGGAGGCAGAGGGCGTTATGATAGGGGAAGGAGATGCAAAGGGGAAAGTTTGGTAGGTGCTCTGATCGTGGGTGGGGGATGGGGGATCGGATGGAATTGTTGTGGGATGCATCCTCGGCGAGTTCACGCTGGTGATGACACATTGCACCTTGCCCCATAATTGTCTTGATGGCCACCTGCTGCTCTGAGAACATTTCGATCAGTAGGTCTAATTTGTTTTTCATCATATTATGATCTGTGTGAGATGGCTCATGATGGGTGTGTGTTCCTTGGTCTTTACACCTAGGAAAAAAATTCACAAAAGTGGAAACACCTGATTTTATGGGAGGTTGCGACCAGTCTGTGGGGGGCTGTCCGTTGTTGTTGTTGCAAATGTTATGTTTTCGTTTTGGTGTTTACGGTGATGTTTGTCATCCTTTTAAAATCCCGAGTCGTGTTCCTGGGTCTTCTACCATCGGATAGACTGAAAACAATGTCATGGGCTTGTTCAATTTCATCTGGTCGATATAGTTTCCTAATCTGTTCACAGATGACCAACCTTGTCCATGGCCTTTTTGTTGCAATAAAGCACAGAATTGTTTTAGCACTATTATGGCACTGCCGGCTTGATACACTGCTTTTCTATTTACATCTTCATAAAGAATTTTGCTTTTAATGTTTTCACTGTTGACACTGTTAGGGTTGCTTTGGGTGCTAGGGTGCCCCTTACCCTGGGCCGGGGAGCAGCCTTGACCCTGGCTGCCGTGGGGGTGCCCATTCTCCTGGGCGAGGAGGCAGCTTTGACCCATGCTGCCTGGGGGCCCATCTCCTAGGGGTCCCGGTACCCTGGGAAGGGGGCACATTAGAGAGAGAGAGAGAGAATATATACGTTTCGTGAGAATACATATATGCACACACACATACATATGTGTGTGTATATATATATATATATATATATATATATATATATATATATATATATATATATATATATATATATATATATATATATATATATATATGTATATACATATACATATATATATACATATATATATACATATAGATAGATAGATAGTTAGATAGATATACATAAATACATGTATATATGTGAAAATCAAGTCGACGAAATACCTGTGGGACAGCCGCCATCTTCTTTTTCCTTTTTTTCTTTTTGCTGGAATCGGTCAAATTATTGCAATGAACAAGTTCTAAGGATGAACTGAGTTCATTGTGACAAATGGATAAAAAGATGTAGTTCTGAAGACGGGGTAACCCGAAACGCGTCCATTACATCTCTTGTGTTGTGAAAATATTCAGTCTCTTTTATACCACTTTTTATCCAACAAGTTCTAAGTATATACAAGTTTCAAATTGTAAGTGAATGACACAAAGCTATAGCAATGATAATAGGCAGATTATGTCTTTTTTTTTCTCATTTTTGCAGAGGGGATAAACAGGTGCATATGAGGAATCGAATAGAAGATATCTAACAACATATAAAATGTTCTCTATAAACTCCTGAATTTTTATAACACTCTAAATGGAGGCTCTGGATGAGGAATTATCCTCTAACATTACGTATAATGTAAGTTGTGAGGTGAACAGAAGCTTAGAGTGAACTTATCTTTTGAGGAAACAGATTGAAAGTAGAAGCAATCAAGTTAGTCGGCTGTGCTTGAGCTTCACTAAATGACTGATTTATCGAGAGAAAAATCCGCTCCAAAGTATCGATTATGTGTTATGTTGGATTTGTAGAATAGGAAATGAAGTGAAGACAATATTCAGTCGTTCATTTTTTAAGGTTTTAACATTTTTTAAACGGAAAGGACTATTATAAGTTTGTTCTCTTAGATAGTGGGGTTTAGATGTGAAAGTATGGCTATAAACTCTTTTATTGGGCCAGTGATACTACAGAACGAAATATTCAATAGTGAGAAAGGTTTGATAACTTTTGTTTAGAGGTGTTTATTCTTACCTGGTTATTTCTCCTTCAATATAATTTCTCTTTACTTTTTTGTCACCTTATTTTTTTACCTTTTTTGAGGTAATGTGTCATTTCAAAAGGATTTCGTAAGTCAAAGCCAAAAAATCCAGTCATGTGATGTTAAGGAAATTAAAGTTGTGTACAGAAAGTTGTGGCAGAAACAGAAAAGTGTGATCACAAGGGTGATCTTTTAGCCATGGATTTCTTGACCGAATTACGAGTCTACGATTACGCTTTGCAGAAACCCACTTGAATCGCAATGAAGCTACCATAGGCCCTCTTTGAAAATGCCTTTGAGGATCGGTAACGGTAAAAAGCTTCCGCGTTATTCTTTGTAGATGGCAGGCGGCGAGTATTACCTGATCGAAAATAGCGTGGATGAGGTATTCACTCTTGTGTGAGATGCAAAAACGATGTCGTACCTGATGATGAAGAATCTGGTTAGAGGTACTAAATAGAGAGATACTCCTATCTGACTTGTAAACAAAATGGCGGACGGAAACCAACGGAAGCGCTTATTCTTCCGTAAAAGCTGAAGTTTGGAGCAAATCGCGTAAATACAAAGTCAAAATTCACGAAAAAGAAAAGCTGCATGAATGAAGAAGAAAATCGGCCCTTAATTCCTGCGTTAGAAAGGGCGCCCTGAGGATAACCGGCGCAAGATACCGCCCACCTCCGCCCACCCTTCTTCCTATTTTTTTCCCTCCTTTTCCACTCTTTCTCCGAAGATAATCATTGATCATCAGTAATATTGAGATGTGGCCATGCATTAAGCCTTCGGACTGATTCTGTCTCCTCTTTCTTCTCTCTCACTTTCTCATATCTCTCTCTTCTCACTGTCTCTCTTGTTCACTAACATTCTCTCGTTTTTTTTTTCTTTTTCTTATATAATTTTTCTTTATTTTCTCTTTACTCTCACATACTTTTATTCTCTTTATTTTCCCCATGGTCTCACTATTTTTCATCAGTGCTCCCCATTTTCTCAATCTCTATTCTTTTTCCAATCTCGATATCCCTTTCCTCTATCTCAGAACTTTTCCTTCATTTTCTCTTTCCTCTCCATTTTCCCTAATTTCGTCTCATTCTCCTGCATTTTTTCATATCTACATGAGCAGAAAAAAGTGTATTTTTAAGGAATTTTCTAATTTCATAAATATTTTTCTGCGGGAATTTTTAGCTGAGACTTCATATATTTCTAATACATTAATATATTACTGTTTCATAGGTATGTTATATATTTGCTAATAATATTAATATGAAATTATGCTAAGACAAACATAATGTTAAATATCTCACCACAAGATATTAATTGTAAACATGGGAGAAAGAAAGTGAGGTTACCAAGTTAAATAATCTGCAAACCCTCTCCTTCTGACTGACCTCAATCCACAATTTATATATATATATATATATATATATATATATATATATATATATATATATGGTTATTAGTGAGAGATATATTTAGATAATAAGCAGAAATGATAATGATCAGATTCTGCCCCCGGGAACATCGACCCAGCCGATCCTCCTCCCTGATTATTACAATGAGGTTTTATTATATCCGACTGCAGTTCGATTTGAGTACTCCACTGGTTCAGAGTCATTCAGGGTCTACGGTTCGACCTTCTTCAATACCTACAGTGAATAACGGGGAAGGAGGGCAGAACGTACTTGGACTGTCTTGAGGGAACGAGCTGGCGAGCGCTGGTCGGTGGTCGGAAGGAGCCGGTTGTGGTTTGCATTATTATATTTGCTTTGGCCTTATAATGTATTTCGTTTATAACTAATATGTTATCCTATTCTTTTCATTATGATATTATAATGTGTTAATGATGTTGACTGGACCTGATATGGTACAGTGATGTGGTGATTGTTTGGCTATTGAATATATTGTTATTGTAAATATAGTATTACGGTGAATATTGACTTTCTGCTTCTCCCTTATATGATTCATAACTGTTGAGTGATAGTGACTAAGAAAGTATAATAAAATGTGAAGTGAAATGGTTTAGAAAAGAAGACTACAAAACTTAATAAAAAATACGTAACTGATAATGGAGTGACATGACTGAAGGGATCATGGAGATATATGAAATGAGATAAGAAATGGGAAGAAAATAAACTAGTAAAGATACATTTAAGGGTAAATTTTCCGAATAACGCCGCGTCGCTAAATACCACAAAAGTGGTATTGATGGATTCCTCTCAACCTCTACTATTCATATATAGTGAAATTAATGAGCGCTTGCACCCCTGAAGCCCACAATCTGGGTCCCGATAGTAGGGGAGATCAAGGAAATTACGGGGTAAAATATGAATTCCGGCCATATTTCGTATGCAAAATCTTAACCAATTACCTACCTAACTTTACTTAGGTTTGAAGTTTGTTCTACGGGCTAGGGGGAGCTTCGCCCCCCCTGACTTCTTTATACTTTCGTGCCACTGTGCTACTGGTGTCACGAAAACCTTTAACCCTTAACTACCTACCTCATTTTCCTAGTTTTTGAAGTCAGCTCTTGCGAAGGGGAGCTATGCCTCCCTGTGGATCTCCCCTATTCAGGGCACTTCGTGATACTTATGATGCGTAATTAGTCCTGTAGATAAAAATGCCGCGACACGGATAACCCTCACACTGCGCCATGATGACAGCAACTGAGTCTTCGTCTCATATATTCCTCAGGAGAGGGGACCATGCTTTATGATGCACCACTAGCTGGTGTACCATAATTATACTGTAAACAATGGGGAATATTGCGCCATCTGTTGAGAGAACATAACAGCACATGCAGGTAATTCCTTGGGGGGTTTCCAGTCCACAGCTTGCTACTATCCGTAAATACGTAAACACAGCCATGTTGAAATTTAAAGGAGGACAGGTGATCTGGAGATTCGGTCATGCGTTGTACCAATGCCCGCAACGAGGGCGTTTATAGATGAATTTCAAACCAGGCAAAGTTAGGTAGGTCATTGCTGCGATTTGTACAAATATGCTCCCGAAGTAGGACGAGGTAGCACGAAGTGCCTTAAGAAAAGAGACCCAGATTGTGAGGTCCAGGGGTGCAAGCGCTCATTAATTTCACTATATATGAATAGTAGAGGTTGAGAGGAATCCATCGATACCACTTTTGTGGTATTTCGTAACGCGGCGTTATTCGGAAAATTTACCATAATATATATATATATATGCATATGCACCTTTGTGTATGAAAGAGCAACAGAGAAATAGCGAGATATAGCGAGCTGAAAGGTAGCGTGAGCGAGAGAGACATAGACTGAAAGAAAAAAAAAAGAGCGAGCGAGAGTGAGAGCGAGTGAGAGATAAGGAGAGGAGCAGAAGCATAGTAAAAGCAAAACAGACAACGACGTTGATAGTAATAATTTTACCAAAGAAAGAAAAGAAAGACTGAAAAACAACAGACTTATGCTCGCAACTCATCTCATTGCGATTACAATTCTCAAGAGCATCTCATCATGCTGACAGTTACGGAGATAGTCCCTTCTATCATCCGATAGTTCAATTAGCAATAATAAATAAGAGTTTAAGATTGATATTCACAAAGGCCCTAAGTCGCCGTTCTATGAAAGCAAGTCGACGAAAAGACTTAAGGAAGGGCGCCATTTTCTTTTTTGGGGGGAATTAGGCATAATCTATCCTTCTCATAATAATCTCGCAATTATCATATATATCGTCATCACAATTATCATGTTTTTAAGGAAGAATTAGCCGTAATAGAGAATTGCGAATAGGTGGCAAGCTAGGGTGGTTATAAGAGAAACAGGTATATGTATTTATATGAATATATCATTCATCATCTCAGAAAAATGAGGCGGAAAATGAGAAATATGGGGAGAACGAGAGTGAAAAAATGAGATAAATGAGAGAGAATAAGAGACATTACCTGCACATGCGAGAACATGATAGAGAAACTGCGATAGATTGCAAGCGAATAGGGGAAAAAGCCGAGAAAATGAGTTAATGTGAGGAACGAGAGTTCACTTATTTTCTCATTATTTCGTTCTGTCTTTTATCCTTCGTTCTCCCTCAGTCTCTCTCACTCTCTTCCATTCTCTCCCACTCTTTCACATTCTCTCTCGATCTTTCTCAGTCTTTCACTCTTTCTCATTGTCGTTGATTCTCTGTTTCCTTTAATTTTTCTCATTTTCCTGTTTACTTTCGCTCACTCTCATTTTCTCTCATTTTGAGTAATCTTTCACACTCATGTTCCACGAATTATCATCATTTGGCCTCTTTTTCTTCTCATTCTCTTTTCACCGCATTCTCCCGCGTTCTTTCATATTTTTCCTCATACTTTATACATGTTCTCATTCTCTGGATTACTTTTCGTCTTCCTTTTCTCTCATTATTTCTCATTTTGTCATTTATTTCCGTTCTTTCGAGTTTCATCGATTTTTAAAGAGAGAGAGAGAGAGAAGAATAGAAAAATATATATATATATATATATATATATATATACTATTTCTACTTCGTATGCATTCTCTCCTATGCGAGACGGAGCGAGAGAACGTGGGAAATATTCTAGAAAATGCCTGAGAATACGAGAAAATGCGAGAGTATTTGACACTCGCACTCTCACACACACACACTGACACATTAACTTTACCTTCTTTCAGTCCTGCAGAAGAAAAAAAACACATGAGCGATGCCTACATAAAAAAAAATACTTCTAAAGTTCCACTGAGAAGCAACAGACTAGATCTGACAAGAGGAGGCCAAGGAGGAAGGCCATCAGCAGGTGTCGATGACCTGTACAAAGTCAAACGGTAGGTTTGAAGTGAAGGAGTACTTAAACACAAGTAAAGACTGATAAAAAGGCCATTTTGTGAATCCAAAATCTTATGGCGAAAGGAAGATGCAAGATCCGTTCATCCTGGTTTGTTATGTAAATGTGATGTACTTTAGGGCTTCACACTAAAGTTCAAATATTTCCTGAAATTTCACCAGATCTTTTTAAATTAATTGGGGGGAAAAATGGAGTTCCACAAGGAAATAAAAGGTGTCTCAAAAGGAAGATAGTAATTATTTCCTCGCAAAAGCCATCATTACATGATATTCTATAAAAATGTTGCCTTGACTTAACAAGTGACATCTGAAATGGATTTGGATCACAATGAAGATGAAAGTTATTTCAATCATGTATCCGGCGCTTTATGTCTTGAATGCATTTTCTGAAAAAAATTCAAAATGTGTGCAATATAGGGATAATTCATTTCAATTCCAGAAATACTCTCAGATGCTTTCTGATCCGTGCTGATATTTTAAGTTATAAGATACATACCCAGTGCTTTGGTTTAATTTTTTATAGAAACTTTGGTACACTATTTTACCTTTTAAAAGCTTAATTTGCAGCATTAAATTATGTATGTAATTTCTTCACAAACTATATCATAATGCATTATACATCATCAGTAGCAGAATAGTTTACTTTTTCATTCAATAGGTTTTGTTTTATCTGCTGTTTCTCATGTTTATTAAAATCATCTTACGTAATGATCTGACAAGACAAACATTATTACATATCTTATGAAATGCTGCAGGCAAACTTTTCTCCATCTATAAAACACCAGAAGTAAGCCAATTTTTCCTGACAATTTAGCAAATAACATTAGAAGCAGCACATGCAAATAACATCTACCAAAAAAAGAAAATGCTTCTAGCCAAAATCTGTAGCAAAAATACAAACTTGCTCAAGGATTTTTTTTTCCACTTGTAATTAATATACTTTTCTTTTTCCTGCTTTGTTCAGACTTCAACTAATGTCTCTACAAATATGTAAAATAAACACATATTTAGGGAAAACCAAACTACCTTCTAGATATAAATGTGTATTTAAGGGAATGAGTCATTTACTTTCCCTCACAGACTATAAGAAAATGCTGTGTAATAATTGGTAACTAGTCCAGTAAATAATTTTTGAACACAAACTTTATGCAGTTAAGTACAAAAGACTCGTACACTAACATCTACCCTGGAAATGTTTGCCATCAGCTGTTAAACATAAAATATACATGGACTTGCGGCACAAGTGACATCTGTGTTTCATTTTCTTTTCTTTTTCCTTTTTAGCATTTTAGCCACTAACTGTTCATCAGTGGAACACCATAACCTGGCAAGTTTTTGAAACACACTAAATACCAAGTGAGATAACTAGAAGAGAAAACATTCTGCTTTCTCACATGTTGAAAAGATTATACAAGTCTTCAATAACAGACCCAACAGGTATATAAACTTACCACTCCATCAACACAACGCAAAAGGTGAATCAGTACTACCGTAGTAGGGCAAGTAGACCTTGTCGTCGTACTATATTCACGGATTATTGCTCTTAGTGTTGTGAAGGTTAGGGGACACTTTGAAGGGAGATGCAATCAGGGACTGAGCAGTAGAAAAAGCACATTGATATTTCATTACAGGCAATATGGACTACTCATATTAACCTTGAACTGAGAATGCAAATATAAGAAATATAACATCACAAGTCCTTTCATTTGATGGGTGGGCTACTACCAATGGAGAAAAAAAAGGACAAAAGAGAAATAGGAAAGTGTTCAGCAGAACAAAAGAAGTAGAAACTTAAGAAGAAGATATACTAACTGTTAGGCGAGTCGGAAGTTAAGGGCAGAAACGGGAAAGTATCAAAGACGGTGGCAGACAGCAGGCTGAACTGTAGGGGAGGAGGGAGAAGGGGGAGGGGCCAAAGTTCCCTGAGTTGTTCGTGCAATATTTCTTGAAGTGCACAAGAGAGGCTAAGGCCACGTCACCTTTACCGAAAATCCTACTGAGTAAACAGAGAGGTCCTTACATCACACACACATTGGTGTTTTCTTTCTTTCTTTCTCCTAGTTCTTAAAAAGATATGAAAAACAGTCACACCTTAACCCAGAAAAGCAGGTTCCTGCCTGGGCCTTCCTCTGAAGTTGAGATCGCAATATGGGCCAGGTACTATTTCTTCATATTGTATTTGTTCTTACCTATGCTTATGAATCCTATCAAGGGCATTACATTTACAACCAAAAAATTCCACCCCAATTTTGCCAGATTTTTTTTATAAATATTTTGTAAAAAAGAGAAATTACAAATATATTTCACAAAGTAACTCTAGATGGAAAAAAAAAGATAACTAAGGAAATGGTGGCAAGGGTGTTCAAAAAAATAAATCCATAATGACATTTTGCAAAAAATAACAATCTCCACACGTACAGAAATCTCTTACATGATTACGAATTACGGTTAACACCACTCGTTAACATAAATTATATCTGTATTGCACAGTGATCAAGATCTCTATCACATAAGAAATAATCACAAAAAAAATATGCTAACTTTTCACTCCAAGCAAAGCACATCAAATACTTACATAAGTATTCCACTAATAGCAAACCTCACGACCCAGTGTGAAAGGGCGTCTTATGCCCACTCTAGCAAGACGAAAACCGTCAAGCTGCACCAACCTTCCACTCGGTCTTCACATATAAAATATCACTGATAATAATCAAAATCAGGACCCAGACTATCTACCCATACTGAAAATGCATAAAAGAAATCCACGTTTTCTGTATAAATAAAGCTCAAAAGTGCAGCTGTTTCACAACTGACAATTCTTGAATATTCTATAAAAAGTCCCAATTTCACCTCCTCAAACATCGCCTTTCCACAAAAACTTGTATCATACTTCAACACTATGATAATTAAACAAACTAACACACATGAACAACCGCACAAACCTATCTGAACGCACATACATATATACACACACAAACAGACACATACATACAAACACATACACACACACACACACATAAACAGGACCAACTGTAAGAGCAAATAACTTAGGAGATTATGAAGATGTAAGCACAATGAAAATATTCCAACTGGAATTATAATCTTATTTCAAGGCTGATCATCACTTTGATGGTAGGATCCCTGTGTATTGTAATTCCCATCTAATTAATGGAAATCGTAGCACGACAAAGTATACTCAGAACGACAACTACCAGGGCTTGGGTGCCTTTATAAGGATATGTGCATCAATCTTACTATATCAGCATCGTTTTGAAATCATAAGACTTCCTGAATGTCAACTTGCCAAGTTTGTTTTATTACTCAGTCGGTATCACAGAGAAACAGACCTACTAATATACTGTGCATGAAAGTTGAGAGCAAATGCACCGATCAGTTTAGAGATTCTCGCGTCAAGTGGCTAAAAGACCCACAGTTATTGTGATACATATAAAAATTGAAGAAAGAGGTAAATCTGAAGTAATTCCTGATAAACCATTTAATCCAAATTCAGATACAAAACATATGAAATGTGCATCTAACCAGAATACAAAGTAATGATAATACCCATTTCATACGAACCAGAGAGAGAGACTTTTTAAAACCTCAGCTTGGTAGGTTCATTGATGAAGGAAAAAATTAATTAATTAACCATTACGTCTCGCTCGACGACGACGATGTCATTATCCCAAGTGATCAAATTTTCAACCATGTTATGCTACGTTTGCTGCTTATTTTAGAATAATGTTGCATTACGGAATTATGTTGGTTTTCCTCCCATTCTCACATCAAATTCAATTTTGGAATGTCTTTACAGGTAAATGTTTCACAATGTCTTCTGGTTCTCTTGGCCTGAAAGCAATGGGACTTCCACAAGTAAATCAGGGAAAAAAATAATGCTAAAATAGATACGGAAAAAAAGTGGGACAGCTGGAAGTTACTGACATGACTTTAGTCCAAATGAAATATTTTATTATTTCTACATTCTAATAGCAATATCCCTCAAGTTATAGAAAAAAAAAAGGATTACTATACAACAGAAAATAAATAATATTCTTTAAAAATTCAGCTCATAGATTAATATTCTAATTACATTGAGGATCGTACATATCAACTTCAATTTTGTTGTTGGTACCACTGCTACACGCTGCCTCCTGGTCGTCGCAGTCTGCAACATTCTTGGGTGCACCGTTGTCTACGAAGGCAAATTTCTTGGGTAGGCTAAGATCAAATTTTGTGCCTGAAAATTCAATTCTCTTTAGTTGGTAAAGTCTTATCTTGGAGAGTTGATTAGATTCTATGTAAGTATAATCCATCTAAAAAAAAAAAAATGTTACCTTAAAGTATATAAGTTAATTCCTAAATTGTAAATTGTACTATGGATTTAAAAGAAGTGTAACACTGTGAACTATCATTCATGGATTCCCTTGGCCCAGAATTTAGTCACTCTTCCCTTTGTCATATTCACATTCTGGGATAAGAAAGTAGTAAGACACAGAGTACACAGTAATAAAAAAATACATATATATCCATTAGACTGACAGGAGAAAGAAAGAAAGAAAGAAAGATAAAAAGAAAGAAAGATAAAAAGAAAGAAAGACAAAAAGAAAGACAAAAAGACAGAAAAAAAAGAAAGAAAAAGACAAACAAAGAAAAACACACCCTAATAAATATGAAAAAGTCAGCCCAATCACTGAACCAACCTTGTCTATGATAGAAGAGGAGGTATGCTGTGGAGTACTCCTCCTCGCGGGGCTTCTGCCGTGTTACTGAATCGTCGTTAAAGTAATGCCATTCTCCTGTTACCGGACTGCGAGCAAAAGCCGTGTAGTGACCTGCCTGTGCAACTGGAATATAAATTTAAAAAAGAAACATTAACTTCCACTACAGTGTTAAATCCAAAAATCTGGTCAAATTTATATATGCCGTAAGATAATAAAGAAATTAAAATATTTGTTAGCATATTCAGAGGCTGGCACATAGCACTTGCAAGCTTTGGATATTCTAAAAACTAATATTAAACAAAACAATATACACACATATCAACTATCAAATAATCATTACATGTTTCCGTCCTATTCTGCCTATCATGCCAATAGCATTGAGATAGCGAGTACCATTGGTAATAAAAACAAAAAAGAATCAAGAACTGATATTTCTACTCAAAAAGCAATGCATTTACCCCTTCATTCTGAGCAGTAGAAAACACTCCCCAAGCCGAATCTGTGATGCCAGTGCGCGTCAAGTTTTAAACTTCGCTATTGAATATAACAATTTTTAAGTCAAAACCTCAACATAATCATCATATACTATATATCAAATCTATGCATAATCAACCTCTTCCCCCTGTGCATGTGACAAGTTATTTCCATGGGTTGGGAGGAGGGTGAGAAGAGCGACCTAGGTGAGAGACCTCAGTAACTCAGAGGAGAAAAGAAAACGGTTGAAATAGTATGGTAAACTAATCATAATAAGTTTTCTATTTATACATAATGTTCCATAAAGAAATAACAAAATCATTACTAGTAGGGCACATTTGTACCACCCCTGGTATAAGCGAATCACACTCCTATGTAATAATAATGAAAGTTAAGTAAGCCATCATATCATATATAACCTATATTCTGAAAGATCTCTTACAGTATCCAGAAGAAAAAACACTAATGCTAATACAACTCGGCCATGACCCATTATGCGCATCCTTGGATATGTCACGAGGACTGAGAGGACGCAGTATACGCGTCCTCGTGTTCAAGGGGTTAACCCACTGACGACTTGAAATTCACACCCATTTTGCTTTTCAATATGCCTTAGGTTTATATTCATTATCTGGAGAATTTTTTCTCTTATTTCTTAACTTCTTTCCCACTTCTCAGTCAATTTCCTGATTACATGCATAGGGATCATGTAATTACTTTAAAATTTGAGCTGTGGGATAGGTGAGAAGGGGTGGGGAATTGGCTCAGTAGGTGTTAGAGGAGCTGGGGGGGAGGGGGGTGTAGAGAGGGATGGGGGGTAGAGGGGATATTTCTCTACACAATGGACCAAAAAAACAAAAAAACAAGTAAATTACAATTTTCACATGAGCATATATTTGAGTATCCCCTAATAAAATCATAATCAGGAATTTTGGCCTGGATTTTCAGGATGTTTATTTGGTCATCAAGGAACTATTTATGCAGGCTATATAAACTTTAACAAATCACTATTAACCCATTCACGCCGGGGCCATTCCGGCTTTGCACAGTCACTATACCGAGGTTTCCGAACGCATCATCCGAACGCTTCGAGATTCTCGGGCGCACGGGCCGCGAGCCTGGGCTGCCCGCTCGCTCACCCCGAGCGCCGGCCTTGGCCAGATATCTCGTCAGCGGCGTCTGACGCGAAAACCACGAAACGTGTCAGCACGTCATACGGCATGAATGGGTTAAAAGAAAATGAAAACGTCAGCACGTTCTGGTGCCAAAGAATAAAGAACTTTTTTCTAGAAATGTTCAGCTCTGGTTCATGCAGGAAGCTGATGGCCCAATAAAAAAAAAATCTAGGTACTGAAAAGGATTGAAAGGTGACTTACCTCCCACATGGCAGACACAGGCATATAGATTGTACAGTTGGCTGGTGCTCGTCTCTCTGGACACAAAGTCGGAAACATCAAGCCCATCAAGGGGGAAGATGACTTTGTCGTCTAACTTCGTGCTCATTGTACCATGGAACAGAAATCTGAGTATACAACAAAATGAAAAGTTAATACATATAGGATATGCAAACAAGAAAACATTAATTTAAAAATAAGAATGTATGCACCTAATCATCCAAGAATCTTGAGTATGATCAATTACAAATCATTCACATAAAAGTGATCATTTTTTTTATGTGATAATGATAACTAGTTATCAATAATAATACAGACTAACCTCCAGCATAGGCAACAATGTAAAATATGCATAGAACATTAATGTATTTCATATCTATTCACACCTAACGAGCAAAATGTGAACTTAAATTATGCATTCACCTTTCTAAGTGTATTATGAGGTAGGGGGGGTATCGCCACACTGATATTGTCTTGGTCGCTTGCTGCTTACGCTCGCACTTCGGACAAAACCATGAATCTGTCTCTTCAAGGGTTTCACTGCAATTACAGGCTATTTAGATATCTTTTCAAAGAGAGAGAAAAAAAAAAAAAAAATACACCAGTGATTATACCCCAGTATGGATCATTTCATCGTAATCATACGGCAAAAAATATGAAAACCTCCCTACCTTTGAGTAAATGCTCTTAAACAGTCATACAAGGTTAATGGATCATTCTGCCTCATATCATTCAGAGAAGGATGATCTGTGGTTGCAGCAAGCGCGTGACACTGCTCTGGTGTGAGGCTCGTGAAGCGTACACACAAAGTGTCTCCTGCCTGTAGGACCACTTCCGGGCCGTCTAAGACCTCACAGCCACGGCAGTGTGATGAGAACAGGCATCGAGAACAGTTGTAACCCTGGAAAATGAAGATTCTATTCATCATAATTGCATTAAAACCTGCGGGAGTCATGATAAAGATTTGATAAACACTACAAAATACGAATCTGTCTTAGAAATTTTACAATTCAGGAAAGACGGTACATATGTTACACCTTAACCCATTCACGACGGGGGCATTCCAGCCTTGAATGTCACAATGTCGGGGCTTTCGAACGCATAGGCCTAAATCAGTTAAATAAACAACGGCGTATCGCGTCCCCAGCGAACGGGCCTAGAATGCGCGGTACAGTAGTGTACCACCCGTCCAGAGAGGGTTAAGAACAAGTACATTCTAGTGAGCAGCATAGAAATGAAAATTAAATATTCTAGGACATCAGGAAATTCAGTAGAATAGAGACTATTATTTCTCCTATGATTCAGTTATCTTCTGTTAAAAAAGGTTCTCATAATAAATTTTTTGAAGGATTGCTCTTACTTATATTGAAATTCCATGTCAAGTTGTTTAACCCGTTAACGACGGATGACAAGATAACACGTCTAGTGGTTTTTGGGCTACACGACGGGGACGCGTTACTTTGTCTAGCCCGGGGCGCGGGAGGAGCCAGCGCGCAGCGCTGGCTCGCAGCTAGTGCGGCCGAGAATCCCGACGCGTTAGGCTTATGTGTTCAAGAGTCCCGGAATTTTGGTCTATTTAAGCCGGATTGGCCCCGTCGGGAACGGGTTAAGCTTTGCCTACATTTATACAACAATTTCTTATGACAACATAAGTTTAAGGATGAAACATGATTCCTATAATAAATGAACTCAATTTTTTTTTAAAGAAAATCAAACAATAAATTAATATACAAAAAAAGTAAAAACTACTTATTTAAACAGTAAATACAAGACTTGATACTAGCTACTCAAAAAAATTTAAATAAACAAATTACCTCAATGTACATCATAAAAATACTATTTACATATATCTCTGGTTGGTAGGTTAAGCCAAGAAAGTGGTGAACACCATTTTAATTGGTAATTTTTATAGTCAACTACAGTAGACCTGCATTACCACATACCCGCCCATCAACAAACAGCAAGGAGTACTGCGTTCCAGCTGGTATTCTGGGAGCTAAGGTGCGCGTTAGAGTGGCAGGGCGCAACCGTGAAGGCAAGGCAAGTAAACTTGGATGACCCATCAATTGCATGCATCGCTTGTTATTGTTGTCGCTTTCTTGGTCCATCCGAAAAACTAGGGGTACCCGTAATAATCTGGAAAACATTGAATAAATTTCTTTTAACACAAAATTGCAATTCCATTAATTTTGTGGTTAGAATGGGAAACAGACTAACATAAAGGTATAACCATACTGACCAATTAATTTGTCAATTATACATTATTATATGGATGATAATGATAATCATGATTTTGATTACGATTATACTATACTACTGACATAGTTATAGGGCACATAACACCATAAACAAAGACAAAACAGAAACACTCTGATATTCGATCTCTTGGCACGTATACATGCCATGACAAAGTGAACCCAGCAGAGCCATGGTATAGTTACATACCAACCTACATTTGGGTTCATTTTGTTATGGTATGTAAACATGCCACCAAGCACCACTGATTTAACAAGGTAGAAACACTTTGGTATAACATACTTCTAACTGATCAATCTTCAGCACTTACGAAAGATGATACCATTACAAAGTATATATATCAATTACCTAGCCTTTGGTTTTTCCATCTTTCTCTTCTCCACAGGTATGAGATCAGAAGGAGATAAGGATGTCTGACACACAGGACAAGGCAGACTCTCCCCACCATGATGTTTACATGACATCTGCAATTTCCATAAAATCTTGATAATACACAACATAATACTCTATCACATTTGCACCTAAACTGTAGATCTTATCAGTATAAGCCTGTTATATTAACTTCTCTTTATGTAGGATCATATTGTGATAAATATCAAAAGCAAAATAAAGTTACAAATTATATGATAACATAGCAATAACAATAAAGTCCAAGTTAAACCAGCTACGAAACTGAGCCTGGTATTGGCTTTTATCTCTCAAAGAATGATCTACCTATACTTACACATACTTGACTTTCTGATTATTGGATTTTGATGATCTTAGTTAACTGTATCCTTCCCTAACAATCATACTCGTCCGATTTTGGAATCTTAATTCATGCATTATTCCAGGGAATTAAAACTCTTTAACCTTATCTACTTCTTCCTATTATTTCCAACGCTTTACCTCAATGCAACCATCACACAGCAAGCAATCTTCGCAAGTGTGATGAGTTCTGAGTTCTGTCTGACACATCTCCTCCAGGCAGATGTTGCATGGCCGCCACAGGTTGCTTCCACTCCCACTGCCACCTCCACTGCCCCCTCCACTGCTACCATTAGTACCCGTACCACCACTGGAACAGCCTTGACTCTCTGGTTCCTTCTCTGCTTCACCCTTTTCCTGAAGAGACATAATTTCTTGTGAGCCTTTGTTGAATGAACTCTCTCTCAATATCTTTGTAAACATCTTACCTCTAATTATACTGCCAATCAATCAATAAAGGTTAACTTTACGTGTGTTATTTTTCTACCTTCAATCAAATTGACACTGAACATGACAGAAAATCATAACCCTAAAAAAAATTATCGTTTGTTATCACAACCAGACAATGAGATATTCTGTACAAAAAAGGGGGGAAATGAAAGATGTACAATAATTCTAACTGATTTCCTCCTTTCAAATCAGCTCCACAAAAAATTTAACAAAATCTACCTCTGCTTTTGGATCCTCCACAGACTGCATTTCTTCTTCCTCATCTGCACTGGGGGGAGGTGGTGCTAACAGGAATCCATAAATGCTTCGCAGATTGTAGTTCAAGAATTTGGTCATGTAACTGTCCTCCTATAGAAGTAAAAATTTCACATTGCTAAAAATTACTTTTTAAAGAACATGCAGATTACACAGCCAATATATCAACGAGAAAACCAGAAATATCTCACATAAGAATTAACATCAACGCAGATCAACCTAGCTTCACATTTCTAGATCATTTCAAAACTACAAAGTCTACGGAAACTTACCACAATCCGAGCGATATGATTGTCAAACACCTCAGCGGTAACAAGGTTTTCTGCAGTGTTTAAGCCAACCACCTTACACAAGGCTGCCTTAAGGTCACTGACGTAAGACACCTTACAGAGGGTGATGAGATATCGCGTGGGAACACTGCCTTCATATGGTTCATAAGTCACAGCTGGAATTCAATAAGACCGTAAAACTTCTAGCAAAAAAGACAAAAGTTATTACTAAAAACAAAAAATATTTACAAAATCATAACACTCAAGAATTTACTGTGATACTTCTAATTGTATATCCACTTCACCAGCTATTCTAAATAGTTATCTTCAGAATCACCTGACAACATACATCCTTCACTGTCGACCATCAACTAAAACAATTCAGTTAAATCCAAAGTCTTCCTATCCAACAGTATCTCATTATTAAGAAAACCATTTATCATCATATCATCTTGCAACAGTCACTCAATTCTACTTCCAGAAAATGTACATGCACATAACCTCTGTGTGCCATTCAAATACATTAACCAAAGTATAAAACATTGAAGTTCACATGCTCATTAGTAAGACTACAAGTGAATTAATCAAATTTAAGTAAAACAAATAAAATGAAACACTTATACTTACAAATCTGGATCTGATTAGCATACGGTAGAGGCACAGAGAGGGTCCCAAAAGGATCATATTTCACTGACGTATGCCCACACACTGAACATACCAGCTGGAGGAAAGTACATTTTAAAATTATCATCATCATATGTTTTGATGAATTCAATCAGAATACTACTTTATAAGCTTCTCTAACCTATTTTTTATCTTATTACTGAATACCATATTTATATAATTTCCATTATAGATCAACAACATATATCATATATATTAATTAAAGTGCATCCCAGATTCTTGCACTTTTAATACTTTTGGCCTTGAAATATGGATAATTTGCTCATTTCTACTACTTTTCATTCATCATTTAATAAAGTCTGGATAGGCTCCTGTTCTAATGCTTTCCTGATGGGTTCACCAAAATCTTAAAAAATAAAATTAAAAACTATCAATAGAGATCACTCCTAACTCAAGGTCTACCAAATATGCAGATAATCTATTTTCACTAATCAAATAATGCAACTGCATTCAATTCTGCTATATCAAGAGAGAAAGTATGTCTGTTCAAAACACCTTATTATAAATAAACGAAAGAAAAATTCCATAGGACACACATAATCAACAAAGAATTCACACACTTGAATAACCAAACTGCAATGATGCTCCTAAAAAAACACTAAAACCAAAATCAAGCCTATTACCATCAGATGTGGCTAATCTAATACAGTGTTCCCCGCACAGCTCCGGAAAATAAATAATAAGCAGATGGAAAAATCAATGATGGAAAATACAATTCCTGAAATGCCGCTTTATCTCTAAAAATA
>BOPN01000295.1:5000-7500 GCA_017312705.2 Penaeus japonicus | reverse complement strand
CCAATAAAAAAATAAAAAAATCAATTCTAAGTTGGCATGATGAAGCTAAAATTTACCATGTATCCACAGAATGGATAATCTCTTCAATAACATCAATTGATCATACTTGAAACTTCATTCAAAGCTATAAACCATACATTCAACAGAACAATATAAGTTTCAAGTTTTTAGAATCATCTTACAGTGAGTTAATAATTCAATTCATCAATTCCATAAAAGAGAGAGAAAGAGAAGAAACATTATCATTATAATAAAAAAAATTAAATACCTTATCCAAGTAGACGTTATACCCGATACTTCTAGGTCATCAACATGGTCTGGAGGCTGAGTTTCTATGCTTGGAGGACCACCATCCTCCTCATCATCTAACCCTCCACCCATTGGCGAGTCCCGGTCCAAGTCGAGGCTATTAACTGGTGATGATACAATCCCCTCGTCTGCAACATGGGTCAAACGTTGTAGGAGGAAATCGAAATGTATAAATAGCATGGTGAGAGGGATATCCCATAACAAAATATGTGATACCATCATGGATTGCCGTATTGTCTATACAGACCAACTTGCCACAATTGAAATATTATTGTACACAAGAAGTCAAAGGTTAGTGGGCACTTTTCCTGCACCTCCTTTTACTGTGAATGAAGCATATTAGCATGAACTAATAAATCTGTGATAGTCTGTCAAGTTTCCTCCAGCTACAGTACCTATACCACTTACATAAACCTACTACCCTTGTATCCATCCTCTCACAAATATATGGCTGTGGTTCCTGCCTCTTTTTGTTGTGAATGGAACACAGTGACTGGAAACTAGCAGCTTTGATACTGCATGGTGTGGTTCATCTAGCCTAACTCCTACCTTGTCCTCTCCTCCATTCTCCTTTTCCAAGGTAAAATATTACTTTTTTCTCATTTTCATTTATAAATTAGCAGTACTTGCATCAACTTTATCACCTTTAATGTTCTACTGTTCAAAAAATATATGACATATAACAGTGACGTATAGATATTATCCTAGTGTAAAATCAAGCTCTTGAAACTTGAAAAAAAAAGGGGACAGATAGGCTTGGGGAATTTCAGTTCTGTAAGATCTAGCAACCTAAATCGTATCCTAAAGTGTTGCAACATTAACTACGGAACAAACAACTCACCAGGGGCATCACTACTACTTGGGGCAAGAGGATCATCTAGTGCATCACCAGATGCCTGCAGCTGGTCACCAGATGAAGGTTCCTGTGCCATGGGATCGTCCTCTACTATACCCTCCCCAGGCCCTGGGCTGGTCAACAGCCAGTGGTGTGTTCGATCTTCACCCGACGACATCTGGAATGGAATATTCCTTCTTAACATTTCAGATGAGTATTTAACATGTTTCATGATTTTAAGTAAATGCTGAGTTCATGGCAGAGACAACTTGTAATTAAAATCCTGAGGCAATAGGTCTCCTTATAATGAAATATTCATTATTCAACAATATATACAAAGTAAAGACAATCAATTATCTTAAATAAGTTATTCAACAAGCAAAAAACAATTCCATCTTTTATCATACTATTATATTGGTTGATTACCTTGAAAATTAACATTGATTGGTTGGTTTCCTTGAAAAGTATGATTTTTATATTAAATACTACTCAAATTAGGTTTCACCCAAGACCAATCATGCAAAAAATATAACTACAAAGGGTATCCCTTAAAAGCAGCATTCAATATCAATTTGAATATTAACCCTTTCCCGACGGGGCACTCGCTACGCGAAGACCCCTATGCCGGGCGATTGCAATACTACAATGAAATTGTCACACTGGCACGACGCCCCGGCATCGGGAGTTTGGCTGTGTCACACGGGTGTGACGCACCGTCGTCATAGGGTTAAGAACACAATATAATCTTTAAAATAGAAAAAGTAACAAAACCATAAATAGAAAATGATTGACTAATAATGTCTCCTCAAATAACCTAATAAATGAATGCATATTCCAAATCAGTCACAACAAAGTCGGTAGTTCTAGCATTTAGCCGACCTACAAAATACCAGTCTCAGGCTAAGAAATATGCCATTCCAATACCTATTAAGAACAATACTCATTATGATATGGGTGAATACCAGACTAACAATATCCTTATACATCTTAGGAGTATTTTACAACTAGAGGAATCTTAGTAACAAAAAATTGTATAGTGTTGTCTCTTGAATTCATTAATCACAAAGACATTGTGGCTGGTTTAATTCACCAAGACCATTCTGTGTATAGTGTACACAGTGCTTTACACTCTGACATGAATGGTGCTGCTGCTATATGTTTACTGTGGAAACTGAGGAATGCTACAAAAAATTGGTTTCAAGATAATTAAGTATTTATATGTAATTATATGTTAAAATTCTGGCTATGAATAAATGTTTCAACAAATGAACTAAAATTCCCTTAAACTAAAGTAAAGATTTGCAGAAGTAAAATTCCTTTTTATATATCATATGTTATATGAAATGCTAATTACAT